>OZ026624.1:51278809-51649809 GCA_964020975.1 Hermodice carunculata | reverse complement strand
TAACTTGTATGCATTATAGAAACTATGAATATTGAATTATTACTCAATCTTCATTTCAACATAAAAATTAGGTCTATTTTTAAAAATCTCAAACAGAAACACCCTTGTTTTTTTTCCCCAGAAATGTATGCATGTGGCATACATTATTGAAGTATATTGAAGGTTATAACCCCAATTCATCATAGTCAATCAGCACGCTTGTCAGTGCTTATAGATATCACCAGATCTCAATCTCTCTGTAGAGATCAAAGACAACGCCCAATAACAGTGCTGGTAACAGGGCTGGCAACTGGTTAAATACCGGGTATATACTGTAAATTGCTTTACTTTCGCTGTATTCTTATTTTCGCTTATGGCACAAAACCATGAAAACAAAAACACAATGAAATAGTATTTTAACATTGTTTGAATGGGAATTATATATGTCCAAAAACAGTGAAATTAAAACTACAGTGAAATGTCAAAAATACAAAAACAGTGATAGCTTCATGTGCCTATCTATTCTGCGCACAAATCCTTGTCTACAGGGTCACAGGAAACACACTGGCTGGCGCTGTTCTCACCTCTGGCAAGTAAAGACAATCTCTTAATCCCTATTGGCCGATTGGGATAATGGAATACTGATGTTTACTACATTAGTATCTTTGGTCATGACAATTAAAAGGTTTTGTCAGTACTCAAGCTCTCTGCCCATTAACAATACATGTACTTTCACTTGTGTGAGGTTTTTCCACAAGTTAGTGCACCATGAAATTTATTTTTTCTTGTTGTCGGTACTCATACCAAGACCAGTTTATTCAGTTGAACTCTGATGACCACAACCATCCAGGTACACACTGGTCCTCACAAAGGCTAGGTCCATGTACATTTCTTAGAGCTGTTTTATAGGGTACGTCTGTAACAAACACTGTCTAAACATGTCATATATAGAAGTTGATGTAACAATGAGTTTTACGTGCTATTATGGTACTGTGGCTTAGTACCATAAGTGTGTTACCCCCAGTATATAAACCAGCCACAACAGGTATTATTCTCATTAGGTTAGAATTTAAATAAATAGTTTGCTCTCTGGCATTGACAGTGGTCAAGACTTTAACCCAACTTTTCATGAATTCACTGCAAAAAATTCACTATAATATTCCCCTATAACACAATTTTTTTAAACAGGACAGTTTAAGGTTTACAAAATAAATGTATGCACCAGACCAGTTCTTTTCAATAAACATTTTATTTTCATCCTTTTATACACGATGTATCAGTTCTCGATAGGCTAAGCTGTGTGGTTTTTAAGATGCAGCATTGCCAGCACAGTACGCCACTGACCATAGATGGAAAAATTATTGTTTTAAATCAAAGACTTCAAGTTCTAAGCTGTACTTCCATGGTAAAACCTACATTGATGAATGCAGCTGGTCTGTGCATGACAGGTCACTTAAATTTTTGTGACGAGCTTGTAAAAACAATGTTTCTATTCTCGATATAGCAACTGAAAACTCCTCACGGATTAAGTTTGGAATGGGTCAGCGGGGCAAAAATTTTTGTATATAAGTAAGCATAAAATCAGTTTATGAAAAAATCTAAAAAGCTAGGGTCTCTGTGATTATTAAAATATAAAATGGGTGCAATCTTTGAAAAGTGTGCTCTTTGCTTTGCATAAGGAACCCAATATGCGTTGACCCTCGTAACTGAGATGCTGGGGAATGGAGCCAGACATCATTGCATCAAATTTCACAGTTCAGACTGGCAACTCATCACATATAAAGATAGATTAACAAGTGATAATAACAGTGTTTTTGCCCCGCCTATCAACAATAGGAACATATTGAGAATAGGTACATCAACTATATTTTTATGAAGTGTCTACAGAACCAGGTCTGGTTGCGGATTATTTTCCTGAGCTACAGACCCAGGAGGCCTGTGATTGGCTACCATGGTAGGGTTAGGGTTAGGCGGCGTTTGTGTAGAATGCGAGCCCAAATCTGTGACCGAACGGAATAAACCTAATAGTTATGCTTTATTCTATTGACGCAAGTGACTATGGGCGGTATTCTACACCATCCCCAGAAGAGGGTTAGCAGAGACTCCAACCGTCCCAACCGAAAATCATCTAATTTTACAACCTCCTGTCTGATTAGCAGTACTCCCTTAGTTAGTGAATGGGGCTCCCATCGAGAGCAGCTGTTTTCATGTTTGCTGGGCTCTGCAGATTAGAGTCTCTGGGTTAGGGTCAGTGCTGGAGACCTAGACTGTTGTATGGGACATGTATTTCCTTGCTGCAAGGCTTGCTCCCTGGTTCCCTTTTTTCCATGTACAGAACCCAGCACCCCTACACTTCCTTACACTTATTAGTTACAGGACCCAGCCCTCACACTGTAGTTGGCTGCGATACCGGACCTGGCACTCGATCGAGTGATTACTCATAGTACTGGATTGAGTACCAGATTCAGCTCGCTGTGTACATTGTCTGGGATACTGGGTCCAGCTCCATAGTCACTTCGGCAACCGAAACCAGACCCAGTTCAGTAGCCACATCCAGATTTTTAATTTCATCCAATCAAAGACTGCATGGCAACAGCTTTCCCAGTTTAAGTTTGTCGAGACCCTCTCAACCTCTATTGTAGGTAGCCCCACGTCCGCTAGAGGCGCTGCGTTAAAAGCCATCCATTGTGAGGGGGTGGGGAAAGTGTGACAAAGGTTATGACCCCATGCCTGACGTGCCTCTTTTGTTGATTTGGCTTGTTATTTCGCAATAGTAGAAATGGATATGTCATGTGACTGAATCAGCCAATCACGTTATGATATTTGCGGCGGGTGCCATTTTGAATTGTTCACATGGAAAAATCTGCTCCTGATCGACAATCGAAAACTTGGTTGACTTTGATGCTCAATAAACGACGTAAGATTACAATCATTACTATTTTCATGTACATCATTATAATTTACGTGATCGAATTAATAGTATGCAAGTTATTTGAAGTAAATTGGTCAATGCGAACAGAAAATACAGCTTGCGAAAAATGTGGTTCGACACGGGATATTTCGACCTGATTCTGCCGGCACCCATAGCCTATGGCATAGGTGTTGACCTACGCACTATGACCGTGGGACTGAGTGACTCGTTCTTGTGAGAGTCTTTTTTTTTTTTTTCAATATCAGCGTCATTAAAGTATCATACTGTATATCATTTAAATCTACGTAATCGAATTGATCAGATTTTATATATTTGAGTTGAATTTTTCAATGTAATCAAAAGATTCTGTTCGCGGAAAATTATGTTCAACACGGCACATGTGTCCGGGCCACGAGTGCTGGTGTGCCGACTTTGTAATCCTCGTTTTTCGCCTGACCACATTAGAAAAAATCTATCTTGTTGTATATCATTAGAATATACATGATCAAATTTACCAAACATAGTTTATTTGGGAGAAAATCCTTTATGTGCAAGTAAAATACAGATCGCGGACAATGATGTTCAGCACGGGTCTTTTCACCCGGCAGTGAACAGGTGTTACTGGCCGCGAAAGAAGGAGTGCTGTCACTGCAGTGCAGGTCCCTGGTCCGCGTATCTCCATTTTTCACCTAGCCAAAACTGAAGAAACCTATCTTATTGCATATCATTGGAATCTACATAATCAAATTCATTTAATACAAGTTATTTGAAAGACATTGTTTCATACACAAAAAAATTACAGGTCGCGAAAACTTGATAACTGGGATTTTCATCCGACATGGAGAATGCCAAGGGGCACGTGTCCCGGCCGCAAGAGAAAGTGTGCTGTCAGTGAACCGTCATTTTTCACCCAGTCAAGTTTGAAGAAACCTATCTTGTTGTATATCATTGGAATCAGCATTGTCAAATTGATTAAATACAGGTTATTTGGAAGAGTTTATTTCATGTGCAAATAAAAATACCACTCGTGATCTATTCACTGGGGTTTTGAATGGCCCTTGCCTTGGCCTTGCAAGAGTACCTGGAAGATTCAGGTAGTGACAATGTTAATGGCAAAAGATGGAAAAAAAAAAAAAAAGCATGAGAATCTTGTTGATTGAAAATTGTATAATATATTTCCAAATATTAACTACTTTTTTTAACATATTTCAATTGGCTTATTTTTTTTAACTTTTCAAACTTATAGATTGAAAGTTCTATGATGTGTTTCCAAATTTGAACAATTTTTTTACACATTTTAATTGGTTTATTTTCAGTCTTATTGATTGAAAGTTTTTATGATATATTTCCAAATTGTAAAACAATTTGAACTGATTCTTCTGAAAATAACAGCTCTCATATAATGTGCAATAAAACATAGTTATTCATTGATTAGTTGATGTGCTGACAGTACCAATTATGTAATTAACACAATATATATCGTTTCATAAAATTGTGAAGTGTCTTGTTTTTTTCTTTCAGGAGCACAATTTATTCCATAAAGATGATAAATGTAAAGAAAAAGAAAAAATTTAGAATATTATTTGTTCAATAATGTAAAAATAACTTGTAAGCCCATGTAGGAGTCAGTCTTTAAAAGATTATGTGATAGAATGATTTATGGAATAATTGTTCTCTAAGATAATGATGATAATAATAATAATAATAATAATAATAATAATAATAATAATAATAATTAAAATTATTATTATTATTATTATTATTATTATTATTATTATTATTATATCAGACAGTTTTTCAAAATTGCTCTACAGCTAACATTTGTCAATATGTCCAGGATTCAGATTTACCTTCCTGTGTTCATTCAGCTGGAACAAAATTTACATGGATTTGTCCAAATTAGTACATATTTAATATATAAAGTCTCAAATTCTGAGAATTTTCCACTTTCTTGTACCTATATATGGGATAAATTCCATGGATAGTATGGGATGCTTGTCCAGATCTCTAATTAGGGAGGTGTGAAAAGCAGTCTGGCCTGTGCCCAGTCAACTGGAACCAGCCCTCTCACCAGGAGACCCGTGGAAGCTCTGGCCACACTTTCTATAGTGAGAGAGCCAGGACATTTTAGTGGAAATACAAGAAATTAAAATTGAGATATTTTCAAAAGTATTAATCAGAATATATTCATTCAAAAAATATTGTATTCCTTGATTAATGCTCTTTCCAGTGATATACAGTACATGTATGAAAGCACGTATTCATTTTTTTTTGGATCTACCTATCTATTGTTCATATTCTGAAGTTTATTTCATTAAGCACATTTTTGTTCCAATGCCTCGACGCGTTAATAAATGAGATTTTTATCAACTGTGGATTGGCAGGGGTTTGCAAGATTATTCCAATCTGTCATTGACAATGACATTCATGAGTCATAACCATGTACATGATGACCACAAATTGACAACAGTCAACATGATCAACTGTGAAATGCAGAGGCAGAGCAGACACGTAAACTTGTAGTGCACTAGTAATTGGGCTGCTCTTCTAATTGACACAAAATGTTCTCTCTTTTATATTTTCGGGCAATGGAAGATCAATATTTTAACATGAATGTAACCATGTACCCCCATTTGTTGCTGTAATTCTGCCATTCGTCTGGCCCTGATTGCTTCCAGCTCGTCGTCCGCCATGGTGAATTCCTTGCAGTGGTTTCTCTATTACGACCGACAATAATGAGCGATCTCCGCGTGCGTAAATCCGTGAAAAAAGGGCCGCTTGCAAAGATAATGTTTTCTATGCGTAGAGCATTATACTTAGTCGCATCAAACTATAAGAGAATCGTCTTTAACTTTATCAGGGTCAGGGTGTAGAGTAACCCGAAACACTCACTCATAGCCAAAAAATACGCACGGCCTCCAGGAAGCACAGGCGGAATCCCGACAAAACCGGAAGTTAGGTAGGTTCAATTTGGTATGCTGGAGAACCATGTGTTGCAAATGTGTTGCGAAATGTGTGCTGGCTGTCTTGTTAAATAATGTGGTAACCTCCTTTAATATCTGTAAACTACAATAATATACTATAATGGCAATGTCAGGGAATCCACTGATATCGAGTATGTCAAATATTTTCGACTCGGCATGTGAAAACCTGGAGATTGTATTGAATCATTTAAAGGGTATGTATCACTGCCACTGAGCCGCTCAGTCAAGTGCTGGGCCAACTTGTTTGACTTGGCGTTGCCATTGGGATGGTTATTGTTATTGGGGGTGGTGGTAGGAGGGAGAGTTACTCTCTTGATCCGTG
Organism: Hermodice carunculata; assembly: GCA_964020975.1. Lineage (NCBI taxonomy): Eukaryota > Metazoa > Annelida > Polychaeta > Eunicida > Amphinomidae > Hermodice > Hermodice carunculata. The sequence goes on along the minus strand of OZ026624.1, from coordinate 51,643,613 downwards.
TCTGTTGGAACTCACTGTCCGTCAACATCATTCCATAAATGTAATATTTTGTGAATTTATGGCTGTGTGTTTAGTCATATATGACGTACATGTATCATGACACAACGCCATGGCATGGACTCTTCATTGACTCCAATTTTATCGTAAATCATGTTGCTGAAGTACAGTCTCATAAACTCTTTCAGTGCCACATTTTGGACTGACTCAGCGGCTTTCCTTAGCAGGCTGAGGGAAACTGTTTACCTCTACTATTGTATTCTGTAACTTCAGGCATGCTAGTGCTTAAATGAAAGTTGGCCTACGATAATTCAGATCAGTTCATTTTAAGTAGTTCTACTTTAGTTGCAGTTGGCACTGAAAGAGTTAATGTAATAATGAATAGCCCTCCACTTGGGTGCTGAAAATGTGGATGTTTCTCACTTCACTTTTCTCAAGGTTCTTTTTTTTTTTCATAATTTACCTTTTTTATATGATAATGTTCTTTCACTTCACTTTTTATTTATTTTTTTTTGTTTCACTCCCCTTTTTATAAAATGGTTGTTTCACTTCATTTTTTTCCCATATGCACATCTGCTAAACTAGCTTTAGGTCTTTTTTGCCATTAAGGTGATGACCCTTTTATAAGGCCCCATAGAGTGATGCCAAGAAGTGGCTCTATGAGAGGGGCTGTCTTTAGATGGTCACTTTAAACTTCATCAAGCTAGGCGATGCACCACATCTTAAAGGCCTGTGTACAAATCTCATATTCCCCCGGGGTGCAGGCCTCTTGGCCTGGCTGTTTGGACATTGATTGCACTCAAGCTAATCCTAAGTAGCTGCTAAATGAACATGGGAGTTTGCACCTCTTCTGGCTACTGATTGTGGGTGGACCATATACCACCAAAAAAAAAAAGAGAGAGAGAGAGAGAGAGAGAGAGAGTGCAAACACATGTATGCATGCCCATATGTGAAATTGTTAAGTGTAAGGGACTGCAAAACAGCTGATTTCACGATGGAGTTACTACATTTACATTATTTACATGTAGGCTATACAGACAGTGGACCATTGGCTGTTGTGGTGTGATGCATATATAGAGAGATAAGGGAAGATTTTTTCAGAAAGTTACACAGAGAAGATTACAATTACAAGGGTTTAGAAGAGGTTCAGGGTTTAGAGGAAGAGGAACATATAGCATGGATTTTAGGTATGAAAGGTGGCTTTCTAGGAGGCAGGAAAGGTAATAAAAATGTACAGGACTACCTGGTAGGATGCTGGGAGAAAAGGAATGAAATAATAGAGGTAGAAGGCAACAGGTTAAATTAGAATTCCAGAGTACAGGGAGGGGAAGGAATGGGAATGGTTGTAGCCCTTATAAGGGCTTCCATGGGGGCTCCCATGGGAAAAGCCTGAGCCTTAGAGGCGGGGATAGGGTGTGAGAGGGATGGATTTTTTTTTTTTTTGCTAGGCCACCTGTGTCATGAGTGACACAGGACAGCGGCAGACAAGCGGAGAGCCACCGTATTATTATTATTATTATTATTATTATTACAGACCCTTGTAGCATCCTTCATGTATATATCAAGGTGATAAACCAGTTTATTTACATGCTATTGTCAATGTTTAGTGTAAATAGGTGAAAGAGTAGAAGGATGTAAGCAGATTACCACTGCAGATGTGTCTGTCATATGACTGCCTCAACTATTTACTAAAGTCTCATATCAAAATATCTGATTTGTCTTTCTATTAAAACACCAAATCATTCACCATGTTCCCAGTCACAGGCAAGCACATATACATGTATGCAGCAGGTATCTGACCCAATTACTGCCCATAGTCTGCATGGCCTGTGTGGTATATGGTCCACCCACAACCAGTAGCCAGAAAAGGTGCACAACTACTTGGGATTAGCTTGAGTGCAATCAATGTCCAAACAGCCAGGTGAAGAGGTCTTCATCCCGGGGTAATATGAGGTTTGTACACAGGCCTTTAATAATCATGGAGAGAAACAGTGACACTAGCCCTGAGCTGATGACACTTTATAACTTTTTCACTTTGCTTCAACTCTTGTAAGTTAACTGTTTCATTTCACCTAATTTTTTTTATAAGAAATCAACGTCAATGTTCACATTTTTATAACTAAAATGTGTCATCTCTTACAGAATTCAGAAGTTTCTTGTTTTGCTGCTGTAAGAAAGCGAGTCTTTTTACAGCCTTGAAGAATATGTTTATTGATCCAAACCAGTTACATGTGGCTATATGTGCCATATTGTGGGCAACAAAAGGAAATAATCATACCTATGTGACCAGATAACACTGACAAGTAGATAATGTGACCACCATGTATATAATGTATGCCTTTTTGTATAATGTATTCTTGGTCATTTGTGATGAATAATATATCCTACATTTATATGGTGGTTGTGTGAATGAATCTCGGGTACATTGCATTGCTTCATTAAAGTAAAAAAATGCTATATATGTTGCAGATGATGAGAGCCACAGAGAAGAGAAAGAAGGCTTCACTCTAGCCTCATATTGGACCTGCCTAAGTATGTAAAATTTTGTTGTTTTGTTTGGGGAAGGACAAGAGTATCAACAGGTCAAAGAATTACTTGATTGCCTGTGATCAATAGTATTATCATACTTTTGCAGGATTAAAAAAAAAATCTGTATGATATCATAGGAAGTTTGGCAAAAGGATATTTTTTATTTTTGTGCATAATTCATGGAAATAGATAAAAATATGACAATTTTGGTATTGAAAACAAAATTAGGAGTCTCTGTGACCCAGATGACAGGTGAAACTCACAAGCTACAATTTAACTCAGTTAAATGAGATGACATAGAATCTTCAAAATTGGCAAAACTACATCAGTTATGTGGTCTTGGCATAAAAAAAAGCAAATTCCTAGTCACAACACATGAACTAAATGAGTGGGATTTTTTTTTAATTGTGCAATTTTTTACAAACTGACTTACTTTTGTCAAATTTTAGCATTGTCATGTATGGGTTTCAAATCAACTTAACAGCATGTAGAAATTAAAATTTGAATCCACAAATGGTGTAGTAGTTTTCACAGTGTTGGACACTGATTAGAATTTGCACGATGGGAACATGAATTTACATCCTGTTTCAGCTCTTCAAACAGACCCATATTGGCTATTCCCATAACCCAACTGAATTTGTCCATCACTATTATTAAAGACTAACAAATTATTTTCTTCTTGCCTCCATCCAGGATGACAATAACCCTGTGTGTGTGTGTGTGTGTATCTCCACCCCCACCCCCCAGTAATATTTGATGGCAAAATTGTAAAGCCTCACCCACAGATAAAGATCATATGAGTCAAAATTAAATTTCCAATCTGCTGAAAAATAACTTGCCTGTACAAGTACATAAAATGTTTGGTCAATAGATGGCAGTACTGCAGCTGTGTCAAAGGAAGCAACTATGTTGTGCATGGCATTCTCCAAGCCTCCTGCACCCACAGTTAAGGTAAGCAAAACTGGAACCATATTTTTAGTTCGGTCTTCAATTTCAGTATATCAAGCTCTATATTTAGGTAGCCTTCAGTTTCAGTGGTCAAAAGGTAGCAAGTATCTGGAATAATTTATGATGGTCAGGGTTATTACCACTTTCCCACAAATTTTCTGTCATCATTTTATCTGAGGTTTGTAAAAAATGCCTACAGAATCACATGCCCAAGGTGAATAGCTTTCCTTAGTGTGCTGTGGGTGCATTGTGCTCAGAGCAGACCAAGGAATGCTGTTGAATTTATCTGAACTTGACCAGGAATGGGTTGATAATTAAGCAATGCTGTGTATTATGGAAGGTTTCAGCTCTGGGGATTTTAACGTGTTGTAGTTATCATTGTAACTGATCAGAAGGGACAGCAGTTAAGATACCTTTAACAGCAACTCCTAGACCAACTATTAAGGATCTTTGCTTTCTTCTGTATTGAATATTGTCATCAATTTTAACAAAAACTTACATGTTAGTTAAATGAAAAAAAAAAAAGGGGGGGGGGGAGGATGGGGAAGGTTGGTACATTGTATTGGAAGTTTGTGGAGGGTGGATAGTGTGCCCCAAGTGGACATTTCTATATAAAATGGCCAAGTAGTTTGACCAGAGAAACAAGGTTGGATGCAGTATAATTTTGTTTCTGGTAAGTTTAATTAAATCTGGCTTTTGGTGTCTTATGAATGAAAAGTATATTTTGTGTTGCAGGAATGTGAACCTCTGATTGGTAGGCTGGAAAAAGCCGTTTTGACTATGGTGTCAGCCTACTATGGCTTGCCCAAGACTCAAGGTATTGTCAATTAAATGTGTTTGTATGTGTGTCAGTTAACAATGTTGCTGAAAGTGGTGCTAACCATTTTCAGTGTCACCATCATGGCTTGCCACATTTTTGTGGTCTGAGCCTCCAGCAGCAGAACATGTCTAACATAGGCAACATGAAAACATGGAATGAATGGCTCTTCCATCATTACTGTACCCCTATGTGCCGGCATATACTAGGCTAGCACTATGCATTGGCTGAATAACCAGTGGTTGAAAATCTTTAAAATCTTCTCTAAAACCACCTTACTAATTGCTTCGAAATTACATAAGGACACTTATTGATGATGGTGACCTTGATGCTGTTCTGATGTTCACAAGACTGCTTCAGCCTGTGCATGCAAGGTCAGCTGAGCTAAGGATTGTAATAGTCCTGTAGTTTAAAGTTTGTTGAGCATATTTCATTCATTTATTCACCAATATTTTGTAAATCTTCAATTTTTGTTGCCTTTATTTCATGGAGCAAGAATATATTTTTAAAAATGAATGTATCATCATCTGCATACCAGGTGTAAACACTTTATGACTTTGCTTTCCATGACAGAGAAAAAAAAGAATAAGACACTAAAGTACCTTGTTACCAAAAAACAAACAAAATAATCATTATAACTGAGGTACCATACTTTTTCTGCTGTAACCTGAAACCCAATTTAGATGCAATTAATGTTGAACAAGAGAAATAGTATGTCACACACACACACACACACACACACACACACACACACACACACACACACACACACACACACACACACAAGGAAATTGTGGCCATTATGCAAGTACATGTAAAGCAACTTGTCTAAATCACCATAGCAGTGTAACATTTTGGTTTGAGATTATCATTTTACTTTTTACCTCAGCTGACTTGTCAGTCAGCTGAGGTTTTTTGAGGGTCCGTCGTCCGTCCGTCCGTCGTCCGTCCGTCGTCCACAATTCACATTTTCGACTTCTTCTCCAAAACCATCAACCAGATTCACTTTAAACGTGGTGGAGATGTGCCTTGGGTGGGTCTCTACCAAGTTTGTTCAATTGGTCACGGTCCAGTGATTTTTTTATTTTTAATGAATTTTTTTGTTCTTTTTTGGGTAAATCTTAAAAAATCTTCTTCTCCGAAACCGCTTACCCAATTGCTTTGATATCACACAGGAACACTCCCTTGGACTCCTAGTTCTTAATTTGTTCACCAGGTGGCGCTGCAATTTTTTTCCTAATTTTTTATGAATTTTTATGTGTTCTAGCTATTTTCAACTTCTTCTCCAGAACCGTCACTCAGATTAAGCTGAAACATGGTGGATATGTTCCTTGTAGAAGGGTCAAACAAAGTTGTTCACTATGTGGGAATGCTGCGGATTCCTGATTTTTAACGATTTTTTCAATTCTGGTACTTATGGGTCAATGCAGCTTTCCTATTGATTACTATGGAAGTCAATGGGCATTTTAATGCTAATTCACGTTTTCGACTTCTTCTCCAAAACCGTCATCCAGATTAACTTCAAACTTGGTGACAATGTACGTTGGGTGGGTTTCTACCAATTTTGTTCATGTGGTCATGCTCCAGTGATTTTTGGAATTTTAATGAATTTTTTTGTCTTGTTTTTTTTGACAAATCTTAAAAATCTTCTTTCCCGAAACTGCTTACCCAAATGCTTTGATATCACACAGGAAGACATCTAGGGACTCCTTGTTGTTAATTTGTTCACCAGGTGGCGCTGCAGTTTTTTTCTAATTTTTTTATGAATTTTTGTGTGTTATAGCTATTTTCGACTTCTTCTCCAGAACCGTCACTCAGATTAAGCTTACATGTGGTGGATATCTTCCTTATGGAAGGGCCAAACAAAGTTGTTCACTGTGTGGGAATGCTGCGGATTCCTGATTTTTAATGATTTTTTACAATTGGGCTCCTTTGGGGTAAATGCACCTTTCCTATTGATTACCATGTAAGTCAATGGGCATTCTAATGCTAATTTACATTTTCGACTTCTTCTCCAAAACCATCATCCAGATTTACTTCAAACTTGGTGGCAATGTACCTTGGGTGGGTGTCTACCAGGTTTGTTCCAATGGTTATGTTCCAATGAATTTGGATTTTTCCCAAGTTCATAGAGCTGCAAGTGTGATGAATGTCAAGATCAGCTGAGGCACGGGCTGTTCACACAGCCCTCTTGTTTACATTTAAAACTTGATACGTCTGTCTGGATTTTTCTTATAATTTGTGCTTCTTTGATATGTAAAAAATGCATTGCCGTGTATTCTGATCAGTATCATTGAAATTAACCAATCCAATCAATGGGACTTGTGCAGCAACTATTCACAAACAAGCAAACTATGCCATTTGATCTTTGATATAGATTTTACTTGACATATGCGAGATAAATCACTGAGGTTTACCTTTGTTAGCACTACAGGTAGTCCATAATAATTTGTATCAGATTTACATTTGTGCATTCTGATACAAAGACATGATTATTAGTACAGATGTAGGATTTTTACTTCATTTTCAGGCCAGACTTTGAGGAAGTCCACCAGCAAAGCTGTTGTGTGTGTGGTGGAAGCTCTTTTGTCACTACTCAGGACCATCAAGACTGAGGGATCTCACGGGTATGATGTCAACTGTTGCCTCATGGTAGCTCTTCTGTTTGAAAGTATTTGAAAACTCAGCCGTCAAACAAGCTAAAAACAGCATCTTAGCTGAGTTTGTCTTCTGTTTACAGTCAAAGGTCATTAGGGACAACTTTCTCAGTGGTCCAACTGATGAAACTTATGCTACTGATAAATTTAGTTGTTCTCGGCTATCTAAATCCTCTAACAACCCTGCCATGCGCAGGTCAAAAATTTTTGGATCTGCTCTGGAAATGCTGAAAATTTATTTTAACTTCCAATTTGGATAGCAACATTATTTTAAAGGAGGTATATACACAAAAGGTTTATCTGATCTAGGAACAGGGAGCTGGGACTCTCCCTTTGGAGATTGTCTTCTCCCATGGGTAATCACAGAGAAGAAAATGGTTTAAACCCTGTACAACCCCAGTTATTAATCAGTGAACATGACCTGTCATCAAAACCACATGCCAACACAGTCACCTGTGATGACTGGCACAATCTAGTCCTACCGTCCAGTAAGGTTGAACATGCTGACCCATAATTGTTGACGTTACAATACAATATAACATCTAGATGTCCCCTTGCAACATTACACTGCCCTGTGGCCATACATACAATGCAACATTCAGTTTTGATTGAACCACATAACTGTGGAGCAGAAAGTTTTCAGCTCTCTGCATTTCTGGGCATAAGGTTATAGTATGCTCAACCTGTGGTCAGTCATTACTCATTAACCTGTGATGAGTCCAGTGAAGGACGAAATGCATCAGGCTTATTTAGCACACCATGTATCTAGTCTTATCAACATTTGCCTTCTTATATGTCAAACTGATGAAAGAACTTTTCAGAGAGCTTGACTTATCAAGAGTTTTCTTAGTGTTTTTTATGATTCACAGACAGTGCACATATAGTCTTTTTTGATGAAACTGATCTAAGAAGGTGACAGAAAAAAGAGGAGTTGGATCCTGGTTACCAGGTTAACTTGAGAGGTTGAACAAAGAAGGTCACTGCCAGTGTTGAAAGACCTCTGATGTAAATCGTACCTATGGCTAGATGTGCTGACATGGCAGTGTGGCTTTTGATCCTTATACAGTGAAACCTCATTATAACGACACTCAGATATCCGACATATTCAGTATAGTGACAAAAATTTTCATGGAAAAAGGTATATTTTCTTGTTATTTGACTCATTTAGTTGACATTTTCAGTTATCCGACACATTTCTCAGGGAACAGATGGTGTCATTATAACGAGTTTTCACTGTAGTATATACAGACATGTTCTCAGTAACATATCATAGACAGTCAGGAAGGGTGTGGGGGCGCCCAGTCTAGCATTTGTGAAACAAATTCAAACGCTAGTTTTGTCTCTGATAGGACACATACAAAGACCAGTTTAACATGATTTAAGCTTCGGAATTCTAGGCCATGTCTCTCAAAAGACAAAATGCTATCCTTTCATAAATTGTGTCCTGATGATTTTATCATCACAAGAAGCACACAGGATCTACATTGGATAATCCTGGATTCTTCCCTTTACGTATAATGGAATGCTTTGATATAGCTTCGGAATAATAATTCAAACTTGTTTGACAAAGTCCTGTATGGCAGGGGTGTTCAAGAAATAATTCTTTCTTCAACATAAGTTCAACAATCCACTTCAAACTGTTTAGTTTTTAAACACAACTTAAAATTTTCTGACTTCAGCTGAGCACATTTGTGGTAAATTTGGTCTGAATAGCACCTGCAACCGTATGCCATTCCCAAGGTACACAGTAAGAGGCAGGTTAAGCCAGATGGTCTGTCATAGGAGTGGTCTATCAGCATTAGGGACTACAAGTACTGTGTTATTATCATCATGCTAAGTGAAAGGTCATGTGTTTGGATACTTTGTTCAGTAATTTTCAAGATAATAATTTCAGTGCTCATCACAATGAAATTCAAGCTCATCTGAATGACTCTAATAATTTCAGATTGAAATTCCTGGGTAAAAGAACTCTAAGTTTTCACCCGCAATTAAGACTGGGATTGAGATGAAGTCAACAACTTTCCTTGGCTTAGGTTGGGTACTTGGCTTAGGATGGGCACATGGCTTAAGTTGGGTACTGTCTTATGTTGGGCACTCGCCTTAAGTTTGGCACTTGGCTCAGGTGGTTGGTGCCCAGCTTTAGCCAAGGAAAACTGTTGATGTTGGGGATATTATCTTCATAAGTCTTATCAACAATTCTCAAGTTTTTTTTTATTACATGTTCTGGCAAATTTGGCTAAAAACATTGAAGCAGACAACATTTGACCATCATTGATTCATTCAAATACCAGCATGCCTGTAATTCCATAGCAAAGAAGAATAGTCCAGGTCAACAACTTTCCTTGACACACTTTGGGTACATTGTACCCCGGAAGAGCATACAGAGGAAAGCTGTTGACTCAGTGGCCAATGAGGCACATGTTTATTAATTTGCCCCCGAAATTGTTTGTCATGTTGATACAATAGTGAAAAGTATGCATCATGATGTGGGTGCACTGATGGACACCCCAGTGCTGGCGCTTACATTTGTGAAAATTAAAGAGTATTTGTTTCAAACATGATGTTGATTTCAAGTTCAGAGTGCATTTAGAGAATAAGACTATCACTTTTATGCAAAACTATGGGTATATATACATGTATTTCCAAGTCATTATATTTGAAAGTGCAACACAGTTTGTCCTGTTTGATTGAGGGATCTATCTGCCCACACATACAAGTACTTCCTGGTTGAACACTGTCTCCTAGCACACCCCCTTTGCAAACAGGAGTGTGCCATTATAGCCCTGACAGGGTTAATATCGAAAACCCTGAGTGTTTGAAATGCAATTTGGCAATCCCTATGGGTGTATTCTTAAGATAGATTTGTCCTTCCTTGCAGGTCAGCCAGTCAGCTGCAGTCCACAGGGAGTGTTTGGGAGCACTGTGACAGTTTTCCTCATCTTCCCAAAGGTACAGACATACCCAATTTACACACTAATTAACTCTGGTCATGTCTAGCACATTTAGTGCCATATGCTGATTTTTATACCCCCTGCAAGGGTGGGTATACTGGTTTCACCATATCCATCTGTCTGTCCATCCATCTGCCTGTGGAAAAGCCTTGTCTGGGCCATAACTCCTTTATTATTTCATAGATCTTCCTCCAACTGTACATTAATGTTGTATATCACTTGAGGTTGTGTTATGAAGCAACATTGACCTTGAGGTTTATAGATCAAGATCACAGATGGCATCTGTAACCAAACCCTTGTTTGGACCATAACTCCTTCATTAATAATCACATCTTCTTAAAACTTTGTATGCTTATTCTCCTGCACTACATGGTGTGTCATGAGGCAATTGTAACCTTGCCCTGTGTAGATCAAGGTCATAGTGGCCGAGCAGGGGGTATACAGTCTTGTCGGCGATGACTGTTCTAGTTTTCCTGTGGCTCTCTGTCAGGGGTCTGTTGAACAGCATATCCATAAAAAAGTTGGCACTTTTCATCAGTAACCTTTCATAGTTTTAGGCCTGTAGCATATTGTAAATTATCCTAGTTGTGTTATGGGAGGTTTTTTCTGTGTTAGTGCTGCATGGCTGTATGTTCCATATCATTGCACTTGAATAAGTTCTTTTAATATATATGAGAATTAAGGTTTAGGCAAATGGAGATTGTGCTTAGCTGATCGCAGGTTTAAGCTATGAATATCTTTTACAGGTTTAAGCATATCAAGCATATAGTCAGGTGGCATGTTGTTGAGTGACTTGTACACCATTGTTGCCTTTTTAAACATTTTTCTGCATTCAATGGTTGTCCAGTTTAATTTGCAAAGTAGGTCCCTGTAACTGAGCCTACCAGATACATCAGGTGTTAGGTAGGCTGCTTGCTTATGTAAGGGTTTAGTTTTTTGCAAGAGATCTTTTGGACAGTTTCCGCCTAATCGTCGCAGCTGGAGGGCTAAAATAATTTTTTCAAAGCCATACCCGCGACTATTATGCCGAATACAGTCTACATTATCCGGGAACTTAGCCAGGGAGAAACTTTCTTGAGGATGGAAAAGACCGGCGGCCATGTTTGTTTACGTTGCCGGTATACTTACATGGAAAATTGATTGATTAAAAGTTGTGATCTTCGTCAAAAAGTCTCAATAATGCAATAAAATGTATAACTATAGGCTTACCCTTTTTTTTTCTGTGTATTCTTGTTCATAGTTTAATATGCAGACATAAAAACTGGGGAAATACGCTCGATCAGTGTTCATAAGAAAAGCATGCATGTTTGCCATGTGTTAGTCACATGACACAGTGGTGATGATTTACTGAAGCTTGTTTATGCAATCTTGCGAGAGTCTCGAAAACGAGATTAGTCATGGCGGCACCCGAATGGAAACGCATGTGGATCATCCACGGTGTTTTTGCAGCGAGATTTAAGAAATTTAAATGACAAAATTTTAAAACAAATACCAAAGTTTGATAACTCATAATGTTTTTAAGTAGCCGTATGATAGCATTTACCCGCTGATAGCGAGAATCTGACACAAAACGACAGTTTCAACATGAAAGTGAGGAGCGAGATTCCAGTTCACTTTTCACATACCAAGACAAAATAAAAAGGCAACATAGGTGGATGTTTTTAAGTTTATTTATTTTCGTTTTAACTTTATTCACCAGCTTTAAATCACAGATTTTTGTTCATTCCTTGTCATGAGCAGCCTGGTTATACTTCTTCATGGTGATATCCGGGAGACCATTTAAAAAAAAAATTTTGGGGTGCAACTATTGTGCCGCACATACCTTGAGGTGTCTTATTCCCCCTCCACAGTTGGGGGTGCGACTTTTGTGCGGGTGAGACTATTATGGCGTTCAGTATGGTATGTTACAGCAGAAATCTATATGGAGGAGCACATAGGCATTCACAAATATACATCCTTCTGACATGAAAAGGCAAGCAATGGCGTATTCTGTGGAAGTTACTCAGGGCAGTTGCCACTTTTTTACAAACCAATTCAGTATACACATCCTAAGACAAGTTTTGCCTATATGCAGTCCAAGAACTTTGTGACTGTCCACATTATCCATAAGAGTTCCATTTATGGATACCTTGAGGTTCAGCTTGATGGTTTGTACACGTTTTTTCCTGATGACTAACATGGCTTTACATTTTGCTTCATTGAGTAGCATTCTATTGTGCGAGCACCCCTGACCAGCCAGTTTAGACTGGTTTAAGGGGGAAGTGGCTCAAGAAAGTTTCTGGTGGACAACTGAAAGGTCATCATGTTTTGTCATCTGATTTTAGACAATAAGGAGGCGGCCGTGAAAGTAGCACAGGAAGCCTCAGGCATGGTGAAAGATGCTTTGGAGGAGCTCGAAGAGGTATGCGAAAACATGTACACATACATAATGTTACCTTGAGAATACTCACATAAATTACTGATCACTGGCATTTAATGATAATCATTGCATAACATCGGTGGAACATGTTGCTTGTTGATAACACTTCAGAAAACTCCCCCTGGTATGCACCTGTTGCAAGTGGAGACACCTGGAGGATAAACAAAACATCCTTCATGCATTGGTCAGAAGTGTCATGTGAGACAGGAAGCTGGTGCTAACACTGTACAGAATAGTGTATCTGATATGTCCTTTTTAGGTTTTTATGATCAATTGGCATTGCCAACGTGTTGGTTTTATCTATATACCACCTGCTTATCACATTGTGTGTTCTTGGTATATGTGAATTTGTTTTTCAGCTTGAACTAATACATCACTGCAAATAGTATAAACAGTGTGCTTTTAAATGGACAAAAAGAAAAATTGTTGTTTCTGTTCACCAGCCAAAAACAATTCAAGTCAGTAGGCAGATAAAATAAATAAATGTTCTCTTTATTTTTCATCTTTTATTATACATGTACATGTTATCTTTATTGACAAATACGTATGTCAGGGGAAGTAAGCTTAATGGATTAAATTATTTATTACTTATTGTTGTTATTAAATTGCAACTGTGTTGGTCATGACATTCATGCATAACTACTTCCATTCATCTAAGATGAGGACATGCTCCTGTGGATATGTACATTTCCCATTTTTGGATAGCTGATAGATGCCAAGGGTTGTAGGTTCATAGCCTGTTGTTCCATCACTATGATGTGAAAAAAGGAAAAAAGAAAGAAGGACCTTCCCTATATCTGTACTTGCATGTCAGTAAATTACCACATAAAAATCAGTATTAACAGACTTTTAAGTCAGCAGAGCATAAGAAATCTGTTTCTACCTATCACTCATCTGGTTTTTTTTTACATTTTTGACTTTTCAAAAAACATTGTAGGGTATTTTTTGATTTTGCACGTGAATGTTCCCCAGATATCCTCTACCGTGTGGGCTAGGGAGATGGTGATGCAACAGCTTTCTTGACTTGGCAGTCAGTAGAGCTTATCAAATCTGTTCACTGCACCGTCTGTCTCTTAGACTTTTTACATTTTCAACTTCTCCCCCCCCCCCCCCATTTTTTTTTCTGCTCAAGAACCTGGGGGTCATGTAATTCACATTTTGGCCACCAGGTGGTGATAGATTATTTTTTTGCCCCTTTTTGTTTAATCAATTTCTGTTTGCTAATGCAATTTTTTTACTTCTCCCTAAAGCATGCACGAAATCCTCTAAAATTTGATCAGAATATTATCTAGCTTATGGTCTGACAAATTTGCCAAAATGTTGAGGATTGATTGATATTTGATGAAGGCGTAGCATATTAAAGTTTGGGACTGTGTGATAAAGCATTTTTACCCACACAGCTGAATCAAGTGACCTGGTAAAATGTGGTCCACCCATACACAAGGAGTGCATTGTGTGGTGTATAGAACAGTCACATATGGTGTGAATGGCAGGCTAGTCTTGGTGATCAGATGTCCACCGGTGTAAGCAATTAAAACTGTTCCATTGGATGAAGTTCAAGTTGATTGAAGGAAGCCCCATACAATGGAAGCGCTCGCCATGGGACCTACATTATAGTATATAATGTTTGGACAGCATTTGATGTCAGAGATGTTCAGTAGCTAAACTGGTTTGGTTTTAAGTGAGCTTCCACATGTATTAGTGACATGTACTTGAATGACCATATGCAGACAACTACACTGTGGCACCTGCTCTAATAACCACCCCTCATTTAAGACTGTCCTGTCATGACAGCTGACTTGTGTCTTTGTTAATTCCTGCAATTTAAAGGGACCTGTGGTATAGCCATTGTTGAGGTTGACAGCTGTTGTCATGCACCTTTTTTTTTTCCTCAGGAAATACAGGCATGTGGAAAGTTGAATGAAACAGAACCACTTCCTAGTGGTCATTACTCTATTCTGCAGTCTGAACACTTGACTCTCCACAAGCTAACCTGTCACTGTCTAATCTATATACATATGGAATTATTTTTGTCCATATTGCACACATTCCTCTTTAGAATTTTGACAAGCCTAACAAATTAATGGGTCATCAGGGGGTAACTACTCAGAACATGTTTCAGAGCCTGTACCCGATAAGCACAATGTTTGTTGTGGAGCTTGTAATGTTGAAAGAGTTCTTATGAATATGAGTGTGTGGTAAAGAAAGGTCTTATGCATGCCTGTAGTCTTGTAGTATATAAACATGGGTATTGTTCGTCTCTTGTTTTTTGTCATCTACAAAATGTCAGCAGTATATGTGTGCCTAAAGAAAATAAAGTTAGCTTTTCAATGTTTTTAGGCCCAAAATGAAGATGAAGATGAAGGGATATCATGGGATGAAGTGCTGGAAGCAGATGGACAGCAACGGTCTAACCAGGACAGCTGGTCAGATGCTGATCGACAACTTCTAGCTTCCTGCTCGGGTCTTGTGAAAGCAGCCAAATCATGCCTCAAGAAGACTTCTAGTGCAGTAAACAAAAATGGGAACTGCTCTAGTGGACAAAATATCGATCAGCTGGATGACTTGGCAGACTTGATGGTGCAGATAAGTCCTGTAGTGGACGATTTTGTGTCAGGTCTTTATCCACCACTCACACACGCTGTCGTGAGGGAAAATGTGAGTACAGCAGTCATGGTCAGCCAGGATTCATCCATTCTGCATACAACAGTACAGCGGCCTCTCTGTCACAAAGTCCCCCTGAAGAGAGGTCACCCTCTATAAAGACCACTTTTCCATGCAGCAAATGTCCCATTTTCATTTTATTTTACCCCTCAAGAGAGGCTGCCCCTCTTAAAAAGGCCACTTTTCTAGCACATTTGGAGTGGCATGATAAGTGGGGCAGCACTGTAGTACATGCCTGTATGCAGCCACTGCTGTCACAAGGCACCTTTCATTGGCACAGATACACCTTCCCTATCTATGTTCCTGGTACCCTCCAGGCTCCAAAAAATCTGGCACACTCATGTCAGGCTTATGCATCAGTTCTTGCTCAGCAACAAGTGACACATTTTGTAATTGACTTTTACAGCCTATTTGCTTCTTGAACATCAAGATTCTTTGGCATTATAAATGTTCATTTTCACCTGAGGGACAAGGTACAAAGATTTTATTTCCACGTATCATGCCCTGTAGGAGCTAAATGGTACAATACACATACTCTGTTGAGACACATAGCACACATACATGATAAGTACAAACAATTATCAAAAAGAGAGAGAATAAGTATACATATACACTTATATGATACAAGTGATCCTTCACTGAGCCTATTGACACAGTATACCTTAATACACATACAGACCCAATGACATTGTAGTATCGAGTGTAGCCTTGTGGAGATTTAGCAGTTTATACATGTACAATTAATAATACGCAAGAAATTGTGCTGTTATCTTGGCCATGTCTTCTGCACAGTTCATTAAATATATGAATTGTTCGTTTTTTTTCAAATGTAAGAAGTTGGGGCACCTTTTGCACATTTTGTCTAATACTGTAAATTGCTTTAATTTTGCTGTACTCTTGTTTTCACTTATTTTGCAGATGGCACAAAACCGTGAAAATAAAAGCACAGTGAAATAGTATTTTAACATTGTTTGAATAGGAATTATGTCCAAAACACAAAAAACAGTGAAAATACTGTAAATTGCTTTAATTTTGCTGTACTCTTGTTTTCACTTATTTTGCAGATGGCACAAAACCGTGAAAATAAAAGCACAGTGAAATAGTATTTTAACATTGTTTGAATAGGAATTATGTCCAAAACACAAAAACAGTGAAAATTTATACATGTGAAAGCAATTTACAGTAATACAGTTTGTCTGTCATGGAACTGGGGGCACTCAAGGAGGAGATGTAGTGCATCACCAACCTTTTCTACTTGAGACTTTCAACAATGGGCACAAAATTGCCTATTGCGTGGTATGGTCAGTCTAGATCTGCAATACCAACCCTTTTCTATTTCCTATCTGTGGGCATTTTTTGTTATTTGAGTAAATGCCCTCCTATGTTCTTCATTATTTACATGGTCTGAATAATTTTCATAGTAGGAATGCCTCTTAAATTTTCTGTAAGTTAGTAAGTTTCCTACTTCACTGTCCACATAAATGCCAACTTGTATTTCCCAGAACCTTCTACATCTCTCCGTCAAACTGTTTTTCCAAGTGACTGCATTCTGGATGATCTATCACAATTCTTATTTCGATCTTTAATTTATTACTGAAATTCTTGATTAACCAATACCAGGACTTGTTCCACATCCGACATAAACGTTTACAACCTGGTATATATAAACGGACCAGGGACTGTTGACCTCAGTCTCTGATGAGATGCATTAGCATCAAAAAAGGTCAGACTTTTGAATTGGTGTACAGATTGAGTTTCATTGCAGTTCGGTCTTGCTTCGTCACATTTACCTTTCAGTAGTGGCCACACTTTTGGGGACATGGGGAGGCAGTTTCATCATCAATTTACCTGCAGTGAAAAGCCACCTCCTATATGTGACCATCCCTTTATGGCAGAAGGCATGGCCACTTGTATTGCAGCATGTGCAGGCACCACTATAAAGTGAAAAGATGGTCCTCCTTGTTGGTCCTCTTAATTAACCCCTTGAAGACTGAGTCCACAAAATGTTGTTCATTGGCATTTTGGCATTGATGTAAGGGCAGGTCACTCCATATTTTCATAATGCCTGTCATGATGTGACACAAGACATGTTAACATGTACCATTACCTTAGTGACATGTATGTTACACACTGGTGTATCAGTGTGCATTTTCAGTTGTTAGACTGGTCTCTGAAGAGTTGTGTAAAGAGCCAAACAGATCAGCAAATGAACACAGAATCTCCAGAGGTCTTACATGTGTACAGTAAAACCTGTTTTGACAGACTGCCCCCTAGGGCCCTAGGGCAGTCCAAAAAGTGGTCACATGAGGCAGGTGGTCTTTCAATAGAGGTGCAATAACATGGGAAAGATGGCAAAAGGGACATGGTAAACGTGGTCTGAAAAGGCTGGAGGCCTTTCCTCACAGTGATCTCTCGAAACAGATTTCACTGTGCTTGCATAAGGTGGCCTTAGTGCAGTCTGAATAGAAAAAAATCAGCAGAATCAGGCAAAGAATGCTTGCTATAGTGCAAACATCCCCTGATCAACACTTTCTGGATCATAAGAATGATACAAACCATAATTGGTAAAGGTATATTGCTTTATGAGTACTCTAAATCATTATAGGTTTATTTCAAGAGATTGAATCCTGCAGCAAATCATTGCTGGTCTTCAAAGAAGTCCAAGTGGTTGGTACCACAGACGATTTGTAAACTGATGTGTGCTTGACTGATACAGGGCCAATGGTTGACTTGTTAACCAGGCAAAAGTAAGGCTGTGTTCATATACTGTGTGTGCAGAGCATGCCACTTGGCTAGGAACTGTTATCACCTTGGTTCACTTTATTTTCTGTTAAAGGTAATAAAAGTGAAAAGCAATCAAAATTGAGCAGCTGTACATGTATTATGCTGGACAGAATGACTGTATACTTGGCATTTTACAAATGAGCCACCAAAATGGTCTGCTGCATATTCACAGTTAAGAAAAAGTAGCCAGTTGAAGGGCAATGTGAAGTTGTGTTTTTTTTTTTTTTTTTTGTTTGTTTTTTGTTTTTGCATCTGGTAGAACACGAAAACACATAATGAGCTTTTGCTTGTGGGAAAAGCCTATGCAATATAAAGTGATGGTGTGGCACTTGTGATATGGGTCAAAAGTGCTGTGTATTCTAGATCTATGGGACTTGTCTACTGCAGTGCCACATGACAAGATCATTCTCATTACTGTCATAAACTAGGAGATATATGATATATATATACTTCTTACTCCCACCCTCACCCCCCCCCCCCAACCTTGTCTGCTTAGCTGTCTCAGTGAGCTTTTGAATTTTGGGAGCCTATAATTTTGTCCAGCCAGAGCAAATGTGCCATACATCTGTCTTCCAAGGAGCATAGTTAAGTAGCCTGTTTTTAATTATGTCAAAAACTTTGTGACAAAAATCCAGCACCTCGTCTTCATTTACAGTTTCCTATAAAAACATAATACATGATTCAGAATATTTTGAAATGACAATTTTTCAAATCAGTGTTGTGAAGCAATTTTGAGGGTTTAGTCATTTAATTTATTGCCATGTATTCCATGTTTGCCATGATCACTTAGGGATGGTTCAACATTATCATCATTTTTGAATTAGTACTAAGGGTACTAAATTTCATGACCCCCCTCCCTCCCCCCAAATTAGTACTTTAAAAATGATGATTTTCCAAAAAAATCATAGCAAATGCACAAAACAGGCCAAAAATTGACCATCATTTTCAATATTCTGTGAAAGTGTACAGACCCATTTACCCCCCTCCCCCCTTGCGTACTGTAAGTACTAATTCAAAAAATGATGAAAATGTTGAACCAGCCCTTACATATATATATATATATATATATATATATATATATATATATATATACACACACACACACATACATGCATGCATGCAATATAATACTTTTTTGGTTCTTTTATTCAGGCACAAACCTTAGCAGATAAATTGACACAACTACTGCAGAAGTCCAAGTGAGTATAAGCTGATTGCAGTGAAAGGTGGGGAGATGCTAGGACAAATGTTTTATTACCCCCTTGGTCTATAGAGCAGGCGTGTATTGTTGAGGATGGTTCTGTATGCCTATGTGTATGTCTGTATGTTAAATTTTCATGGCCAGGCTGTAGCTTTTCTTAAGGGTGTGTCATGTAGCAAAAAGTAGGTCATAAAATCAGGGGTCTGGGTCACATTGGCTTATTGATCCTTGTGGTTGATGGTTTCAGTCAGTGATCACCAGATGGCAACACCATGCATTGTCATCCAGTTTTTTAGTCATCAGTAGTTTGCACTATTGGTTTTTTCAGCCATAAAGTAGAAAGCACATAAGACCACAACACCTTTTATTACCCCCCTCCCCCATATGTTTGCCAGAAGTCCATATCAAACCAACAGATTTAGAACTTCTTTATGAATTGGAGCATCCCGACTAAACTATATCACTGATAATGACTGCTATAGTGTAGAAACAACTGAAAGTAAGGGGTTTCTACTTTCCATTCTATTTGATTTGATCATGTGACTTTGTGCTTTAGCCCATGTACCTGTATTTCATGTATGCACATTGTACCAATTTCAAACTATAGTCGCCAATAAAGCTTTATTATCTTGCGAAAAAGTAGTTCTGACCAAGTGGAAGCCCATTACAGTCTGAACACAAGACCGGGCTTTGAATCGCTAAAATAGTATACAATCCCAGAAAATAAAAAAGGTGCCGCGGTATTAGTATTTATAAGGAAGAATCACTTGAGAGTCTTTTCCACTCTATTTATTGAGAAGAAACAGCAATCAGTTGGCATCCACCCATATACTGTCTCTGATATAGGCATTATAGATATTTGGGACACATGCTTCAGCTGAAGGGTCTTATGACTGTTAGGTCACTATTTTTTTCTTTGATTGGCATGAATTAGTCTTTGCAGATTTATTTGTAAGACAAGGAAGAAAAAAAAAGCGAGATCAAACTACTCTTTGGACATTCCTGTCAGAGAGGGTGTACTTGTTGCACTTTCAGTAATGGTTTGACCATATATTTTATCAGCATGTGGAGTATCAAGATAGTGAGACATATATTTCGATGTGACAGGAACATTGATGATGCATGACATTTTAGAAAGTATTATACCACAGAGTCCTGGTAATAAGTGGCTGTCCACCAGAAGTAATAGAGTAATGGCACATGATGGAAAAAAGCCTTATACAGTGTTCCCCTTCTTACATGGCCACCCCAAATGCAACAGAAAAGTAGCCTCATAAGAGGGGTGGTCTCTTGAGGGTTAAAAAAACAGTGAAAATGTTATACATAAAGCATAGAGAAGAGGCCTTTGTAGAGGCAGTGGCCTCTCTTCAGGAGGCCTTATAAGAGAAGGACCACTGGATAAGCTTCTGTTCATGCGTGTGACAGCTCCTAGGAGCCTGGGACTCTAGACCAGAGTTTTCAAAACACCTGCCTTATACCTAATTAATCCCCACTGTTCAATTTCCATCAACACTATGAAAGGACCATGAAGCATGGTGGGAGTTAAGACCACAATTCACAGAAGAAACCCTTTTATAGACAAGTGTTTTACTCCAGTCTCTTATGTTATCATAATATGGTGATAGGCCTAATGATAAGGCCTTTAATTATTGTAACGGCTTGTTTGTAAATATTTATTTTCGAAGATTGTACTTTCATCATGTGATTAGTAATGTCGGAGGATTTATTGTATCACACCTGTTGTGCTTGCATTCTGTTATTACTTCTTCAGCCAGTTTTGATATTCATTAAAGAGTTTGCTGTCTAGGCATAAAAACTTTTGGCAAGGCTCGAACACGCTGTCACCACCTGCACGCTGAAAGGATTTGAAACAGTTTGATGTTCTATTTGTAGACATACGCATGTGACAACGGAGGACGACCAGCAGTGGGTCCAGTTTCTGCTCAAGGCTGTCCAGCACAATTTGACAAAAATACACAGCATGGCCCAAGAACATGGATAAATATGTGCCTCTTTGGTCTGTGTGTGACATTTATAAGCTGGAGGACAGCATATACATGGAAAGCATTTTTGGTTACCTGCATGTACTATGTGACTTGGCTCTTACATTGAACAGGATGACGAGGATTGAAAGATTTTAAATGTGTCTCATTATATCAACTTCGTGAGCTAATTGTTAAATAAATATTTAGATTTGTAGTTTTGCAATAGTTGCCCAAAGTCGGCTTGAAGCACCAAACATTATATAAGCACATTAAATATTATGATATACTCATTATTTTTAGATCACATTCTCAACCGAAACAATAAAGAAAATACTTCATAACCTTGACCCAAACAAAGCCATTGGGCCTGACAATATTTCAGGTTGCATCTTGAAAGAATGTGCAGCTGAACTAGCCCCCTCACTGAAACTCCTTTTTGCAAAATCTATGGAACAAGGTAAAATTCCATCTCAATGGAAAGATGCAAACGTAATTCCGGTCCATAAGAAAGGCAACCGTGAAGACGTTGATAACTATCGACCGATATCATTACTATGTATTGTAAGTAAAGTGATGGAGCAATGCTTTGTAAACCACTTTTCCTGTGCTTAAGAACGCACTCCATCAGTTTCAACATGGCTTCCTTAAGGATAAGTATTGTGCCACTCAAATGGTGGACTTTGTCCACTAATTGGGTGAAAACCTAGATAAGACGACTCAGGTTGATGTATTGTATCTCGATTTTACCAAATCCTTCGACTCTGTGCCCCATGACCTGTTACTGCACAAATTAAAAGAGCTTTGGTATCAATGGTCATCTCCACGATTGGTTTACTAGTTATATAACGGGTCGAAGGCAGTGTGTCCTAGTAGAAGGGTCTCACTCTGAATGGAATTCTGTCGTATCTGGTGTTCCACAGGGTTCTATTTTAGGACCTTTTCTGTTTTTATTATATATTAACGACATGCTCCTCACTCTCTCAAACGGCACAACCATGTTCCTTTTTGCAGACGATTTCAAATGCTTTCGGAAAATTCATTCGGAAGCTGATGCATGTATACTGCAAAATGATATAGAGAAACTAGTCTCTTGGAGTAAATTATGGGATGTGAAGTTCAATGCAGCATCCTTACTGTCAGCAGGTCCCACACTCTTGTTGTTTTTACCTACAGTCTGAACGATACCGCACTAAATCAGGTATCCTCCCAAAATGACCTTGGCTTCGAATTAGACACTTCCCTCAACTGGTCAAAGCAGGTTGCCAAGTGTTGCATCAAAGCTAATCATGCCTTGGGTGTAATAAAAAGAACATGCGGGTACAAAGCTCCCCCTGAAGCAACTAAAAGACTCTACATTACTTTGGTGCGGAGTCATCTTGAATATGGCATGGTTGTGTAGAGTGTTACTAGCAAGAAAAATCTAATGGCGCTGGAAAATATTCAAAGAAGAGCAACCAGATACATCTTAGAGTCTCCCCTCTCTGAATTGTACGAGTCACGCCTTGCCAAATATAATCTACTCCCGTTATGTTATAGGCGTGAACAACTGGATCTTGTGTTCTTGTACAAATGTGTCAATGGTTATTACGAGGTAGATTTCGCCAATATGTTCCCCATTCAAACAGACTTGAGAAATTTACGTACTTCCGACAATAGTCTACGTTTCAAAATAATCAAATGTAAAACAGACACTTTCCGTTCATCCTATGTAAATTGCTCTATTTACACTTGGAACATCTTACCCTCCCATATCCGTGATTCTCAAATGATCCATATTTTGAAAAGTAGACTGAATACTTACTACAGCAAGTTGCAACAAGAGTATTCTGACTCGTCCAATACATGTACATGGCTGAGCAGGTGTTTCTGTCCAAAATGCAGGTAGCGTATTATTGTGATGGACTGCTCACAATTTTTGTAAACTTTTTAAAAGTACAAATGATACTAAGTTTCTTAATTTGACAAATTATTTTACATGAGATAGTCTGCTCGAGCTCTTTATATTTGTATTTTAAACATGGACATTTGTTTTATCGTCTTTGACCTTTTAATCAATCATCACCATTATTATCCAGTTGTAGCTGTTCTCGTCTTTATCGCCAATCATAGATGGGGAGTCAACTTGTATAGGTGTATTCACCTGTTTGACTCTTCCAAGTTGGCAGTATTTTTGTTTTAATGTGTTGTGATGTTTTATTTTCCTTTTATCTTGACGTGCTGCTGATTGAAGCTCAATAAATAAATTGATGTAGAGATATTTGCAAAAAGCCCCTTGGAGGCATTTTTCTGTTAATATCGGTCACATAAAGACTTCAGTATACCAAATATATTTTTACCAGTTATTTATAAAGGTAGCTTAAACATGCATGTAACAAGCATAGATGAAATAACATAATAGCAGGGCATCTACATAATGTGACCTTGGCATATTAGGTTTCGCTTCTGCATATAAACCATGTCATAAAAATGCCAGGTATTTCAACAATGGGCTAATATAATATGCATGTATAAATTATGAATCTTGTGCTTTATTATAAAACTAACTTAGAAAATAGGAAATTGCTTTCAGATGTTTAATAATTGTCATAGATGTGCAGATGACCCTGACCTTGGCCATAAATATCTGTTATTGTCTTTAATGTCAATCAAGAGCCCGTACCAATGCTTCCTGAAAAATGTAAATGGAGTTTGGATGAAAAAGATATGATTTACTGGAAGGTTATTAGTTGACATATGGAAGGTATCATGATAATATTATGCAGAAGTAGTGTCCATTTTATAGGAATCTGACCTCAATTTACATTTCAAGGTCATTCACTCACTTTACATCCAAATATGCCTCTCTGGCTCCCCAGGTAAACAGTCACATGTGGCCTTTAGGTTACAGACCACAGTTGTGATTGGCTGGTTGCGCATCCCAACGGAGATAGTCCGTAATTGTGAAAATACTGTGTTTTCAGCATGCATGTATAAAGCTGACATCCAGGTGTTGTTTCGTATTTCAATTATCACAAATTAATGAGCTGGGAATTGTATGACAAAAATCCGTCCATATTTTTCTGACCTTTTTATCTGTTAAATGCCGTTTACAGAATTTCAAAATACCAAAATGCTGATTTTTTAGACTGAAAAATGCTAATATGAAAAATAGAAGGATTTATAACTGTGGTCTGTGGCCTATTATGTAGACTCCAATAGGGCTGTTTGTTTCAGAAGGATTCCAAAATCTGACAAACAATCGGTCAGCTTATTTATTTTTTCCATGACCTTTGTCAATCTCTGACCAATGTAGGCCTACTGAATACACACACATACATATATGCCTATATTATATATATTTTTTATATATTTGTATATTCATAATCATAACCATGCCTACTCTTTAACACAGACTGTGAAGGGTAGTCCATATACATGTACCTGAATGTATTGTTCTCAATAGAAGTTTCTACTGTATTTGCAATTCAGAGAGAGAGAGAGAGAGAGAGAGAGAGAGAGAGAGAGAGAGAGAGAGAGAGAGAGAGAGAGAGAGAGAGAGAGAGAGAGAGAGAGAGAGAGAGAGAGAGAGAGAGAGAGAGAGAGAGAGAGAGAGAGAGAGAGAGAGAGAGAGAGAGAGAGAGAGAGAGAGAGAGACCAACCAATCAAATGTCTGTATTTATACCACATGCCTACCCTGTGAAACTTCATATTGGGCAGCTTCAAACCATAATATTGGACTACACGTGCATGTCACACGGTAAAGCACTATGCATCAATATAAAAACGTGACGTTACAGCATGCACCACGTAATGTTACGACCTCCACCATATGGATTACAGAACGTCACAGCACACATTTCAGATCCATGTTGTAGGTCTATTTGAGGCAACCAGACAGCAATAAGTGCTGCATGAGTTTATGAGTAATAATTGCTAGATCAAGGTACAGCATTACTTAAATTGCAGAATGTAACAAATGTTGGATGACAGATTGTCCTATATGAAGTTTTATGGGACTCCAAAATTTACTATTGAGCGAGGCTTTCGCCTCACCCAATATTACATTTTGTCATCCCATAAAAGTTCATATCAGACTCCCTGCCATCCAATATATATATATATATATATATATATATATATATATATATATATATATATACATACACATATACATGTACAGTAAAATCTGTCCGAGTGGGCACCTCTGCTAAGTGGGCACTTTTGCCGGGTCCCGTTTTTTTCCCCAATTTAGTCCCATGTTAATGGACCCTCCACTGAGTGGGCACCTGTCTTATTTGGGCAGTGGGCAGCCTAAAAGGGCATTTTGTGTACCACAATTTGCTGAAGTGGGCACCATAATTATCTTTCTCTTTTTGTTTACCCTACAAATATCTCCCAATAATATGCCAAACTGCAGTTTTTCTTACCAACAAGAGGATGCAAAGGCACAGAGCATGTGCTACTGTGTTTTCTTAGCATTATGTTGCTCTACTTATCTATTTGAAACCTATTTACCTGGCTTAGGGGGCTCTGGATGAGTAATTACATCCACATGCTATTTACACTTCTTGTTTGTAATGCACTGCAAGGTGCAATTAACATAACAGTGAAACAATAACTGTTTTTCCTGATCTGTTCATAGGTCACACAATTGATCAACCTCACATGTCACCCCTGATTTGTTCATTGGCTACTCAGGGTTATGTTGAAGGGGATGGCTGTATAGCTCCTGTGCTAATTGAAACCCATGATCAATCAAAAAGTTCAAGTAGATTCATTGGTTTCAGAAAATATAATAGCTACAAAGGAACAGCAAACAATGGATGTACTGTTCTGGAGGATTACCTGGCTGACAAATATATATAAATGCGATGAAACTGGGCTTTTTTTTTTTCATAAAGCACTGAAGACGAAATATTTAGTGCAGCAGGGTTAATCTTGTCATGGCATCAAAACATCAAAAGATTGCCTGACTGTGGTTCTGTGCAGCAATGTCACTGGAACACATAAACTAAAGTTAATGGTTACTGGAAAAAAGTGCCAATTTAACCTAGGTGTTTCAAGAATATTGATATGAAGAACTTACCTGTTGATTATCTAAACAATAAGAGGGAATGGATGGCAACAACTTTTTGATAGCTGGTTCCAAAAGTAAATAAAAATATGAAAAGACAGAAATGCCACTTCCTACTCCTAGTTGACAATACTTCAAGACACCCAAAGGTTAGTCTTTCAAATGTGAAAGTGAAGTTTTTCCAACTGTATGTCTGTACTACAGCTAATGGATCAGGGCATAATCAGATATTTGAAAGTCAAGTACAGAAAGAGACTTTTGCAGTTTGTCATAGAACAAATGGAGACCTGTGCCTCTGCTTCAGAACTTGCAAAACAGGTAAATGCCAGGATGGCCATGCACTGGTTTGTCCAGGCATGGGATGAGGTGAAGCCAGAAACAATAGAGAAGTGCTTTGCACATGCTGGTTTCACAGTGACAGACTTCGAAGGCTTCACAGAGGAGGAAATCAATGGCTCTACTGATGATGAGGAAACTCTTGGATTTATGCTTACTGACTTGGCAGCATTTGATCAAACACAGTCTGACTCTGTGGACAAGTTTCTCAGCATGGATCAAGATGTAGAGATCCACTTGGGATATGAAAAAGACTGGGAAGCAAACCTTGTGCAAAATATTTGTAATGTCGCAGCTTCAAATGGAGATGAATCAGATGATGAAATAGTTGAAGAACCCATACTCAAGCCTATTGATGTGTGCCACGCCCTGAACACTATTAGAACATTCCCAGAGACCTGCAATGATTCTAAAATGTATGAGGAATCACTCAAATTTGAGGCATCAGTGAACAAAATCCTGGTTGAAACAAGGAAAACCACACAAAGACAGAGTAAAATAACTGATTATGTGGAGTGGTGAGCTGACATAGCAGGGCTGATATGCTTCTGCAAGTGCCTACAAATACAGTGTGAAGGCTGTTTCTTACAAGGACATACATGTAGTCGCACAGACTTCAAGTGACATCTAACACTGATATTAATGTTTCCAATGCACATTTTTTTCAATCAGTAGTTGTCACTTAGCTGGGGAATTACTAGTTAATAAAAGGAAGTATGTCAAAGATGTTGTTTTTAATATGCTCTAAATGAATGCCCTGTACAGCCCCCTACAGAGTATTACGTACATACACATGTACTTGACTATATGGCCCTGCGGGCTGACCCTCGACTCAGTCAGTCAGTGGGCAATTAATCTTGAGTGGGCACTTTTGCCCAGTCCCAAGGGTGCCCACTTAACACAGGTTTTACTGTATATCATAACATCTACAGTAGTGCCTTCTATGCAAGACTAGCCGAGAGTGGCCAATATAACAGGTGGTTTTCTGTGGCATATTTTCGACTAAATCAGAAATGCACATACCAACTTCACCAAATTCCCATTCCTGAAAAAGAATGGTTCAATGGAGGCCGGTATGCATAAATGACAATCTACATGGCATAGTTCGTTTATTTTTAGTGTGCAAGCACTATATAACAGCAAATATCTTCATCATCTCTGTTGTATATTATAATTATTATTATTGTCTTTTACCAGTTAAATGACATATTTGTGTTCGTGTTATTCTAAGCTATTCTATTCTACTCTACTCTACATAGCCTGCTGGAACCCGTATTTTTTTTAACCAACAGGCAACATAATTAGCATGAAGGTAGCTCTCAATTATCATCAAGCACCACAAATACTATTAGTATGTGGGGCCGACAGGAGTGTAATTGCTATGGGCATAGGGGCCATCTGCAGTCAGCAAATGTGTTCATTTCATCTGTACCTCTCACATAAACCACTTCACATGCAGGTCATTCTCAAATAAACCAAGTAAAATATTCGAACATTTATATGGTCACTGCATGACTATAGTATATAAGAGTCAGCGATTTATGTTGCTACTTTGTGGTTATTAACGTGTAAAGGTACCTGAGTCATCTCATTTCACATAAATTCTAGTCTGGAGGTGTTTGAATCTTATATTTAGGTTGATGTGAATATAGGACTCATTCGGCGATCCTGGATATATATTTTGGTGTAATTCAGTGTATTTTGGTGTTTATACCGACCGCAGTTATCGATTATTTCAGCCTTGTTACTGTCACGCGTTGGCAGGCGTACATGACACTGACAGGGAGAGAGTACCACATATGTATATATATATAGTCCTATATTTCTTTTTCTTAGGTGATAATATGCATATGCTTACATGCATAAGACTAAAAACTTACGTTGGCCTACTACATATATTAGCTCCTTCAGTGCTATTTCTACACTTGCCAACATTTCAGGTTCCAAAATCAGGAGGTTTAAAAAGGGAGTGCAAGGACTGGGAAGGGGGAGGGTGGGTCGTCAGGGGTAGATGGTTTTTGGAGAGGGTGAGCCTCCCTCTTGAGCTACGGATTTTTTCAAAAAATTATAGGCCTACTTCATATGATGTAGGCCTATTCTGACGATAATTTTTAAGATTTATGTAATTCATAATTTTGCCTCTGTATTGTTAACAGCATGATTCAATTATAATGAAATAGCCTACAACAGACAAGCACACGTTTGTCATGGCAAGTCATCCATTTATTTATATGGCATTAGGACTCTGACAGCTTCACGTCATGATGCATTGCATGCCCACATGCACAAACTATGTCTTGTCTGAGTTCCATTTGTCGCTGCCACATGGAAAAAAGAGCAGGGTTTAGTTTCTCGAGTTTTGACCGGGCACATTGGATTTCCTGGTTGCTCATAGGCCTATATTTTGCCCTCTCCAGTGATATCATCTCCAGTCCTGATGCCATGACTGATGATTCTGCCGTGTGATTTTTATCACGTTCGTCTATATTCTGATATTATAGGTCTCGGTCTATTTCCTGCCAGGTGAGTCCAATCCTGCCTCGAAAGTGTCCTTTGTCTTTTAACAGTTTCCCTCCGGCGACGACAAATGAAGATCATTTCAAACCAAACTTTAAGTTTGTATTGCAGGCCTCCTGGTGTAAAAATATCGAATAGAGCCGTGCTGCCATAATAGAGCTTTTGTATTTTAAGTTCTCAACAGAAATAGTTATTAATTGGCTTGTGATCAACGCTTTCAAACTTCCATCAAACTTTCAAAGCCTTCTTTTTCACACTCCAGTCACCACAACTTCACACAAGCACGGCTTTGTAAATTGTAGCCTTCTTGGAAACTTGAAATGCGACATCTTCGGATGTAAAAACATTGTTTTTTTTTTGTTATTGTTTTTTTTTAAAATATATATTTTTGCAGTCCAAATTTCAACGACATTAAAGCAGCTTTTTTTCTTCAATTCCCCTTCTTTGTTCGCACGTGTGCAAAGTTTATTCACCTGACCACGAGCTGTTGACAATGACATTTGCGACTTGCGTCTTTCCCCATAAGTAAGATCACGACCTTATTTAAGGCCGACCTCGATCCGTTGCTTGATGTGTGAAAACTACCCTATGAATAGCGTAAAATTTGGCTGCTTGTAGCTAAATATACTATCTTTTAGCACCTAAAACCTGTGAAATAAATGTAATGCGTGCGGTTGGCCCTGCGGTAACCCTACTTTCGGTGATGCGCGGCCGCAGAGGCCAACTAACGATGCAGCCAGCGTGGTGGCCCATTTGGCACGTGTTTTTCTACTACCGGAAATTGCGTTATGTTTTTAATAACGTTTTCTGCAGGCTCTGACGTAAGGTGAGTGGTCAGTTGCTGCGTAATCTTTCTCTGGTGCCTGTCTAGAACTTTTTGGTGGGTGATACAAATCGGCGGAGCCAAAATAACGCATTTTGCGATTTAAGTGAAAACTTCTAAATATCGGCAATTATCCATAATCGTACTTTGACAACTTGTGTCACTTAGCAAAACAAAATTTAGACGTTAATCGACTATATTCAAGTGTTTTTGGACTATTTTAGGCCTGACACGGAGTACAGATTTTTTTTATTGAAACCCACTTGTTGCCGCTACTTGGATTAACGGCTATCAATATCCGGGTACTTGTGTTCTTTCCTAGGCAAACTAAGTTGTGCACCGTTCCCAGTCAACAGTATTTGCGGTAAATAACAACAGGGTCCCAGTTCACGGGAGAACTGGTGCAAAACTTGCAGAAAACCTCTTTAGATACTGAACATTTGTCCAATTTCATTTCAAGTTAGGTAGAGAACATGGCCACAAATAGCGTATTTTTTGGAACACATGCGAAACGTGCACGGTGCAGGATGAGCCCACCCCGGGGCGGTAACCCACCTGCCGATCTGTGTTTTCAAAATTTGGTGAGAAGTAGGCCAGCAGTGCATTTGGGAGGGTTAAAACTTAAGTTCTAGCCTATATAACAAACAAGGACTCCCCAAATTACATACGGAGTTACCTGACACTGTACAATATAGGCCTAATAATATAGATGAACAGGATTGAAAACAAAATGAAGGGTCTGATCAAAAGAGGAAGTTATTGTAACCTGGACTCTGGAGCAAAAGAGACAGTACAATAAAGTCTAAAGATCTATTTAATTTAGTATTTGCAGTACCTGTTTGCCAGTGGCAATATAGGCGTGCCTGAATTTGTAGTTCTATTTCATTTTCAAGTAGGCCTAGGCTACAAGACAGTACAACTACAGCAAGCACAGTGAGCAGTCCGTTGGAAATTAGTAATAATAACACGAAAGAGCAGCCACAAAAACACCCAGGCCTACAAGTACAATGCTCAGTGTCAGTGGTGGACAAACTAGGCCTAAAAGTAGCAGTGCCAGAGAAAGGCACTTAGACTTAGAGACCACACTTGAGCAAAAACAAATTCCAAACCGGAATCTCAAAAGGAAAATTCAAATCCTGCAAGAACAAAATAAGTCAAACGCAGTTAAAATAAAATTTAAAAAAGAAGAAGAAATAAATAAATAAAGAAAGGAAATGCACAAAAACACAACGCTCATAGTCAAATTGAAACCACGGGTAATCGTCCCGTTCACGTTTGCCGGACGTTGCTTGCTTTAAGTTTACCCAGTGAAAGCAAGTTTCGTCTGTCGAAAACGATTATTACCCGTGACTGAAACTTTCACTCGTATGAGTGCTAAGTTGCAGAGTCAGAAAGTTAGATCAAAACAACCTTCGGACTTGGAAAAGTTAAAAGCAGAGTTGAAGGAAAAAAAGGAATAAGTAAATGCTCATCATAGGCTACTCAAACGGAGAAAGTTAAGTTGGAGAAAGTAAGAATGAAAAATAACGAAAAGAGGATTAAAAGAAAAGAGTCGCATAGTCCTTGGCTTACAACAAGGTAAGTCCATGAAAAAGACCCACAGAGCTTAATTCTGAAATATGTAACTTGCAAGCAGATAAATGCAGAAACAATCGTGGTATAAAAGAAACGGCGACAGTTTAAACGTTCTGTAAAAACAATTTTTAACAGTGAAGAAGTGGAAGCTCTGAAAATGCGCATTGTTGAATTAGAGAAAGATATAGTGAGGTTACAACAAATCAATTCATTGCTCGAAAAACTTGTAGTAGAAATTTTCCATGATGGCATGTTTACCAACGAAGCTCGCAAAGCTATCATGCAACTTGTGACAAACTGGGTGAGCGAGGTGATAAAAATTGTGCTTGAAAAATTGGCACACTTGAAGGTAGGAAAGCTACCTTCAAACAGTTCAGTTCATAATGTGCTTGAGGTCCATCATGTGGCAAAGAGTCAAGTTGGTGATGAACTGCTGAAATATTTTGATCCCCTTTCAGAGGAGGGTGCCACAGCACATGGAGATGGCACTTCAAAATTTCACGGACATTTTTTCAGAATTTTCCATTCACGACAAAAAGAAGGAAAAACAATATCCGCAGGTTTGACAAAAATGGCAGGTGGGGATTTATTGACAGCTTAGCGGACGCGTTAGAACAAAGCACAGGAGAATCAGATCGTACAGTTGAAAATGGGTTATTTCCATCAAAAACACAATGTCAGATCAGGGATCAGTAAGTCCAAGCTTCAACAAACAATTAGAAAAATTAAGATCTGATATGCTCCCCAAACTTACTAGCGAGTGGGAAAATCAGTCTCCGTAAAAAAAGTAAGTTTGTCATCCATGAGCAATTTCTACTGCAAAAATGCACATTTTGGTTAACTTTGCAACTGAATGTGACAAAACTTTGACAGCCTTTGAAGACATTGCTAATATACATAAGAATTCCAAAGTAATTTTGTCTCAGGCAAGCGAGTCTGGACTTGCACGTTTTATGTCGTATTCAAATGGGAAAAACTCGAGATATTACCTTAAATCAAGGAGGGCTGCACAAAGAGCCCGCTTTGGCTTTTTCTAAATGGGATTAGTTGATAGCGATCTGATGGGCAGACAGCAGGGGGACAATTAGCCGTGCATGTGTATTACGCGGTCCGACCGCATTGGGTTATGAATATCGCGCATACTGACGCAAAGTAGGTACAGGCTTTCAAACCTGAGGAACATATTTCAACTTAAATTTAAATGAATCTGTGGAATTGGTATTTCATAAGTCCCAGCAGCACCCTCAGTGCGCTGTAACCATGCAGGTCTGAGGAATAAAATAGATTTTATTCCTCCATGCCATAACCGAGTGCTTTCGAACATACCAGGAACATCATTTGCCATCGTTTGCGAGTGCATTCGCCCGCACCGAAAGTCAACATTCGTCAGCTCACCGTTCGCCCTTACTATTTACCTGCAAGTGTGTAGCGTCCTTGCTTGAATCAAGGAGGCTCCTTGCTTGAATCGTTCAAAGGTAATCGATTCAATATACTTTTCTATGATGCTGCTGTCGTTTATTATCATAGAAATCATATTGCAGACTTTCTCGACAAGTGGCCATCACCAAACAAACTTCTTCAAGCAGGGAAAGATGTACATAATAAAGTCAACATTGCTGGGATTCATGCTCTTGGAATCATAGACAAGATTGTTACAGGTCCATTTTGGCGGGTGATCAACGAGACAGTCTATTTTAGATATGAATCCTCATTTCCATCAAATGAAAGTTGCATTTGAAGGATAGTGTAGATGCATCTTCCCTTTTGACTGGTGAATGTCTGTTTGATGAAAACGAAATAGACATCCATCAAGAAGAATTGTATAAGTGGCTTTTGGAATATACAGAAGATAAGGAGCTAGACGAACTTACAATACAGGCTCTTGAACTTCAAATGCATGGCCTACTGTTGAATCTTCGGCAGCAAGCGCAAGATCAGTTACTCGGAGGAAAATATGCTGCGCCAGACGAATGTTTGAACAACAAACTGAAACAGAAAGTGTGCCGGTAACTAATGTTGTCTCCGAGCGAGACTTTGGATTCTTAGATTTATATTTGATGCGGGAAAAATATGCAGAGTCTGTTTTACTCTATGAAACATTGAGGTTGTGGGCAAATAATAAAACAAGTTCCTGGCTGGAAACGAAGTTCCCAGCAGATAAGAAAAAGTTACTAGAAGACGCCAGGTCAAATGCACCTGACCTGCGAGAAAAGTTTAAACACAGATGTAAATTAATCAGAACACAGAAGCACGAAGCTTTACTTTCAAAACAACTGACGAAAGAATAGGCGGGGGTACGGGAAAATGAGCGGAAAGTTGGGGCAACAAACAGAATTGCTTTGATCGGTATAGTTTGAACTTCACTTGTGGAAATGGAAGCTGAACTTGGAAAATTAAATAAAAATCAAGTTCATGAAGCCCTCTTGGCCCAAATAAATTTCCGCAAGCAAGTTTTGAAATCTAAAAGCCCCAAAGAATTTTTTTTTTCAGTCCAAAACAGTGGACAAATAACGAATTACATTAATTTTTGAAGTGAAACTTTGAAAGAAAATCTAAAGAAAATTATATATATGAACCCAACTTCTTATTTTGCCCCGCGAGAAAACGAGAGTACAGGAGTAAGACCGGCAGAAAAAAGACGCCTTGATATTAGCTTAGAAAAACGGAGACGATTTGATTTCACGACGCCAGAATCAAAAGAGCAGTTAACAATACTCAATAGTCAGTCACAACTAAGTAATTTGATGGAGAATCCCCAGCTCCTCCTAGGTTCCCAAATGAAACACAGATTTCTAGATGGCATGAACGGCTGTTTAAAATGATGGTGTAGTAACAGGCATCGCAAGAGAACATGATGACCTCCTTAAAGTCAAATTCTGGATAAATTATAATGAAGATGAAATGTCAGATTTTGAAGTACTTGTCGAGTTGAAGAAAGGGGACCTCATAATTAAGGAAAACAATGCATACTAAATACGTTTGAGCAATTTTTTGCATAAACAAATAAATTGAATAGCTATTAAAGAGCAGAAGTCATTATAACAGGGTGCATACTCAGTAACAATGTACATGCCTGGCCTCCTTGGTGTGGAGCAAAAACTACCTATGGGTTGGGAGAAGTGCTGTTACAGCTGGGTCCCAGCCGCCAAGGACGTCAGACATGTCTGCTCAGGGAACTAACCACAAGCAACCGGTTGTTTATGTAATTTTGAATGAAAAAAAAATAGATGCTAAATTCTGAAATGCTGTAAAATAAGCACAAAATGCATTTGAGACTCAGCGTTATGTATTACCATCACATGTCAAAATGAAATCAAAAGCGACATTCCACTTCATATCATTGAAATGTGCACATATATGCTGCTTAATATTTTGATACCTGTATATAATGATACATGCAAATATGTATATATGTTAAGTTGAAATCCATTCCATTTTGGGTTGTGTTGCATTTACAAGTTTCCATCTTCGGTGTATTGATTCAGTTATGGACAGGCACCACTGCAAATTAATTTTGTTTATTTTACAGACAAAGGCATGCTTTAAGTTGGGAAGTGAGTGTCTGTCTCCTGTGTGAGGGGAGTGTGTTTGGGCTGTGTCTGGTACGGCGTTGTCACCTTGAGCACCTAGGTCGAGATATTCCTTTGTATGATTCACGTTGTCATCTTGATATCTTGCAGGATAGGTACGACACCTAGATATCAGATCTATCTCTGCCCCAGCAGTTTCGGGGTTGAGAGAAAATTAGTAGAACACTTTCCTCTCAATAACTTACTCCTTGAGGCAGACACTCCTTTCTTTATGCCGAGATCAACCCCTGCTGACTGTGCATTTACTCACCCTGGCATGGTATTGCACCAAGCAAAAACAATTGCGGACATGAAAGGGGTGTCTGTCGGGATGGTGTGCAGTCAGACAAGTGATAATGTTGAAAAGTTGTACAAACTAGGTTAAGAAGGCATAAGTGTAGGTTGATAGCGTTCGTGCAAATTCGTGACCAAAGGGCTTATTTGGTGAATGCTGGATTCCTTTTTCATTCATATTCATTTTTACTCTGGTACATTAAATTGTGTGTTGTAAAATTCAATTTAGATCAGTCACCGCCATGACAGGGTTAGCAAAATAAGCCGTGTGCAGTAAAACATTACCCATATTTCTTTGACACCTTTGGAACTTTAAATTATGCGTAGTAAAATTCGATTTGGATCAATTTCAGGGATGGCAAGATTGAGATAATTAAGCCATTTCCTGTACCAAATTGCCCTCATTGGTCGAGAACTAAAGCTGGTATGATGTATCGAGTGGGTGACAATTGATTTGCCTTAATTATGTGCATATAGTCTCATTGTAAAATCTGAAGTTGAGGATTGGAAGCAAAGAGTTATGAAGTGCCTTGTGTGATATGCGGTAGATGTACATTACGTTAAGTATCATGGTCATATAACAATGCACGAGCCTGTCAATCTATATGCATGTGCTTGATTGTATATGTTGATATAGACTGGCTGTCGTCTGGTTCGTCATATTTGTCCCAAAGGGGCTAATACACAGGGGTGTTTAACGGCGTTGTGGGGTGCAGTGAGTCTCCGAAGGAGACGAATGTTTAACCGCGACGTGGGACCAGTGAGTTGCCGAAGGCGACGAACCAGACTGGTAAGGTTAACAAAGTTCCACCCGCATCCTGCAGATGGCGCCGACCGGTGGAAATTTGCACCGGTCTGGTTTGTCGCCTTCGGCGGCTCACTGGTCCCATGTCGCGGTTCGACATTCGTCGCCTTCGGCGATCCACTGGACCCACGTCGCCATTAAACACCCCTGTGTATTAACTCCTTTGGGACAAATATGACGAACCAGACGACAGCCAGTCTAATGTTGATATATCATTTGAACATGAGGCGTATAGACAGCAAAGATTTCTAGAGTGGTTTATACCTGATTCATGCAGTATCTTGCTCATGTAACCATGGGCCTCTCAAGGTGTATGTGCTTGACAATACTATTAAATGACCCACAATTTCCTGCGGCATATAGCCATGAGTCCTTCAAGATGCACAAAGTTGCTACTGGGTCAAGGCTAGTATCTGCTGGTGCATTAGGTCCGGTGGTGAGGTGTGCCTGGCGCGGAAGTGGCTGCAAAAACACAGTCAGTGGGTCATCCAATTGAAATAAATCTTGTCTGTTTAAAGTCTAGAATCATATGTGACAATACCTGAAAGCAAATAACAATAATGTTAATATATGACATGTAATGTCAAAGCAAAACCCGATTGTCACCCACTAAATCTCAGCTTCCTCATAACATCTGGTGTTACATTGTTCTAGCAAAATGGCTGTCTACACTAATGATACCCGATAGGATGAAACATGCTGATAATAGTTATTTATTTATCTATTTAAAGACAAAGTTGAAAAAGTAGTCACTGTGTGTTATGATAATTCTTTCTCTCAAAAATATGTATTGCAAATCTTACATAATTATATTATTTTTAACCTATTAATGTACATTATAACCGCCCTATCCAGCTCACATTGTTGATATTTCTCAATTAACATATTATGACTTTTGCAATATGGTTTTTACATGTGTTTGCAGATATCTCATGTCCACTGTCTATTTCCAGTCATCATCAGAGTTCAACTTCTCACACTTTTGGTTGGCATGCCTAATATCAGTGACCCCGTGATATAATTGTAATTTTTCATTGTACTTAAACAGACCAAATAAACATATAAAGCTTTATTTAATTCTTGTTGTTACTTTATTTTCAAAAGAATACACCAGAACATTTTATGCAGCCAGTATATTTCAGCTTGACCTATGACTTTCTGGTGAAGGAAGGTTTAGCCAGTCAACGTGTTTTTTGTTTTTGTTTTTGTTTTGTTTTGTTTTTGATGGTTTTGTTACTATTTTTTTCGTTTCCAATTTGTAGCATTTGCAATGACGATCCATTAACCTCCATTGTTACCACTTATATAAAACCCGCCATTACTGTGGGACCTGTATCCACTATCGGGGCAACCTTCTCTACTAAGCTCCATCTTTGACTCGGTGGGGGGGTCTTGCCTCGTGTGCCCTATGTTGCTTCTTAATTCATAGGGGACGACTTCAGTGTCTGATACAAAATCCCTATTCTGGGGCCTACCACTGCCTACAAAGGCGTTATATTTACATTTTCAGGTAATGCTCATTCTGGGAAAATATTGTAGATTACATTCATTTGACAAATTAAACTTCCCTTAACAATAATCGCACATATATTTTGGATACTACCTCTTCAAAATATCCAATCGGGACTAACCCACAGACTTGGCTGCCATTTTGAAAATTGTGGATTCAGCACCCAATGGTTTGTATTTTTTTTGGGGGGGGGGGGGTTATCGTACATTAAAACCGAAAGTATAAATTTTGCAAGTGTTTCAGAGTATTAATAATAATATATATATGTGCAGTGGCCATGGTTCACTTTGATATCTAAATCAAATGTATTTTTGTGCGACGTACTGTCCCCCAAACAATGCATTGCATAATGCTCAAAATGGCACTCACCACGTGCCGCCTCAAAGCATGGTGTCGCATTTGGATTTGTATTCTATCATGGGCAACAGTCAACAGCCAATCAGATGGCTGCATTTTAATCTTTGACCGGTGTTAATTTCAGTGTAACCACGGCTCCATCTAGCAATTTACAACGAACTTTTTTTTTTCGTTTCATGAGCTTGAATAACATTTAACTCTCCAAAAGATATATATAGTTTTGTGTTTCCATGCTTAAAATTTGAAGCAAAGATTTTGGGATGTTAACAATCTTTGATGTAGGCCAGAATATACACGCAGCGCCATCTGTTGACAGAATTGCAAACTACCACTTGAAACAGTGTTGACGTACCGTTTCCACTATTTGGCATTCCTAATTGATTCCAATGTGATATTAAAGTTGAACACAGTGTTTACTCATAGTCCAACAGTGTGTGTGGTGCCCAAAGGTTGTTTAGAATCAATTGAACTCTTTGTTTGCATTTACTTAATACAATCACTTAAATTCAGAGAGGCAATTTGGCACTACCCGTAATGATTGCACTGAAGTGCCACTTTACTGGGAGATCCGCTAGGTGGCTGGTAGACCTGTCTGTAGGCCTACTGTACGAAATGTGCTGCATTTGGGGTAATTGTGAGAGTTGAATTAAGTCTAACCATGATAGAGTGGACTTTAATACTCCCCATCCAGTGATTGTGTGGATTGTATGACCGACATCGGA
Source organism: Hermodice carunculata (assembly GCA_964020975.1). Lineage (NCBI taxonomy): Eukaryota > Metazoa > Annelida > Polychaeta > Eunicida > Amphinomidae > Hermodice > Hermodice carunculata. The sequence continues at coordinate 51,605,100 of OZ026624.1, read as the reverse complement.
TATCATGACGTGGATTCTATGACTGACGTCGGTCATAGAATCCCCACAAACACTGGAAGGGGAATATTAAAGTCTATAACTGCCGATGATAACTGCTTCAGATACAACCGAGCAGGCAGATTAAAGTAAAGATAGTAAGTCAACTTTTAGAAGTACTTTAACAGACACCTCGAACCTTGCGAAATATTATGATAACGATCACCGAACAATCTTGGCTACACTGATTCACCGAACAACTGTGGCTATATAGCTATGCTCTTTCCCCGGCCCTCGTTAACCCTCCAGGCAAGTTGAAATAAAATGCTGTGTTTGAGTTGACTTTACTGCACAATGACGGCAAACGCTGACCACTTTCTCAATAAAATCTTTGAGCCTGAGTCGATCAATTTTGGGCGCCATCTCGTGCATGCTGTGCACCCCACAATTTTATATAAGCCCATATAACGTTTAGAAATTACAAAGTACATGAAAATCTTCGTTGGCATTAATGTTGGTGGTGCCCCCTATAGCATTATGTAATATATAGTTCAAAATGTGAAAATCTTGTCACCATGATACCATCCACAGTTTTCAAATTAGCCCAATATAACTTTCAGGACTTGCAGGCTGCATGAAAATCTAGGTCCCTTTTGGTATTGTTGGCACCACCTACAATATTATGCAGTATAAGGGTCAAAATGTGAACACTTTAGCATCTTTAATTTTTAACAGATCATCACCGAATTTAATTAGATTGTGAGGGAGGTCAAAGTCTAAGTTGCTAATGATGGTGGTGTCGCCTATCATTTGACGGAAATTACGAGCCAAAATAAGATATAAAGTTCCATATTTGGAAAAGCAAGTGGCTAAGACTTGCGAAATTGAAAATTTTATTTAAGATCAGTGACCTTGACCTATTCTAGTGCCGTCACCATGCCTGTCAAGTTTGAACAGGTGATTTTTGAATTGCAGGGTGTAGCTTTGACATCAATGGCAATGTTAGCACAGCACCGGGCCCATGGCCTCTTGTGTTACATGATCTGGGTTACCTTGATCTTCTGTCCCAAGATCACCGAGGACATAGAGTGAAGGACTCACTGATTGTTGTCTTGGCACATACAATAATATCCATCAGAGGAATTGCACAAATACACTTTGATTACATGTGGAGCGAAGTGCATTCTGGTGAACAAATTATACACTAAACTCACGTAAGGTTCATAATTATGTTCACAAGCCACTTGAGGACCTGCAACTTCGAAATGAAGATGTTGGTGCAATATAGCCACGCTGCCAGCAGAGCATTAGGAGCATGGGCCTCTTGCTTATATTAAGAAGTGACTTTTTGATGTCAAAGTTTACTTCTTGATATCAAGAAGTCGACTTCTTGATGTCAAGAAGTCGACTTCTTGATGTCAAAAAGTCACTTCTTGATGCCAAAAAGTAGATTTGATATCAAGAAGTGATTTTTGATATCTGTGGGTCACTGTTTTGCTATTTATCCAGTATTTCTTGATATCAAGAGTTCATTTCTTGATATCCAAAAGTATTTCTTAATATCAAAAAGTTATTCTTGATGTCAAAAAGCTGTACTGGACAACAAAAAGTCGAATTCTTGATATAAATAAGTTGACTTTCTGATATCAAGAAGTCTACTTTTTAATATTAAGGAGTTGAATTGTTGATATCAAAAGGTAGACTTCTTGATATCAAGAATTCAAATTCTTTATGTCAAAAAGTGAATTATGATGTCAACTTTTTTAAATATTAAGAAATGACTTCTTGTTTTCAAGAATTAGAAACAAGTTTATTAAGAATTCAAAGACAAAGTAATAAAATAAAGGGTCCCTTAACTGCGGAACTACTCTAAAGTTGCAAAATGGCAGAGGAGCGGGAGAGGACTCTACAGTCCTAGCTGCGATAAGCAGAGGAAGGGGGAGTGAAGATGAAAGTTTGGACGATGAGGGATATGATGATCTCATAAACGACACCACAAACTACATCCTCACTGTCACAACACCCTACATGCTACATTTAACCTTTCTTTTAATCTAAGTAAATCATCCTTGCCAGCGTCAGTGGCCTCAGGTGTAGCTGCCATATAGCTGGCGGAGAAGTTGATTGATAATCCAGCACTCATACTACTACTACTACTACTACTACTACTACTACTACTACTACTACTACTACTACTACTACTACTACTACTACTGCTACTACTACTACTACTAATAATAATAATGTGGCTCTCTGCTTATGCGCCGTGGTCCTGTGTGACATAGGTGGCCTAGGGAAAAAGGAAAAAAAGGGGGAAAAAAGGAAAAAAGTAGATGAGATGGAGGAAACCATGGTTATCCTAATCAGCTCATGCTGCCATGTTTACCAGGACCAGAGCCGAGGCAAAGAGTCCACCACACACTCTCTCACAGCTATGGTGGGCCCCTGGCCCTGGATATATCCCCCAACACTCATCGCTTGTAGTCCCCCCCCCCCTAAAAACACAGAAAAACCTTCCCTCATACACCCTATCCCCGCCTCTAAGGCTCATGCATCTCCCAATGGGGATCCCATGGAAACCCTTATAAGGGCTACCACCTTTCCCTCTCCTCCCTGCATTCTAAGATTCTAATTCACCCTGTTGCTATCAAACCCTATCAATTCATTTCTTTTCTCCCAGCACCCTACCAGTCCTGTACACTTTTAGTGCCTTTTCTGCCTCCAAGAAAGCCACCCTTCAAACCTAAAACCCATGCTACACGTTCCTCTTCCTGTAAACACTGAATCTCCTCTAGGCCCTTGTTATCATAGTCTTCCCTGTGCCACTTTCTGAAAAATTCTTCTCTTATCTGTCTATATGCATCACACCACAACAGCCAGTGATCCACTGTCTCATCTGCCTCTTGTCTACATACCTTACATTTACCATTACTACCTGTTGCCCACTTCTGTTTTCTCTTTTCTAGATTGATCACTCCTGCCCTACTTTGAAAAAGAAGCCTGGATCCCTTCCCACCATCCCAACACACACTTTTATTTGTTTTTTCTAGTACCTTGTACGCTTTTAATGTACTCTTTTCCCTGACTCCTCTTTTCCAGTCTTCCTTCCAGCCCTCCGTAGCAGTCCTACCTATATACACTTTCCAGTTTTCAACCTCATCATATCCTTTCAACTCGTATCTCTCTGCCAACTTATTTATATCTTTAACCCATCTTGTTTGCTCCTTGACTACTTCATTGTAAACCTTCCTGCACCACCTGTCTTCATTTACTGATTGTAAATACCCCCAGTACTTAAGCTTTGCTTTGGCAATTCTGTCTGTGATTTTATTCCATCCTAACTCTCCTAGGACTGCTTCTGTTGCTGCACATGGTGGTGCTCCCAGTATCCATTTCCCCATCTCATTCTGTACATTCTCCATTCCCTGGATATCTCCCTCACTTATTTAAATCACATTTAAGCCATATGTCATCCCTGGTATTGCAACTCTATCCCATTAGGCCTTGCTGTGTATGCTCTTTTGAAACTGTTCAGTGCAGTAGCTTTAATCATTCTTTTTGTACGGTTCACTTTCTGTGTAATCTTCTCCACCTGATACCTGAACATGCCTTTACCTGTTGTTTTTATGTTAACACCTAAGTATTCATACTCATCAACCTCCCCAATTTCAATTAACTGTTCCCTACCTTCTGGAATTTGGAACTGCCCAATTTTCCATTTTTTATTCCCATCTGGATTTTTCCCAAGAGTCATCACTTTACTCTTATCCTTACTAAATTCTAACCTCCATTTATTCCCGCATTCCCCTGCTATGTTCAGCATTTCTTGCAGTTCTTTCTGGGACTCTCTCATGAGTACAATGTCATCTGCAAAAAATAGACCTGGAATTTTCAGGTCGCCTACCTTTATTCCTTTATTACACTCCGTTAACTGGTCCCCCAGCTCCTTAATATATAGGGCAAACAAAATCGGGGAGAGCACACATCCCTGGTTTAGACCTATATCCAGGCATGCATTCTCAACTTCCACCTTTCCTAATGAAAGTGTACAGTCTACATCTTTATGCAATGCTTTCAGAATTTTCTAGAAAGTTCCCACCAAATCCTAGTCCACTTAGTTTTCCCCACAGGGCATCTCTCCATACTCTGTCTTAAGCTTCCCTCACATCTAAGAAACCCATGAAGACTTTCTAAGTTTCTTCCGCTTCTGCCTTGCCAATTCTAACACCTGGGTCAATGTGAAAATGTGATCACCTACCCTTCTGCCTGGTCTGAATCCATTCTGAATTTCCCCCACAAGTCCAAAACCTTTCGACTATTCTACTTTGTCTCCTGTACATTATCCTACTGAATATTTTGCCCACATTTGATGAAATGGCAATACCCCTACATTGATCCAATTGGCCTCCTGGGCCCTTCTTTGGAATATATGAAATCCTGAGTTTATTCCATTCCTTTGGTACTAGTCTTTTTTTCAATAACCCAGCAACTGTAAGCTATCCTCAATTTCTTCTGGTACTCATGTTGGTAGAAAGGTTTATTATATTATTATTATTATTATTATTATTATTATTATTATTATTATTATTATTATTATTATTATGATGATGATATGGGTAACCCCCCACCAAAAAAACAAAACAAACAAAAAACACAAAAAAAAACAAAACAAAAAGACAAAACAAAACAAAAAAAAAAACAAAAACAAAAACAAAAACAACCCCCCCCCCCAAAAAAACCGAGCAAAGCTCCTAAGCCATAGCCATATATATGCTGATAGGGCTTACCTATAAAGTACGTGAATATAACCCAATAATTAAAATTATACATCCTAGGTTTTTGTTTTCATGGAATGTATAAAATTTAATTTGTATTTTAACCAATCATGGCCGTCAATGGTCCTTACTGGCCTTGTTGGAAAGCGTGATATCTTAACCAACCACGCCTCTCCTTGGCGGGAAGTGCGAACCGACGGTCTACAATAGTCGCCATTTTGGACCATGGAAAAAAAGCGATCTGCGTATACTGATCATAAAAGCGAGCTTTGCTCGCAAATATCACATCACTAGAATTTAAAGTACATGAATTTAACTCAACAAGTAAAATTATACATCCTCAGTTTTTGTTTTCTTGCAATGTATAGAATTAATTTGTATTTTAACCAATCATGGCCCTCACTGGTCCTTACCGCGCAATGGTTTCGTGAAAAGCGTGGCATTTTAACCAATCGTGGTCTTCCTTGGCGGACCTACGGGCTCCAGTAGTTGCCATTTTGGACCATGAAAGAAAGTGCTGTGCATATACTGACCATAAAACGAGCTTTGCTCACAATTATAGTAGTAGTAGTAGTAGTAGTAGTAGTAGTAGTAGTAGTAGTAGTAGTAGTAGTAGTAGTAGTAGTAGTATGTTTTAGACATAGCCTAAGATGCGAGCGTCAGCATTACAAAGTATCGATAATAACGTCAGAGGATCAGGCAGTAGCACCTGGTCGTTTGGTCTCTCTAGTGGGTCATTGACTAAACCAGTCTACAGCCGAGGGGCGAGGCCGTAGTACCTTGAACAGCTGAACGATATTATCTGCCGTATAGCCTTTCCTTTTGTTAGACACTGTTCCAGAAATTTAAGTATTGTTCCCAAGATCTGTATATCGCCATTGAAATAGTGTCGTATCCTGTGGCAGAGACGTAGTGCGTGATTGTTGGATTCTCGCGCGACAACACCAAACTTGAGCAGGCTTTGGCAACATGGATAATGGAGTTTTGGGCTATATTACATTCATTCGACAAATTAACCTTTCCTTAACACTAATCGCACATATATTTCAGATACAATCTCTTCAAAATGTCCTGTCGGGACTTACCCACAGACTTCCCGTGTTAACTTAATTGCTTCGGACCATGATGATGATGATGATGATGATGATGATGATGATGATGATGATGATAAAACAAAAAATAAAAAACCACCTACCGACCCTCCCAAATTGTCAGATTAAAAAGACAAAATTATGCCTAACTATTGTCAGATTAAAAAAACGATGCCTACCTACCTACCTACCTACCTACCTACCTACCTACCTACCTACCTACCTACCTACCTACCCACCCACGTACCCACCAAAAAAAATGGTCCGTTAGTGGGAACATATTATTATTATTATTATATATTATTTTTTGGCCTAAGGGAAGGTTGCCGTGAAACTACTTTTTTCCATTAATTTTGAGGTTGGGCCTTTTTAGCAGGATCTGTCAGGCTACCGACACTACACATATAGTTTTTTTAGGCCTTGGGTTACTTGAACATGTGTCGCAAAACATTCAAAATGGACGTTTTTTCCCCTTTTACACATTTCTTTCTATGACGTTAGTTAAGTTGTTACCTGGGCACAGCTAGAGGCACTTGTCTATATCTAAAATGATGTTCAAATGTCAAAACCGCTTGTAACTAAGTCAAGCAGTTTTAACATTAATCAAAGTTTTATATGTCTAAAATTGAATTCTGTGTACGTATAATCACTTTACATATTCGTGAACGATTTTATATATGTATAAATGATTTTTAGATATCTATAGTCCGCCATCTTTTTACATGGCCACAATTTCTTTATAAATATCAGTAATTCGAATTAGAGATATGTGTCATTTTAGAGATCTGTTAAGATGTCTATAATTGCGTCATCTTTTTATATATGTATATAGCATTTTTTGATATCTTTGAATATGGCCATCGTTGCAACGCAAAACTGGATGTTCCCTAGATTTTTATAGATATCCATAAAAATGGCCGTCGTTTTGCACCGTGAAATAATGTAATGAAACCGGATCTTCCTCTGAGTTGTGGGGCAAATGGGAGATCATGGATGATGTGAGCCCTGTTGTGGTCCTAGATGCCTATTGATCGGAATATACGGACAATTACGCAACAATTTTGTCCAAGGTTCCAATTTTTCTGCGATATTAGATATTACAAAGCACATCTACTTTTGGCGCTGAAAGTACATGCAAGAAGGGAGCATGAATTATTTTCATGGCATTCAAATTCGGCCATCTTTCAAGATATCTATAAGTCAACGTTAGGTATCTTTAAAGATGGTCGACTTATAGATATCTATAATTCAATTACTGATATCTTTAAACAAATTATAGATATCTATAATTCATTTTTAGATACTATAAATGATGATTCGAATTTTAGATATCTATTATTCGGATTAAATGTTCAAACGGCTTGCCAGAAATGTATTTTGTCCATTGATGGACGTTTTATTCAAAGCATTGCCATATTCTTCAGCAAAAGCCGCTGCATGAAAATGCCCCTGATGGACACGAATGGTCGTTCTGTTGCTTAGCCGTGACGAGCAGTGTGTGCTTAGGAAACCTGTTTACTTGGGCTATATTATCCCAAAAGGGTTTTAAAAATTTTTTGTTATTTATTTGTTGTTGTTGTTGTTGTTGTTGTTGTTGTTGTTGTTGTTGTTAACTAGGGCATTCCAACTGTTGTTGCGCTGCCCACCGTCAGATGGCGGATAGGTAGGAAATGGCTTGTTTTAGTTTGCGCAATCTGACACGATGCCACATGACGCCACGCAGTGGAATGTGTTTCTCAGCAAAAACTAAATTCATCATGAACGTGTTGGGGGGTGGGTGGGAGGGCGTGTTACTGCTGAAGGGTTGTGTATGATATACCAATCGGTGTATGGTTATAAACGAATGTCTATCAGATATCAATAAATCACATTACACCGGCGCTGCGGCGACATGTGCACCATGGAGACTAATTCCTTTTTTCTAGGCAGATTGTGCCACACTTAACCTGGATTATCCAAGAAGGAAAGTTTTAGATATGCCTCTATGATCCGGACTTGCACAGAGATATTATTTTCTACATTTTAGCGCCTGAGCGGAGCCAGTGTGTCAATATGAACGAAGTGTGGAATGATATAAAATTAACTCATATTTCCCCCTTACTTGGTAATGCTATCAAAACTTTGAATCAAGTCACATGCGGATATTATTCATTTTGCCTAGTTATGTCAGTGTGTCATCACAAACATACAGTTTTCCCAGAAATTTTATATTTGTTTCTTTCTGCTTTTTCCCCCCTACTTTCTTTCCTTACCAGCAAATTTGTCCGCCCTTTTTCTCGGAGACAATTACAGATAGAAACGCAAAACTTGGCACAATTATACTTCTGGAGATGAAGTCTTGCCTTTTTGAAATGAGAGGTCATGCTTTTCAAAATTATGCAAATGGGGGGGGGGTCTAATTAAAGTTTTAAATCTTCAATATCCTACATGCTATAGTAGATGTGGTCCCAATTGTATATGGTTTCGATCATAGAAAAGAATAGGCCTTCTTAAATGTCAAGGTCATGTCAAGGTCAAAGGTAATGTCAAAGTCAAAGGTCATGTCAGGGTCAAAAAGTCAGTTTTAGGTCAAAATGTCATTTTAAAGGTCAAGGTTCACTTCAAGTAGAGGTTATCTCAAGGTCAAAGGCCACTTTCGATGCTTGCTTCCTTCTAGCCATAGCATGGTCCATTTTTATCTAATTTTGATCATGTTGGGCTCAAACTGTAGCTATTATAACACTGCACATTTTTGAAACTTACATGTGACCTTCAAAGGTCAACGTCATTTGGACCTTTGAAAGTTTCGTCCAGCCATAACTCGGCCAATTTCCATCCAGTTCTAATCATGTTGGACTCAAATTGTGGTCATTACAACACTGCACAAATTGTGGATATTGTAACTCTGTGCTTTTTTTGCAATTTACATGTGACCTCTTAGCCATAAGCTTAATGGAATGTGAGGTACCAAAGGACAAAAGTTGTAGCATTTAATATTTGCAACTTTTGAAGGCACACAGACAGATTTGCTTTGAAGCAAACCTTCTTTTCTAGTTAACATCTGATTTTGTTTACGATGTTACAGGGCATCATTCACACTGAAAGCCATGTTGAAGGGATGCCATAGATGCCATTTGTTATAAAGTAAAACTTCATTCTGCATTTCTTTACGTTCCGTGACTTGATAATGTCTAGATCGGTTCTGGCCCAATTTGCCAACACAGTTGGTCGCAATTGTCGGCTCATTGGTGCCAGGCCACCGCCTATCATAGGAAAAACCGGCACATGAAGGTCTGGCTGAGCAGGCAAATGATGTACAGGCGTAAATAAATTATAAGGCGCGAGCCGTACGTATGCTGCAAGTGACGATTTTTAAAATGTTCATTTTCAACTAATTAGTTTCCATAGCAACCAATTTCCATAGCTACTCTCTAGATTCCATACAAACCGACCTTCTGAATTTCCATAGCAACCGGATTCCATGGCAACCAATTATCGTCCGTTATTTAGGTTTCATATTCCAATTCTGAAGTTTTCGTAGCAACCAATTTTCTATATAGTCTTTTCAAAAAGATTCCATTATAAGGCATAAATCGGGTCCTTGGAGGGAAACCAAAATTACTCCCGTCAATTTAATTTTAATGGGTGTGTCAAAAAACTGCTGGTGTCTCAACGCAACCAACCCGTTTGTTTCCATAGCAAACGATTGTCTGAATTTCTTATTCTGGAAATACATATGTGTATAAATTGGGTCTTTAGAGGGAAACAAAAAATATTTATTCCATCCGTTTAAGTAAGGGGGGGGGGGGGCAGAAAATGGCAAATTGTATAAATCTTTGCACAGTAAAATATTAGTTTTCATAGCAACTGATTTTCTGAATATCCTTTTAAAGAAAATGCTATTAATAGGTACAAATTTTGTCTTTGGTGAAAATAAAAAATTACTTTTCACCCGTTTTAGCAATTGGGAGAAGGAGTAGGGGATAGGGTTGTGGCCACAAAACTTAGAGTGTCTAAACGATTCTATAGCACGTATTGACGTCTTAAAGTAAGAACTATACGTACCAAGGGCAAAAGTGGCGAGAAAAGTTCCATGATCAAGTAGAATTGGGGTCAGAAGTGGTCGGAAAAAAGGTTACGTAAGGGTTATATACATGCATATGTATATATATATATATATATATATATATATATATATATATATATATATATATATATATATATTTATATTTATATATACATATATATTTATTTATATATATTTATATATTTATATACTAGATGGATGTCAAGAAAGATATACAGATATTCCGTATTACGATAATATTCTTGTTTTCCAACATCAGAATATTGTGTGAGTTTCAAGAAAAAATCAGACAAAAATGCCCAATTTTGGAAGTAGGTAATTAGAATGATACTCTCAAAAGTGAAGTGCTGTGTTGTCATGGTAACTTCATGAACTCTTGTATGTACAAGATGATCCATTATTGGTACGCAAGGGTACCTCATTTTGTAAGGTGATACGTTGATGAAATGTCCTGCTTTATTAGCAGATATGCTTAGATGAAACGATTTTGTGCGATATAAATTAATATTGGCAAATATGACATTATATGTATCTGGTGGTACTCATAAGCAGATCCATCTCGCCTTTAAATATGCTGCTTTCTCCAAGTTTGGAAATTGTCAAAAACTTGTATTTCATCTTCCTATGTTAATCTGTGGAATAACGTACACCTCTAGGAATGTTTGGTCAAAGTATACCATAACATGAACGAGTTTATGACTAAATGGCAACCATCACATGGGTGAGTTTGTTGCCAAAAGTCATCATTATCATATAGGCGAGTTTGTTCCTACAAATTACAGATGTGGTCCAGGCAATTTTTATTGAAGGATTGTAACTCTAATTCCATGTGACGGGAAGACTTCTGATTTTTAATAATGCCATAGACGACACTTGCAGAAGCAGCACCTTACTCAATTTTGAAAATTTTTGATATATAGAAACTTTCCCTGACGTTTTGTCTCAATACATGTACGAGGAATAAACAATTCCTCACAAAGGTGCTAATGGTAGCTACAATCATCAATTATAATATTTTGGTGCAAAGGAACGTATGCTTGTTCCTCATAAATTTTGCATAGAAATGAATATTTGGCCAAGATAGCAACCTTCCTTCTGAAAAATTTGGGTGCCATGGTGTGTTTTGGTCATTTTTGAATTTTACGAATGCAATTTGGTGCCTTCGCATTTACACAACCGTGTGCCTTATTTAAACATCATTGTTGATATGAAACTGCCTTTTCTGTGGCTTACTTTGTCTTTGAGTTGTAAAAATTACGTCGTAAAAAGTTGTTCACGTCATAAAAAAAAACTATTGTGAACCAATAATATTCTCCATCTCTCAAAGAGATGTTATTTTGCACTTGTGCACCTGCAGTGGTGTATCACACAGATCGGTAGGTTTCTTTTAGGTTTTTCAATGGTCCGCCCAATTTGGGGGGGGGGGGGGTACCCTTTCTGTTTTCGGGTTGTCCATCCTTCTGGATGTGTACAGTCTAGTTGCGGCGATATCTACAGAATGCCTCCGTGTATTTTGCTCAAATTTGGCAATATGCTTATCTTTACCTAGCAAGATAAACTGATCAGGTTTTGGTGTCACCATAACCTTATTTTAGCAAATGGCAGCCTAATTACATGCTTGTTACGGCTCATTACTGCAATATCTCCAGAATGCGCCAATGTATTTTGCTTACATTTGGCAGGTTGCTTATCTAGCATGCAAAGATGAACTGATTAGATTTTGGTGTCACCATCACCTAATTTGAACAAATGGCGGCCTAATTGTATGTTCGTTGGGGCTCGTTACTGCGATATCTCCAGAATGCTTCCATGTATCTTGCTCAAATTTTATACTATGATTATCTTGTTTGCCAGGATTTTTTCACATTTTACAGTATGAAATTCTTCATGCATGACAATATGAACTGATTTGATTTTGGTGTCACCATGACCTAATTTGAGCAAATGGCAGCTTAATTAGATGTTCGTTAGGGCTCGTTACCATGTTATCTCCAGAATGCCTCCATGTATTATGCTCTAATTAAAGTATGATACGAATAATTAAGGGTCCGCCCCATGGGGGACCCTTTATGTTTTCGGGTTGTCCGTCCGTCCAGATGTCCGTCCATGCGGATGTGCACATTATCGTTACCGCGATATCTACAGAATGCCTCTATTTAGTTTGCTCAAATTTGCAATATGCTTATCTTACCTGGCAAGATGAACTGATTAGATTTTGGTGTCACCATGACCTAGTTTGAGCAAATGGCTGACCCTCCAGTCAACGCTTTGCGTTGAAGGTATGTCTAGTTTTTTACTGTCGATGAAAAAGTTCTTCATAAATATACCCTTACCTGTTCAGCGGGAGAAGTAGGGGTTATATTTTATATTTTCTTTCATTTAAGTTTCTGTCAATGGACGACTCTAAATCATATCCATTTTTACGTCACCCACAACCGATAACCCCCTTTGTAAGTCACCGAGTGACCTCTTTTGCATTATACATTTCCTCTTTCTACGACTTAAAATATGTACGGCGGAAATTGTAAGAGTAGTTGAAAGCCTGTGAAAATGCTCCTCAAAGTACAACAGTAATTGGACCATTGGTACACTGGCGACCGGCTACTTATTCCCACACGTCTCTTTACAACTAACCCTGTAATTGCGGCAAGGCATGCTGGAGAATCCTTCGGATTCTTGAAAGCCAATAGACTTCGGTTACGTACCACCTGCATCTGTTTCTCTGAATTAATCTCGCTAAGGTTCATATGCTACACATTCAATATAATTACTTTACGCGTGTAAATTTTCAAGTTTTTTTGCGTTTAGGCATTTAACTGCAGTTTTAATTTCACTACTTTGGACATCATTTCTATTTAAAGTATGTTTCTATTGTACTCTCAATTTAGACTGTTTTGTGTCACAAACGAAAAGGCGAAAATAAAATACAACAAAATTAATTGAATTTACAGTGCTCCTATTTCATATGTGTCCAGCGTCAACCGCTCACTAATGACAGGACACGCTGTTAGTTAACTGGATCTGAACAATATACATAACTTTTTGTGACCGTACCAATGGCACTTTATGTCTCCTTTACCGGTTCTGATTCCGTAATTTCCTGATAACTTTAACTCGTCATCCCGTACAATGCCATATGGCAGCAAACCACTCATAACGCAATGTGTATCAGGATATAATTTTGAGATATTTTGCCTCACATGTAGTCAGTTGAAGCATATGGCAATGTTTGCTGCATAAGTAATGGCTTGATGGCCAGTCAGTACTTGATGTGTGACTTTTTATAGTCCCCCCTTGCCGCAATCGTTAAACATCAAAGCAAGTTCATTGAATTTATTCATAATCAGGAAACGAATGGGACCGAGCAAACATTAGCTCCTCGTTCTACATTGGTCGATATTCTTAGCCGATAAAGCATCATATTAATGACCCAATCTAAATCTGAGTAACAATATGCTCTGAGTTGACAGAAAAATACAGTGATTTTGAAGATAACTTGAATTTTTTCTTTGACTTAACAAGACAGCGGAAACTATCTTGGTCGCCTTTTTGGATCCCATGGAATCATTTATTTAACTTTAATTTAGACGATGGATACAATAACAATATTGAAGACGTAGATACAATTTTTGGAATGAACAATCATCTATGGAGTCTATTGTTACATTTTTCTGAAAGCATCAGCCAGAAAATTTGTTGCAAATATATTTAGCACAAGTCAATATAAAAACCCATGCAAAACACTTTAAAAAATAATTTTTAAAAGCGAATAGTTGCCGCCTTTTCCTGAACTGGCGCTTTGGATCATGTTCTTCACCTTGTTCAGGCATTTCTTGAAAGAGGACTTATGAGAAAGGATAAGTTTATGTTGATCAAATTACTATTAGAACTAACACATATTATATATACATCGAGATGACATAATTGCTCTGTCACAATAAAAGCGATATAAATTTGCGATTGTGAACGGAAAAATTAAATCGCTTCAACAGAATACATGCCAAACCACAACAAATAATGTTGCATTTAATACTTTCTATGATTAAATGACCAATACCGGAAACAGCATAACAATCCAGGGTGGTGAAAGATCTTAAGGTAATATCCAACCTAGAAAAGCAATCATGAAATGATCCCTTTATTATAATTATTTGTGCCACACGCATTGAAATTTTAATTATGTCGTTCATAGCAATCTAATACAGTGTCGTTATTTACTTTAACAAGCACGTAAGGATGGTAAATTTATTTATTTGATACTGTAATATAATGTTCCCAATCCATAAGCGTGGTACATAAATTGTATCATTTTGTCTGGGACATAATAACTTGGAAAGACATTGTTGTCAGGAAAGATACCGTGCTCTATGTTGTGTATTTCCGGAGCGGTAGTATTACGGCGAAATTCATCACTATTATGAGCTGGCCCCTTATTATTATTATTAATATTTGTCCCACGCACATCGAAACCTTTTGATGATGTTGCTTTTAGTAATCCAATAGTGCGTTGCAGAACGTAAACATGGTAAATTTCATGTAATGCTGCCATATACTGCTGCCAATCCATCTGCGTGGTACATAAGGTGCATCATTTTTTCTACGACACACTAACATGCAAAGACATCATCTTCAGGAAAGATATACTATGTTTCCTGTTTTGTGTTTTTAGAGCCCCATGCCAGGCGTGTCCTTGCATGGTGCTCGAGTACTAATATTAAATTATTGCCAGAAACGATATTGTGTTTCCTATTTTGTGCGGCAGGAGCACCATGCGGGGACGTGTCCCTGCATGGTGCTCGAGTACTGATATACTTGTCAGAAAAGATATTGTGTTTCCTACCTTGTGCTTTTATACCACCATGCGGGGACGTGTCCCTGTATGGTGCTCAAATACTGATTTTATTGCCAGAAAAGATATTGTCTTTCCTATCATGTACTTTTAGAGGACCATGCGGGGACGTGTCCCTGCATGGTGCTCGAGTAGAGTGGCTGATATTTTTGTCAGAAAAGATACTGTGTTTCCTATTTTGTGGTTTGTGAGCACCACAATGCAGGAACCTGTGCCTGCATGGTGCTTGAGTACAGATATTATTGTCAGAAAAGATATTGTGTTTCCTATTTTGTGCTTTTAGGGCACCATGCAGGTGTCCCAACCAGGGGCTGGATTACTGATACTGTTGTCAGAAAAGATATTGTATTTGTAATATTATAGTTTAAGAGCGCCATTTAGGGACGTCTCCCTGCAGATACAGTACTGTTCTTTAAATATGCGTGGAGGTCCCAGTCCTTGCAGCAAATTCATTAAATTCCGGTGTACAAGAAGTAGAAATTTGGGCACATAAATGGCCAGTGGCATTTAATCTATTTAGTAATTAAAAATTAGTACCATGATCGTATCCAGGAAACGTACTTTGATAAACAATCCAGATTTGATTTCTATGAAAGAACCCTTACAGAACGAACATCGACACAGGCACTTGGAATTGGGTTTACGTTCAGATTTAAGTTGGTCAAGTCATATTAATAATGTGGTTAATATAGCTATGAAGAGAGTTAATATTATGAAGTATCTACAGTTTCGGTTAAGCATACGATTTTTAACAAAATTGCACTTCTCTCATATATTCGTCCAACGCTCAAATACGAATCTGTTATGTGGGATGGGTGTACATCCACTGACTGTCAACAATTAGAAAAGGTAAAATTTGGCCGCTGCAAGAGTAATTACAATTTACAGGAGGCACAGTTGGGACGAATCGTGATCTAATTTATCAGGAACCTGGGATTGAAAACTTATCAGGAAGAAGGAGAATAAATTTTTCTATAAAATCTTCAAATGGTGATGCACCTAAGTACTTGAGATTTACTGTCAAGATCTGTTTAGTTGGTCAGCGGAACCGGTACAATGTTAGAACTGGTTTCTTTTAATTCGAGCCGGAACCAATCTATTTAATGCATCCTTCTTGCCATCAGTTGTTCGTCTTTGGAACGACTTACCGCCTGCCACTAGTGATGCTGAGTTTCTAACTGATTTCAAAAACAGATTAAACAGTAATGAGCTCAAAGTAAAGCCATTATTTTACGTTTGGACCAGGCGAGTAGCTGTTTTACACGCGGGTTTGTGCGTGAATTGTGGCATGCTTAAAGCGGCCTTGTTTAAAAATGGCCTTGTTGACTCCCCTAAGTGTACCCGTGGTAGTGAAAATGAGGACGCTTTTTCGTTATTTTTTCGAATGTGTAAATTTTAGGACGGACCGACATAGACTGCAAAATATTGTAAAACCTTTGGCACCATTTACAGTCCAAACATTGCTGTTTGGTTAAAAAACTGTACTTTTAAAGACAACGGAATAATTTTCAAGGCCGTAGTACTACATTCATGTTTCCAATCAACAGGCAGGCCTGGGGCTGTCATATGATTTGTACAAGTATCCATATCCGAGTAACGATGTACGTACTCACTATTGCGTACGTATCACTTCCTAGCTTCTACCATCCGGCTCTCTTATCGTCTAATTACCCGTTCAGCAGCTTATACCTAACGGCGGCAGAGCACAGTATTATCATGATTCTCGTGTTATTTGATTAAAATCAGAGAATTTGTTTTAGAGTAATATCGATGTAAAACGGACATTTTAGAGCAGATACCTATTGCCAGTAATCAAGATAATCAAGATCCAAAGGTTAACATGGTCCATTAACTACTATGTTTACATTGAAAGCATTTTGTTATTTTTGCAGATGTTATTGGGCCCAGAATTACTAAATTTTGATATATGATAGACAATACATATGTCAACCAAAATGTCTCCAAATCTCAAAATGAACAAAATTGTCTAAAATTGGTTGGACATTGTCTTAATAATTTGCAATTAAGTTTTTTCTTTTGCACAATCAGCCAATTCTTGATATATGCGAGGCTGTCTTTTTCGTTGATGTTTGCAGGAACTTTATATTTTTTTTTCAGGTAAATTCTTGTCACAGTCTATGATTATTACAACTGTGGTGATCATGCTTATGTTCAGAAATGTTACTCGTTTGTTTAGTATTGTGCTGATTTAGTCGAAAGGGTAGTCATAGTAGATTATCCGGAAGTTTCATTTCATATTGTAAATTTGAACTTAGACAGAGTACTTGTATCATTTCTTTTAAGTCATCTATAGTTTTGAAGCAATGGATTTTATTTAATGTATGGGCATTGTATTTTTACGCGATATAATTTGTATAGCTTTCATTTATAGTTTGTTTTATTTTCCCCCAACTATAGCCCAACAGTAAACTCCCGTCATTAAAATGGGATGGGGTTAAAGGATTGTAAATATCAATTTTGGTGGTGTGTGAGAGTACAGTTTTACCACTTATGTAAAAACCAACAGGTACTTTCGGACCTGTATCCACTATCAGGGCAACCTTCTTCACTAAGCAATATCTTTCACTCAGCGAGCGGTCTTGCCTCGTGTGCCCTGTGCAGCTACTTATTTAATAGCCCTGGGCTACTTCAGTGTCTGATACAAAATCCCTATTCTGGGGCCTACAACTGGTAGCTGTATGTCGTTGGATATACATTTTCAGACAATGCTCACCCTGGAAACGTCCCAATATATATGTTTTTACATTACATTCATTCGGCAAATTGACCTCTCCTTAACACGAATCATACATGTATTTTGAACACTACTTCTTCAAAATATCCAATCGACTTAGCTGCCATTTTGAAAATTGTGGATTGCGCACCCAATGGTTTTTAAATGAGTATTGGGACGATGGGGGGGGGGGGGGTATGATGTATGAAACCCAAAGTATATATTTTGCAAATGTTTCAGAGCATCAATAATAATATGATATATGCTGTGGCCGCCATTCACTTTGATATTCAAATCAAATGCATTTTTGTGCACTGTCCAACAATCAATACATTTTGCAATGTGTAAAATGGCGCACCCCACGTGGTGGCTCAAGGTATTATGTCGCATTTGGATTTGTAACTAACTATGATAACCCCTTCAGACACAACCGAGCAGGCAGATTTAAGTTAAGAAAGTCATGTGTTAAAAGTACTATAACGACCGTTTGCCCAAGTAAACAAGAACGGACACCTTGAGCCTGGCGAAATATCACGATAACGATGACCAAACAACCGAGGCTATGCTGTTTCACCGAGCAACTGTGACTTTGCAGCTATGCTGTTTCACCCCGCCCCGCCCCAAGTTAAACCTCCAGACAAGTTGAAATAAAATGCTGTGTTTGAGTTGGATTTACTGCAAAATGACGGCACACGATAGCCACTTTCTCGATGAAATCTTTCAGCCTGGATCGATCAATTTTTATTAGGGAAGGGTGGCTTGAGAGTTTCATGTCAAAACGTACCCTATTTAAAACGTGCCCTGGTCAAAACGTGCCCTGGTCAAAACGTACCCTCCGTCAAATGTACCTAGGGTACGTTTTGACCAGGGTACGATTTTACTGGTGAAAACGCACCCTCTCAACGTTCTTTATTTTCTATTTATTAATGCCAACATATTCTTATGTGTAAGAATATGTCTACATTGAAATTGGCTCAAAAACTATGTAGGTGCCTATTTAAATACAAAGAAGCCCAACAAACCCAACTTTTCCGATCAAACCTATAATGTCATACTTTTACTTTTGATATTTCTACTTGTATGAGATATTTTGTAAGATTCCTATGTATTTTTGTGGATTTTAACAACACGGGATAGGTTTTCAACCGGAAATGTTATATTTAGTCTCGATTGGATATTTTGAAGAGGTAGCATCCAAAATATATTGTGTGATTAGTGGTAAGGGAAGGTTAATTTGTCGAATGAACGTTTTGCACAATATATAATGGGACTTTTCCAGAGTGAGCATTACCTGTGTTTATAAATACAACAACAAACAGTGACCAGTTGTAGGCCCCAGAATTCGGATTTTGTATCAGACAGTGAAGTCGCCCTGAGGCAATGAAATAAGGTTAGCAACAGGCTGAGTGCTAAGCGCCCCACTGCGTCAAAGACGAAGCTCAATGGAGAAGGTTGTCCCAAAAGAGGAGAAAGCTCCGGAAGTACTTGCGAGTTTTTATATAAGTGGTAATCAGCAGAGTTGAGAGCATAATGACAAATGATAACCATATGATTACTTCAGTGGTTCCTCTAGAAAATCACCACAAACATCAATTCACTTTCAACGTATGAAAAACGAGAAGACTTTCTTCTCTGCAGACTTAAAGACATAAAGCTATGTGTTGAGGGATTCAAAGCATCACGCTCTTCTTGGCCACACAGAAAGATCCGTGACCATGTACATTTAACTCCGTTAAACGAAACGCAGGAGCTATGGAAGATACAAAATCTCTTTTCTCTGCTTTTGGACTACTGATCTCGGCTATGTTGACCAAATCGTGGTGTTTAAATGCCTGGAACAAAAAGAGTAAAATTGTGTGTCAAAGTACGGTAAATTTCAAGTCATAACATCAAAATGTGTGACCTTGCATACTTTTGGCTAGTGTCTTAACAGTCTGTCTGCAAAGTTATGAAAAGTCCTGCATTTTTTTTTAATTTGGTCTCCTTATCTTGTAAAAAGCAACAACAATGCTAATAATTTAATGTACCCCTTATCTCACATTTTAGCCCGATTGTCGCTTCAGAGAGCTTCGTCTGTCAGAAATATGGCTAAATTTTGTGACCCCCCCCCCATATTATACAAAAATATAAAATGCACCATATTTGCTTTAATTGTGGTGAAACCTCAGTGCGTTGGTCAAGTTGTATTGCATTTGGTCATGGAAGCCGCAAAAAAAATGATATTTTGTTCACTGCTGTACGCGTATGCTAAATAGAGCATGGAAAATGTAAAAATATCTCAAAATTTCCCCTCAAATTGTGAATTTAAAGGTTTGTGACTTTACAGTTAATACTTGTATGATCTCCTATTATACATAAAAATTACCTGAATATATAACAAAACGAATAAGTACATTGTATGTATATTGAACAGTATTCGCCTTTTTACAAACTAAAATATTTACTCACCTCCAGAATGTGACGTTTTGAAAATGGCGACTTACACAGTGAAAAATAAAGTGTGTTTTGTTTTCATTATTTTAGACAATGTAAGCAACAAAATGTCAGAAAGCAAAAATTAAACTCTTGAATAATAATAGTATCTTGCATTGTAAATGTCTGTCCAATGATTTTCTATTCTTTTACAGAAATTGGGCGCCCATTGAAGTAGATGAAAACTGTGTATGTTTGCTTAGTTTCGTCTGCCAACAAACATACATGTATAAAAATCGAAGTAGTTGGTTAAAAATTTACATTAAAAGATAGATTCTATGTTGAAAATCTTGACATTTGATAATAATTACACACCTCAAATTTCAAAGCTATTTATAAAAAGTGTAATCATGTATACTATCGTATACATTCAGACATCATCTGGCTTGACATTTCTAACAATTAATAAACTGTTTAAGTTGGTATCCTGCCAGCTTCAAAAAGACCGCATGAGATGGCTCCTGTACCAATTGCAAACGTTGATGGAACTCTCTTTGAGCCTGACAAAGCCCCTCTTAAGGCCTTGTTATACGAGGCAGCTTTTGTTGAGCAACACATGTTGAGCAACAAAAGGTATATGTATAACAGGGGTTACAACATGTGGTATGCTACATTTTGGGTGGATGCAATATGTTGCTCACAGATAGACTGGAAGTCTATCTCCTGCAACTCCTTACAACAAGTTGTAGCATTTCAACCAATAGGGAGAGGGCAACAGGTCACATGTGCCATATCCTACTTACAGCACCAGTATCACATGCTTGTGGTGGGAACCGGATCTTTTTTATGAAGATGGAGTGGACCATTATATACTCCCAGCTTGTCCCTGCGTGTCAGCTAAGGGCAAGATTTTGCCATGCACAACCTTCCATGCTTTCATTTGGTACTTCTCTTCTTCATCAGAATTGTCAAAAACTACAGCAGCATCAACTTTCTTCCTCTTGCTTAAAGTGGTCATTTCTAAATGACCAAGCATTCCCACATTTATAATGAGCTACACATCTGAAGATGGTTACCACATGTGGCATCGTATAACAGGTGGGATGGTTGTCCACAGGGAGTTGCCACAAAAGTTGCTCAACTGTTGAGCAACTAAAATTGCCTCGTATAACAAGGCCTTAAGTCGTTTAGTCGGTGATTTCTATACACAAGTTGAGCCATCACCACTTGTTTTGAATATTAATATAATAATATTTGTATAGGACTAGTAAGTGCAGTTCTTAGTAAGCTTGGAGATGCAAAGATATTTGGTGACCTGGCAAACATTGTTATCACAAGTGTTTCGACACTTCTGCTAATGTACAAACCTGTCTGGGCGAAGCATGGAACGCGGGAAGTAAGGTCTCAGAGTTCGAGGAAAATACGCAAGATTGTAGACAAACCTGACATACGTCTTCCGGATGCATGACCAGCTTTCATGCCTGTCCATGAGAACACAGCTAACTTGCATCATTTCTTGATCCACACATTATTGTCCAATGCCAAAGCAACCCTAACGAATCAGGAATTAATAGTTGCTGGTGACTTAGACAATGAAAAAGTGGCGAATTTTTCCTCTGAGAGAGATAATGCAGCACTTGTACTGAAGTCACAAAAAGTCATACACAAGAATTGCGTTGCATCATGCAGAAGCAGCTAAAGATGGGCTACATCGTGTCATTGTTGAAAGCAGGGATACGGATGTTTTGATTCTTCTGTTGGCACATGGAACTGTTCCGAAGATGCGGATATCTGCATAACAGTGAATCCCTTCCATCACAGGTCATGTATATCATTGTATCAGGGGTTGTAATGCTGTAGCTCCCCCCCCCCCCCCCGTAAGATATTGTCAAAAAGGTCAGTCTGGAAAACATTTCTTACAAACATGGAAATGCTTGTAACATTTGGCACAGGTGAAGAAGATTCACATCTGGCTTCGCAGTTGACGCCAGCGGAAGAACTTTGTAATAAAATTGTGCAATTCTAGATCAGAAATAAGATGCATTCATTGTTTCTGAGCTGACATGTTTTAAAAACTCAACGGATCTGCACGATTGCCTCCTACTAGCAAAGCCCTTATATTTTCCTTCACTTAGATGCATGCATCAAGTTCGTGAGTGGCATTAAGCAAATGTCACCATGCCCCACGTCTCAAATCTGCTAGAATCAGGGTGGCACCTGAATGGCAATTATCTTATGATGCCAGTATTTATGAATGATGGAGCCAATGTCCAACATTTGTCATGAGCTTCTAAAGTGTGGTTGCAAGTTGGGGTATACTGGTAAGAAAAACAAGCTTCCATTTACCAGCCGCTGTGCATGCTTTGCAGCTTTGTTTTAACAGTTTTAACCCGACTGCTTTCGTCCACAGTGATTTGTGTGACTCAGATGTGAAGTTCAATATGTGCAAACACTCATTTATGAAATAGGAAATGAAGCATTCTTGGACCGCTTATAAATTAAGCCAACTGCTTGTCCCTTTGATGAAGTGTGTTCCCATGAGTATCTGACGTCATCCAGCTCAATTGTTTACACTGCATTTCGGCTTTTTCATGTGTTTGTGGCCTAATGAAATTGTACACAAGCGCCACTCATGACCCCTAATGGAATTACGGGGTAAGGGTTGGCATATCGCCCTGATAAATAGGAACCATTGACTCCTTTGAAACATATTATATATCAACGGAAAGAGGAAACATTACGACAATGTATTAATTATTTGCACATAACACACAGGTCTTGTAAAATAGCCATTTAAAGACGATCTTTTCTACAAAGTTAATGAATTTTTTACTCCTTACTCAAATATAAAATGTTGTGAATCGTATATTTCTGCCATTTATGCACTGATCATATTTTGTTTCAATGGCTTATCTAAAGATTAATGAAATTAGACCACTTTGGTGACATCTGAACGTTGTTTGATAAGTTTAGATACTTTTAAAAAAAAATTCAAAGTGTATGTTTTGGGCCAAATTATTGCAAACGGCCATTCCGCAGCTCGGCGCATGTGTAGCACGAGGCAAAAGACAACTGGTCTTAAAAGAAGCCTTGTCACATAATCTAAAACTTTATCATGGTTGGTGCCTTTTGTAGAGATGGGAGAGCGAAACCTCCAAATCCAGCTCATGGCTGACTGACTATAAGCAGCCTCCAGTCGCTATGTGTTCCAAGGAGCGCCAACATGAGAGGCATATAGCGATTGGAGGCTGCCAAGGAGGCAATTTTTGGCCATAAAAGGCTTAATGTAGGGGTCCTGCTCTTCCGGCCACGGAAGCCAATTCAGGTTGTGCCGGAAGGAGTTGCATGTGGATTACTTTTAAGTCAAACTTACGATAAATATACACTTCAAAGCAACTCTGGAAAAAAACCCCAAACGTTTCGTGATAAATCAATTCGATTGTAGCAATCACCTTACAACTTTCAACTACTGGAAGTAAAAACTCCATGGAAAATATAAGCTTGTAATCTAATGTGGAAACACAATTCCAGCGAAACGAATGGAATTTGAGGGATTTGTGCATCTTGTATTGGGTTGTATATAAATATATTATATATCATTTGTACATGTTGTCATGAAACGCAAATTTCCATGTATTTAAGCGGGTGTATATGAACCCGAAGTTCTAAATATCTTTTGTCAATTTTTGCCTTAGATTTTACACTTTTACGAATTATTGTTCTGCTTCAGACAAGGGACAGTAGGCAGCGTGCAATAAAAACGCTTATAAAACAACAGAAAGAAACGGGCATCACTAAAAGTCAATATTTCAAGTGTAATGATGATGATACTGGTGCTGATCATAGTGATAATAGTTGTAGTGGTGGGAGTGGTGGTGATGGTGATCATGGTGGTGATAGTAGTAGTAATGGGGAGTTGTGGTAGTAGTTGCAATAGTAGTTATAGCTTCCAACATTGGACTTAAACATTTCATGATGTACACAAGCGATTGTAATAGACCTGTTCATACCGATGTGTACCGAACTTTTCCGGACCGTAATTAATTATGCATTCCATTGTTGGCCTGATTGTCCAATCAGCAAGTAGCCGAGTTGGGCCCACGCCGTCATATGTTTACAACGGATGCAACGGCAAACGCTAGTGATTACAGCATGGATTGTGTTGAGCAGTGCAAATCTTCTACCTAAATTGTCACATCAGTGGGGAAACGTGCATTTATAGATTGCTGACGGTTTGATTTTTCGTTAAACCCAAACACATCGAGTGTTTTACTTTCTTATGCTTCCACCTGTAATCCGGCCAGCATGGCCGAGCACAAAATGTAAACAAAGCAGGGTGCGCTTCCCGAAGTGACCCGAATATACTCGAGTCCTATGAACAGGTCTATTGTGCAACAAGTTCCATCTAGATTTTTCATGTCACCGACAAAGAAACAACGATACATACGTTGCGTTATTTGCCTAACGGCTACTCCTATTATCGACACTTGACCAAAGTTTTGTTTTACGGGTCTCGTTGGTAATTCTAACACATTCAATTGTGGTCTTAAACACTGGATCCTTGTAAAATCAACTTATGTCTTTCACAAAGTGTTTATCGTTTTAATCGTTATGTTTCGCAAGTATTTAAACTTAACAAAACGATCCCTCATCGCATGAAATCGACCTTTTCGAACGACTAATATGCCCATACATGTACCATATGTAGAAGAATCATATGTCGACGTATGTTAAACTATAGGTTGTTTATTCTAGATTTTGAAGTTTACGCTTATTTCTTGAACTTGTCATTCGTTTTAGAAAATTTTACACATTATTTATTATTAATTAGTATACATGTATATACTCAATACCATTATCGATATATCGATTGAACTGCTACTTACCCTACAGTTGAAGGTTCTGACTGTTTAATTCATTTTCTTTTTTAACATCGTATGGACTCAAAGTTAGTTTGCTTCATTATAAATATACTGACTGCACTTCGACCCGGTACTTTAATCAAAATTCAAACCAAATTGATTTAATGCAAATGCCTTATCAGCCTTCTATCCGGGGATACGGATGAAGTTATTTTGTTTCTAATTTAAGTCCCACGTTGATCCCGGACACAAACAAAATCACAACAACGAATTAAGCGAGAATCGGGTATTCGTTTACACGGTCACATTGTCCTTTTATATGTATCTAGATTGATGCCAGTTATAATTAGTACCCGGACACATAAAAGGTAAACATTGATGCGAAGACGAGATAGATCTCGTCGAACTGGTCTGAGGTTTCAAAAATTGCACACTATTCAGTGTGTTGTGCATCCGCAAATTGTTGCATGTCCACAGTAGGTCTATGATATCTAAAGACCAAATTAAATTAGACTTGTATTCCAGTGATGGCATCTTTCTCCGAGATCAGCTTGTATGACACTTATTAACATAATACCCTAAGTCATGCATATCCCTGTGTGTGCGTGTTTCCCCAAAACAATCAGTGGATCAATATAGGCTGAATTAAAGTAATATTGTGTTTCATAAATATAGGGTTTAAAATCTTATCGAGGAGAAATTGAACGAATCTTTAGGTCCTTACTATCTCTGTCATATATATATATATATATATATATATATATATATATATATATATATATATATATATATATATATATATGTATATATATATATATATACATACATACATATACATATATATATATATACTTTAGTTTTAGAAAAAAAATGTGCGCGTTCAATCTTGCACAAACTAAATTTTTCTCAGATTAAAAATTTTTCGCGCATTTCGATTTCGAACAAACCAATGCCACACAATGTAGTGAAATACGATGCAACTAATCTTCGCGCATTCTAAATTTCGCGCTTTGAGTGGTAGCGCGAAAAGCGCCTAATTAAATCGAGCGTGAAAATTTCTAGAACTACAGTAGTAAACGCACTTCTACTTAAGTTTGGCAATGCAAAGATATTGGCATTTCTTGAGCCAGACATTGTCCAATACCAAAGCAACCCTAACGAATCAGGAATTAATAGTTGCAGGTGACTTTGAAAGTAACAAAGTGGTGAATTCTTCCTGTGACAGAAATATGCAGTACTTGTACTCAAGTCATGAAGAGACAGACACAAGAATTTTGTTGTATCCTGCGGAAGCAGCTAAATGGGCTATATCGTATCATTATTGAAAGCCGGGGTACGGATGTTTTTTATTCCTATGTTGTCACATAAAAATGTTCTGGAGGTGTGGATATGCCAAGCCTTCTTGCATATCATTGTATCACGGGCTGTGATGATGGAAGCTGCCTGTATGGTATTGTCAAAAGGCGCAACCTAGAAAACATGTCTTATAAACATGGACATGCTTGTAGCCTTTGACACTGCATGGAGGAGAGGATTCAAACATGGCTTCCCGGTTGATGTCAGCGGAAGAAGTTGTAATAAAAATGTACAACCCGAGATCAGAACTGAAACACATTCACTGTTTCAGCTGACATGTTTCAAAAACTCAACGGATCTGCACGATTGCCTCCTACTAGTAAAGCCATTGACTTTCATTTACTAAGATGCTGTATCAAGTTCAGGTGTGGTGTCAAGCAAATACAACCAAGCCCCACGTCCCAGATCCACTAAAATCAGGGTGGCACCTGAATGAAAATAATCAGGATGCCAATTTTAATGACAATAGAGCCAATGTCCAACATTTTTCATGAGCTTCTAAAGAGTGGCTACAAGACGGGGTGTACTGGTAAGAAAAACAAGCTTCTGTGTACCAATAGCTGTGCATGTTTTGCAGCGTTGTTATACCCTATTAACCCGACTGATTCCGTCGACAGTGATTTGTGTGACTCAGATGAGTAGCTCAATATGCGCAAAACTCATAAAACTCATTTGTTAAACAGAAAATGAAACATTCTTCGACCTCTTACACATTAAGTCAACTGCTTGTCCCTTTGATGAAGTGTGGTCATATGAATATATACATGTAACGCCATCGAGCTCAATTGTTTTCACTGCATTTTGGCTTTTTCATGTATGTGTATGGCCGCTTCACACACACACATGACAAAGCCAAAATGCAGTTTCCAGGCCTACTAAAATTGTACACAAGCGCCATTTATGACCACTAATAGAATTACGGGTAAGGGTTGGTATATCGCCCTACAAAATATGAACCATTGACTCCTTTGCAACATGTTATACATCAACGGAAAGAGGAAACTCCACGGCAATTTTTTATGTATTAATTATCTGCACATATAACACATATCTTTCAAAATGGGCATTTAAAGTCGATCTATTCTACAAAGTTAATGAATTTTCTACTCTATTCTGACATATAAAATGCTGCATGTGAAATGTATATTTCTGCTTTTAATGCACTGATTGTAATTGCTGCATTGGCTTGTTTAAAGGTCAATGAAATTAGACCACTTTGGCGACAGCTGATCGTCGTTTGATAAGTTTAGATACTTTTTTGTCATTTCATTGTATATATTTTAGGCCAAATGATTGAAAACGGCCATTCCGCAGCTCGGCGCATGTGTAGTGCGAGACAAGAGACAACTGGTCTTAAAAGAGGCCCAGTCACATAATCTAAAACTTAAACATGGTTGTTGACTTTTGCAGAGGTAGGAGCCTACAAGCGGATTCCAGTCGCTATGTATTCCAAGTAGTCCCAACATCAGGCACATATGGCGACTGGCGGGAAGGGGGGGGGGGGAGGCTGGTCAGGAGGCAAACTTTTGGCCACAAAAAGGATTAATGTAGTGGTTCTGCTGTTTCTGCGATGGGGGGCAATTCATGTTGTGCGGGAAGGAGTTTTCGCATTACTTTTAGGTCTAATTTACGATAGCATATATACTTGAAACCAACTCTACAAAAAGTCGTAATAAATCAATATAATAGTTGAAATGACCTTACAAATTTGAACAACTGGAAATAGCCCTCCCTCAAATATTTCATTAGGTTGCAATGTAATGGGGAAACACAATTTTAGCAAATTGAATGGAATTCGCCGCTTTTGTGTGTCTTGTATTAGGTTGTATTTGAGTATGAGTATATTAGGCCTATATATCATTTTTCTACTTATCCTGAAACGCATATTTTCATGTATCTGGGCGGGTGCAGATGAGCCCGTAGTTCTGAATACCTTTTCCCTTTTCTTTTCTTTTTTTCTCTCATATCTTACACTTTTACTAAAATGTTCTGCTTCAGATACGGGGAAATAGGCAGCGTGCACTAACAACGCTAATAAAACAACACCAACGAACGGGCATCGCTAAAAGCAAGGAGGCTGCCTGCTTAAAGTCAACATTTTAAAGTGTAATGATGATGATGGTGATAGTGATGCTCATGGTAATGATAATAGTTGTGGTAGTGGGAGTAGTTGTGATGGTGATGGTAATGGTAATGGTGGTAGTAGTAGTAGTCGTGGTAGTAGTTGCAACAGTAGTAGTACCTGCCACATTGGACTTGAATATTTCATGACATATGTGATCGATTGTAAGAATGCGTCAAGTTCAATCCAGATTTTTCATGCCTCCGACACATAACCAACGATAGATACGTTGTGTTATTCACTTAACGGCTACTCCTATTATCGGCACTTGACTATGGTTATGTTTTACGGGTCTCGTGGGTAATTCTCACACGTTCAATTATGGTCTTAAACTTCTCGTAAAATCCGGTCCGGTGTATCAATTTGTGTCTTTCACAAAGTGTTCATCGTTTTAATTCCTTACATGTTTCGGGAGTATTTTTAAACTTGGTGAAACGATCCCTCATCCCATAAACTCGACCTTGCTGAGCTAATATTATGACCACACATGTACAAGAATCATATATCAATGTATATTAAACTACTGGTTGTCTATTCTGGGTTTTGAAGTTTGCACCTATTTCTTAAATTTGTCATTCGTCTTATAAAATCTATTTATTATTTACTATTAGTATACATGTATATACTCAATACCATTATCGATATATTGACTAAACTGCTACTTACCCTATATTTGAAGGGTCTGCCTGTTTAATTCTTTTTTTTTTTTTTTTTTTTTTTTACATCGTATGGATTCAAAGTTAGTTAGCTTCATTATTAGTATACTAACTGCACTTCGACCCGGTTCTTTAATCAAAATTCAAACCAAATTTATATTATGCTAATGCCTTGTCAAATATTGGCCTTCTATCCGGGCACACGGACGAAGTTTTTTTTGTTTCTAATTTCAGTCCCATGTTGATCCCGGACACAAAAGAAATCACAACAACGAATTAAGTGAGAATCGTGCATTCATTGACACGGTCACCTTATCCTTATATATATATATATATATATATATATATATATATATATATATATATATATATATATATATATATATATATATATATATATATATATATATATATGTATGTATATATTGATGCCAATTATAATTGGTGCCCGGACACATAAAAGGTAAACGTTGATGCAAAGGCGAGATACATCTCGTCGAACTGGTCTGAGGCTTCATAACTTGCATACTATTCAGTTAGCTGTGCCCCAAAATTGTTTCATGTGGACAGTCAGCCACGGACATCTAATAACAAATTAAATTTGACTTGTTTTCCAACGATCTCATCTACCTCAAAGGTCAGCTTGTGTAACATGGTTCGCAATGTGCAGGGCTCTTTCTCTCTCTGTGTCTCTCCCTCATATAGACAGACAGACAGACAGACAGACAGACAGACAGACAGACAGACAGACAGATAGATAGATAGATAGATAGATAGATAGATAGATAGATAGATAGATAGATAGATAGATAGATAGATAGATAGATAGATAAGGATTACAAGACGAAAGAAAAGATGGGATTGGGTTTAAAATACATACTAAACACCTTGATATCCAGTTAAGCACATCGTCATTTGGCTTCTCGATGTTAAACTTATTTTTAGTTTGGTTTCGTCGAATTTACTGTAAAACGACTGAATGAATCTAACTTTTCTAACTTTTTTACCTTTGCATTGAATAATGGTATTCAACCAAGAACGAGGACAGACATGTAAACAACTACCCGTGTTGATCGAACAGTACAGAATATTTACAGTTTCTGTACTGGGAGGGTCCCAGCCGCGCTTCGTTCAGTCCAATATGGCGCTACCGTGCCAAATGTAAATAGGCAGTGTATACATGTTCGTGTGTTGGAACAGAGGAAATTTGACAGAAATTTAAGGGATCAAACTAAGTAGAAGGCAGCATCATACAAAAAACAAATATGTGGCTATACAGATAATCACCGAAAGTCGGGCTTTGTTGATGCTTTAAGAAATTAATGCGAATACATGTTAACATTTTTGTGGATGCAGATTGCGAGACAATTAAGCATTGGATTTTTCTATGAAGTGCCAAATGTAAATAGGCAGTGTATATATGTTCGTGTGTTGGAACAGAGGAAATTTGACAGAAATTTAAGGGATCAAACTAAGCAGAAGGCAGCATCATACAAAAAACAAATATGTGGCTATACAGATAATCACCGAAAGTCGGGCTTTGTTGATGCTTTAAGAAATTAATGCGAATACATGTTAACATTTTTGTGGATGCAGATTGCGAGACAATTAAGCATTGGATTTTTCTATGAAGTTACAAACATCCAATATATTCCACATGTTGCAAATAGTGGCTCCCTATCGGCTATTCCTACACACAACTGAATAACTGTGGAGAAGTGAGCAGGCGGTGCATGTTTGCCAGATCGACTGTCCGAGTCCCGCTCAAGCTTCATCCACCTGATTCAGTTTACCACCGGGGATTCCATTATCGATTATTTCCTGCTGGCAAATCTGGGCCTCGCCTGTTTTAATGAAGCATTTGGGGGGCTGGAAGAGATCTGATCAGCTTTATTTGCTGGAGTAGATTTGCCAATTTGAAGTGCAGGTTTCCTAAAAAGAGCTTACTTTGGGACAGGCTGACGCGCCAACACGTTTCGATGCAGTATGCGCTTATTTGTAGATAACTGGAAATTGAGGCTTGAGCATATTTTTGTCTGATTAGATGGCTGCTCGGGCTGTCCGTGGCTCATACCGGAGGCCTCTGAGCAGGTGATGGTCAGAGGTGCCAAGTACTTGGAGGTAATTTATCAATTACAACAAAACAGGAGCGTTGACATTAGCCATCAGTAAGAGTGAAAAAGTGCTTTGTAGTAAACCCGATCTGTGCCAATTACACGTGTGGCTCCTGGTGGGACAACGGTGCGATTGTAATGTAGTTATTTTCTCGAGACTCAGTATAAATTGTCATTTTTTTTTACATGTTGACTTCAGTTTTAATACCCCTCTTTTGGACATAGTTCCCTGTAAGCCTATGTTCAAATAATATTTCATTTTGTTTTTTTATTTTCACGTTTTTTTATCACCCGCAAAATAAGCAAAAATAAATATAGCGAAATTCAATCAATCAATTTACCGTATGTCTGCTCTCATTGACATCGTTGATAACTTGTTTGTAACAACGTCCATATTGGGTATTCTTGCGAGTGTGTGTGTGTGTGCGCGCGCGTGCGTGCGTGCGCGCGCGCACGCGCGCGCGTGTGTGTGTGTGTGATTGACAAGTTTCCAACTTTGTCACATAACGAGACATGAATTTCACAAATGAAAAGAAGCTACGTGGCGAAATTCTTTATTGGTTTAACGTCAGGAACATCTAAAGGACCAAAAGCAGATGCATAAAAGGATGGGCATTTACAATATCGTTATAAACTTGATTTGTCTAAACTCGTTATAAAAAAGGGTATGTAAAATACTCACTAAAATGAAAGTCTATAATAAAGGAGGTATTTGCGTGCAAATACGCAGGTTGTAACCTCTGCCAAAAATGACTGACAAGTTTCCATGTATCGAAATGAAGTTGAGACTCTGTTGCAGCTGCCCATTGTTTGCTATCAGGATCGACATATGTCGACACGGTCCATTGACTTACATGTAAAGTTCCAGTGGTACTGTCATCAGGACTTCATATCTTGAGACATTTTACGGAGGACCAGGCGGCTCACGGGGCGTTACTGATTTTGCTCTCCCGCGGATACCATCTTTAAGCAGGCAAAGGTAACGCATACTTTTTCCGACGTTTAAGGGAAATCGATAATAGTAATAATGATAATGATAATGATAATAATAATAATAATAATAATAATAATAATGATAATAATAATAATAATAATAATAATAATAATAATAATAATAATAATAATAATAATAATAATAATAACAATAATAATAATAATAATAATAATAATAATGACGACGATGACGATGACCATAATAATGATATCCACTGGAATTGCTATACGCTTGGGAAATGTATCTTAAATTTAATGAAATGTCAAATTAATAGGACTATGACATTGCCTGAGAGAGTATGTAAAGATGCAAAATCTGCACTCAAATAAACACCTGTCCCCATTGCTTCAGCAAGCCATTCTACCAGATGTGAATGCAACACCTATCCGTATGAATGCAGTGTTATGCTCATGATGGTCTGCCTTGTGACTCACAGTACATATGACGATGCTGGAGCAAAGAATCAATCTTTGACAACTATTGTCTCCTACGATGAGGTTTTGAGCTATGGAGAAATTTTGTGTACCTGCAAGTCATGCGGGCAGGCATTGCAAGGAGGATTTTGGCACAGTTTGTGTGTTCTCTGACGAACTGATTCTCACAACTGAGGTAAAAAGTTTCTTCTTTGCTACATCGAAATGTTGCATGTGGGTTTCCGTAGTGGCTAACAAACTACATTCATAACCTTCTGGTGAGTTGAATATGATTTCATCAGCAGTCTATTACATGGCCTTTGTCATGCAGATTGATAAACGAAACTTAGCTTGTTTTAAGGGCTGTCAGAATCAATATGCCGTTCACCCAGATACCCCACAAGTAAAGTAAAATTGATGATGGACAAATTTAGGAAGTGAAGTCAGAATGACGCATCTACGCATAATAGTTTTCAACATAAATATTCAACATTAATATCATTCGAGTCCCTTTAATAGGTATATTCTAGATCGTAGCGGAACTTAATAAAGAATGACCAAGATGTGATAACTTTAACAATGACAATAGATTAACAATCAACAATCAAGACAAAGTAGGTAAATGAAATTATAAACTTAGCTATGATGATACTCCAATAAGTAACAGACTTCATGTAAATCCTTATCCCTGGTGAGATATTCTCCACAGGTACTGTCCTATAGTCCCAAGTCCTATGGTAGGCGCCAAATGGTCTGGTCCAAATCCCACAGAGGCGCAGTCTTCTTCCAATGTGGTGCACAGAACACGATGCCGGTCCAAATCCCACAGGGGAACAAGTTGATTCCAATGTGGTACAATTAAACACCAATATACCAGTCCGGTCAAAGGCACTGTTCACACTCCACAGGTACAATGTATAAACGAGTATCTCCTTGGCAATAACAATGGCTCACAGTCCCACTGGCTTGAAGTCACACAGCTTGTGTCAAATCTCAGAACTCTCCTCTCTCAGTCATTGTGGGAGCTGCTATATATACCCATGCTGAGAACTCTCACCAGTATTCCGGAGTTTTCCAATTAGTCACACATCCCGATTCACTAAGGCCTGTCTGGACCGCACCAGGGATTTTGCTTTGTTTACAATGAAATGAGTCAGACCTATATGAATGTAGGACTTCATACTAGATTATTCCAAAAGTTTACAAGTTACATAAGGGTCACCCCAACAAAGCAGGGCAATTCGGTGACTCTGCAAAGTATTCAATGAACTCAATGGCCTTTCCAAATCAAAGTAAACAATTAATTTCACATCCATAACAATCCCTACCTATAATAGTTTTGAAAATATTCAAAGTTTAAATTTGCAAATGACCCTAGTTTGCATAATTTTCAAAACTGCCACCCCTCTTCATTAAAAGAAGGACTCTGTATGGAAGTATAATCATGCCAAGTTTGGGGTTTTTAGGTACAAAATGTGGGACAAATTTGCTGTTAAAGAAAGAGAAAAGAAAAGAAAGAAGAAAGAAAGAAATAGAAAAAAAAGAATGTCTGTGTTGGCATACAGACATAATAATCCTTCTTTGTACCTTCGAGATTTGTAATACCTAAAACCACAAACCACACCCACTTATGAATCCCTCTTTTACATGACCTAAAGCGGCATTTGCAAATAAGTCGCATTGTCACAAAAGCAAGAAACGTCTGTCTCTCTTGAAAAAGACTTTGGTGTCCATGGTACGCCCAAGTCTGGAATATAGGTGTGTCCTTTTTGACAATTACAGCTCTGACCTGCCTGACCTTTTGGAAAGACTATAGTATGAAATAGCTACAATTCGTGTAATTTGACAGTTGCAGCCATGAGGTGCCTGACCTTTTGGAAGGAATATAGTATGAAATAGTTAGAATTTCGTGTCCTTTTTGACAATTGCAGTCATGAGCTGCATGACCTTTTGGAAGGATTACAGTATGAAATAGTTAGGATTTAGTGTCCTTTTTGACAATTGCAACCATGAGCTACCTGACCGTTTGGCTTGATTGTGATAGAAAATAATTAGAATTCCGTGTCCTTTTTGACAATTGTAGCCATGAGCTGCCTGACCTTTGGGAAGGATTACAGTATGAAATAGCTAGAATTTGCCCTGGCGCCGTGATATTTACATCAAACGATATGTTGTTCACTGAAATAGATTAGGAGGCGTTACACACTCGCAGAAATCTTTTAAAACTGGTGTTTTTGTATTAAATACTAAGTAAGCTTACCCCATTGCCCTTATGGTTTAATTCCAAATTGTGTACTGCTACAAGCAGGCCGCCACCTCTAAAAATCAGGCTAAATATAGGACTAATCTTCACTTAAAGTCTTTTCTGCCTTCTACCATTTGCCTATAGATCTTGCCCGACAAAATTAAAGTGTCTACTACACCTTCAATCTTCAAGGCAAAATTAACTGAGCTACTGTTCCGCTGTCATGAAATTCAAAAATATTTTATGTTTAGTGATCATTTTGCAAACAGTGTACAGGCGTAACTGCGCTTCGGGCGTTCAAAGCTCAATTCTCTTTTACTTGATATTAATGCCTTGTCCTCTGCAGGTTCCTCATTTAACTGCTAAAACAAAAATACAAGTCATATCGTTCTGTTTAAAGTTTATCCTCTTCATGAACTTCCCAGACTTGCTCCTGGCGTACATCCAAATCCGTTATTCTCGGTGACAGACCCATGATAAAAAATTATGCGATGTCATGGTACTGATATTTTTGACAAATCAAACACCGCTACACTTGTAGCGGTACAGTTGTACATTACTTAGACCAGACGGACCTTTTCCGGTGGTAACTATGACTTACTGTTATACCTGTTTTGAACTCAGCTTGCTAATAGAATCTCGTTGTTCTGTGTGTCTTGTATTTCCCACTTCTGTACTTTTGTATGTCTGGAAGCGCCCTCGCTCAGCAAACTCGGTAGCTATCGGGCAATCGGGTTTTCAAATAACTATGTTAATACAATGCAACACAACACAATTTCATAGGGAATATGGACCATACTTGTGGTTGCTGTTGAAAAAAGGTGCATCATTTACAACACTTTAAGGATACTACATCCCTCAGTAATATATTGCTTAATGTCGTGCATATACCGTATAAACAAAAATTGGACCAATCACAGACCCCTGGAATTTACCAATAGATACGTTGCAGGGTTTAGAAATTCCATCATTGTGTTTGACTTGTTGCGTGCAACCATGGGGACAAAAATTTCTTTTACCAGTTTAGTTTAGCTCCTTTTATTCCATATTTCTAAAGTTTTGTAACAAAAGAACTGTTGTTGAACGACATCGCATTCTTCCCTGTGTTTATCATTTGTTTGGAATTACGTTGACGTTTATCATTGGTGCAAGACTGTCATTTTCTAATGAAGACCGAGTTAAATGAATTTACGTCGCTATTAGTAGATTTTATTGTGTGCACAATTTTTATCTGTCCCCCGTGTATATAGTTTGTTTGAGATCACGGTGTCATTTACTAATAATCCAAATATGCCATTTATTTTTCCATCTGAACCAACTTTATGGACAGTTAGAAATCATCAATCAATAGGATCGTTTGAGAGTTCAACGCTCATAACCGTGTATAATATGCAATCTACATTGTATTTCCATAGTGCATATGGTTAGTTGAAAATTTCATAATCGTTTATGAGCGATGCGAACCGTGACACTTGCCAGACTGAGAGTCAAGTACTAATTCTTGCACCTCCATGCAACGTGTTACGAGTGTGGCAGACTTGCGTATTCTTGGGCAGATCAATCCGCTTATAGGAAGAGTGATCCGTCCATGAATGAGGCCAGTCTGGCTTCTTGTATTTCCGCCGCGACTAGTTTAATTTTTATATGGAAAATATAGCTACGTATACTGTACTACTTCTTTTGAAAATGAAAAGAAAGATATAAATGATATATGATTTAATAAATTTTTTTTTAGTCAGCCTGCTTGGCACTGGGGCCACATCACGTGGCACATGAATACAACCGCCACCCTTCGAAAAATCCGCTCTGAAACGAGAATCAGTCGTGAAAGTTAAAATTGCAGAAAACATTTGGACCGTTTACCAATGGTGCTGGGACACAACACACCAGCTAAACAGGAACAAGTGTCATCATTATCACTTGAAAATATTAATATGAACATGACCAAAGAAGTTGGAGCAGGCAAAGACAGCTGGATTCACCATCCTGAACCAGGGAACGCTAAGTTATCATACTGGCCAGCCATGTGGCTCAACAGTTGACGCTGCGGGCTACAGCCAGCCGTGCAAATGGCATTGTCAACATCGAAAGTGTCTTTGTTCCCCTGCAAAATGTGTCACATTTGTTTTTGCTCATGAAAACTAACAACAGCACAACTGTTTATTGCTTTCAGGTTCTTATGGCCGCTCAAATAACCCTACTCCTCTTCCCCTCCCCCCCCCCCCGAACTGAACTATCATGTCGGGTGCAGCGCCGGACTGAATCAGTCTGGTAGTACATGGTATGCCAATGCTTCCAATGAAAGTAGTTCCCAGTTTGTAATCATGACCTTTGACGTTGGATCCTGGGAGGATGTGGAACACTTTATCGCCCAGTTTGATTTTTTTTCTAGTTTTTTTTTTTTTTTTCGGTTTTTGTTGTTTGCTTTTTACTAATAGGTATATGGTTTGTAACAGTTTAAAGTATGTCTCCTGCGCAAGAGGTGGAAAAATATTTTTGGTTATTGACTGATGCTAAAAACTTTCCGTTCAAAAGTTTGCCTTGGTTTCATTGTCAGCTACGTCACAGTTTAATTTTTGTGTTGGGGGAATATAGGGCGTTTTTTTTTAAAGACAAAGTTTAACATTGTGTCACCAGCTCTTTCTCTTTTGCTTAGCCGAATTAACGGATTCTTCAAGGCACCCAAAATGTTCTTTTTCAGCCGATCTCAGGTTTTCAACATATATTTATTTCGTAGCTGTCGATATACGGCAAAAGGCAAGAGGTGTCGATGTCTTTTTGCTCTTTTGTGAATTTGATGAACCTTACGTTTAAAGAGATCATCCGGTGATGCATAGTAACTTCCCTAAAAGGTATACTATCTTAACAAGGAGGCTAAAACGTTTTAGCCTCCTTGATCTTACGCACAATGACAAAAAAAAACCCTCTATGAGTCACTGATCCTAGCAATGTCATCCGAGTCAAAGGTGGCATCCCAGTATATCTTTGGTATAGTTTCCCTCGAAATCCGTTAAAATTTGTGTGATCTTACGCACAATGACAAAAAAACCCTCTATGAGTCACTGATCCTAGCAATGTCATCCGAGTCAAAGGTGGCATCCCAGTATATCTTTGGTATAGTTTCCCTCGAAATCCGTTAAAATTTGTGTGGTTATAATCGTTCAACACGGATTAACTGCCGTAATATATCCAAGTGCATCGTCTGCAAAAAGGTTACAACGTGCGTCTTTAATATATTGCGTAATGCCATTTGTATGTAACATAGAATTGGATCAATCACAGGCCTCTGGGATACACCAATAGTAAAGGTTGCGGGGTGTAGAATTTTCATCATGGCACTTTCATTTGTTTCGTGGGACCATTACATTAAGATGTGACTTAAGCCAATTGAGTTCAACTACCTTTGTTCCACATTTCTGAAGTTTTGTAACAAGAGTACTGTGATAAATCGATCAAATCATTTTGGGAAAAACAAGAAACAAACTGCTTTGATAAGCCCATTTATATTATAGAGCCAACCATTGATTACTTTATGAAAGGATGTCCGAGTCAAGTAATCCCCGATCGGTATGATTGATTTTCCGGCAGTTCATCTTACTGAAATTATTGTTGAAAACAACGGTTAATTACACGCGGTGACCATTCTTATGTACAACGGCTGTGGTGGGGTCTATAACAAGTAGAGTGCACATTGTGATTGATTACCAATTATATAAAAACCCGCCGTTACATTCGGACCTATCTCCACTGTCGGGGCAACCTTGTCCACTGAGCTCCAACTTTGACGCAGCGGGGAGCTTGGCACGTCCGCACAGTGCTGCTACTTAATTCATAGCCTTGGGGCGCCTTCAGTGTCTGATACAATATTCTTATTCTGGGCTCACTGCCGCCAACAACCGGTAATTTCAACGCATTGTATTTACATTTTAGGGAGTGCTCGCACTGGAAAAGTCCCATTATTACCTCAGCTGACTTGTCAGTCAGCTGAGGTTTTTTGAGGGTCCGTCGTCCGTCCGTCCGTCCGTCGTCCGTCCGTCGTCCGTCCGTCGTCCACAATTCACATTTTCGACTTCTTCTCCAAAACCGTCAGCCAGATTCACTTTAAACTTGGTGGAGATGTGCCTTGGGTGGGTCTTTACCAAGTTTGTTCAATTGGTCACGGTCCAGTGATTTTTGGATTTTTAATGAATTTTTTTGTTCTTTTTTGGGTAAATCTTAAAAAATCTTCTTCTCCGAAACCGCGTACCCGATTGCTTTGATATCACACAGGAACGCTCCCTGGGACTCCTAGTTCTTAATTTGTTCACCAGGTGGCGCTGCAATTTTTTCCTATTTTTTTATGAATTTTTGTGCGTTATAGCTATTTTCGACTTCTTCTCCAGAAACGTCACTCAGATTAAGTTGAAAATGGTGGACATGTTCCTTGTAGAAGGGTCAAACAAAGTTGTTCACTATGTGGGAATGCTGCGGATTCCTGATTTTTAACGATTTTTTCAATTCTGGTACTTATCGGTCAATGCAGCTTTCCTATTGATTACTATGGAAGTCAATGGGCATTCTAATGCTAATTCACATTTTCGACTTCTCCAAAACCGTCATGCAGATTAACTTCAAACTTGGTGGCAATGTACCTTGGGTGGGTGTCTACCAGGTTTGTTTCAATGAATTTGGATTTTTTTTATGATTTTTTTTCCAAAAATCTTTACAAAAGTTTTAATAGGAAAGTTTAACATGGGAATTTCTTGTAATGGTCATAACTTTAATAATATTGACAAAATTTACTTCAAACTTGGTGGGGATGTGCCTTGGGTGGATCTCTACCAAGTGTGCTCAAATGGTCATGCTCTATTGATTTTTTGATTTTTTATGAATTTGTTTGTTCTTTTTTGTGGCAAACCTTCAAAATTCTTCTCCTCTGAAACTGCTCACCCAATTGCTTTGATATCGTGCATAGACACTCCCGGGGACACCTAGTTCCCAATTTGTTCACCAGGTAGCACTGCAATTTTTTTATGAATTTTTTGTATGGTTTTGCTATTTTTCATTTGTTTTCAGAACGGTCCCTCAGATTAAGCTGAAATGTGATGGATATGTTGTTGTGGAAGGGTCAAACAGTTGTTTAGTAGGTGGCACTGCTTTGGATTCCTGATTTTTAAGGATTTTCAATTACGGTACTTACCAGTCAGTGGAGCTTTCCTATTGATTACTATGTAAGTCAATGGGCATTCTAATGCTAATTCACAGGACAACTGACACGAAATTTACTGTTTATTTGATAACTCGAGATCTGTTTTGAGTTAGCTACACATGTTAATTATTCTGTATGAAGGTCATGCTGAGACAGTACATGAATGACCTTGACCTCGTTTGTGGGGTCACAGTGCAACATACATGAATTTTACTCTTCATTATAACTTGAGAACTACTTGAACTTTGATGTTGCACATGTAAGTGTCTTCTATAAAGGTCAGACTTGCTCAGAACATGGTGTCCTTGATCCTTTCCCAAGTTCATAGCGCTGCAAGTGTGATGAATGTCAAGATCAGTTGAGGCACGGGCTGTTCACACAGCCCTCTTGTATATTGTACATTACACTCATTCGACTAATTAACCTTCAGTTAACACTTATCACACAAATATTTGGGATACTACCTCTTCAAAATATCCAATCGGGACTAACCCACAGACTTGGCTGCCAGTTGGGAAATTGTGGATGCCGCACCCAATGGTTTGTAAATGAGGATAGTATTGGGACGATCTTGGTGGTTTATCATATATTAAACCAGAAGTATATATTTTGCAAATATTTCAGAGCATCAATAATGATATGATATATGCTGTGGCCGCGATTCACTTTGATATCTAAATCCATTTTTTTTTTGGTTCAAATGTCCCGCAATGCATTGCGCCATGTTCAAAATGGTGCTCATCGCAAATGGCACCGACACAACCAAGAGGACAGATTAAAGTTAAGATAGTAAGTCCTGTTTTAAAAGTACTTCAATGACCGTTTGCCCCGGTAACTCGGAGAACGGACACCTGAAACCTGGCAAAATATTACGTGGATCAATACACTAGACTGTCTCATTGTCTACGATTCAAAAAGAAGAAGAAGAAGAAGAAGGAGAAGAAGAAGAAGAAGAAGAAGAAAGAGAAGAAGAAGAAGAAGAAGAAGAAGAAGAAAGAAAGAAAAGTCCATCTCTGTCGTGCAGCTTGACGACCGCCTTTAATTTTTTTGTCAGAGTTCGTCAGATCAATGGATCCCAGATCTACCACGATAAGTACATGAAATTCGAATATATTTTCGTGAGTATTTATATCAGTGTCTATGGGTGGCCTGATTTCTGTTGAGGTTGGCACACCCTGTTACTTGATTTTTCAGTTAGAGTACACAAGTATTAAATAAAAAGAAGTAAAACCTTGAAGCAGAATTACAACTGATCGCAATCTGTTGTAGTTTAAGAAGTGAATGTAGTTCAAGAAGTGAAGTTATAAACGTCGGACACTTTTAAAAATATTTTCGAAAGCAAATCTATTTACGTACCTGTATCTTGAGAGTGGATCTCTTTGTCGACAGACATTATGTTCTTTGCGTGTAGTTTTAGAACAACGACATACGAGGCTTTTCAATTCCAATGGCAACATTCAAACCTTTTTCCTAACCACTGTGTGTAATAATAATCACCGAATGTCCTTATCGTTAATATATCAATATGAACATGCATGTCATTAGGCCTATAAGTTAAATATGATTAACTGACTTTAAAAAAATTACATTTATTTATCTTCTATACCTTTTCAGGTGGATGGTCACTTGGCACGAACTAAAAAGTTCTACATGACTAATAAAATGTAATGAGTTTCTACATGTATTTGAATCTTCACAAATAACATCCAGACATCTATAGATCTATTCCATTCTTTTAAATAACTGTGACATACAATTTTGTATTTCACATTTTTGTCTGCAGTAGGGATCAATATATGTCCAGGAACGAAATGAACACTATCAATATTGAATTGTTTTCCAATCGCAGTCATTTTGCTTGTTGCAACAGGACAGGTTTTCTCGTTCGAATGTTAATCAGTTAGCTAAAGGTAAAAGACAAGACTCAATTTTTTGACTGTGGACCTAACATTTCTTTATTTTAATGAACAAATCACATTTTTCTGGGATCCCAAGCAAATTTTACGAAGGGAATCGTCATTGTGAACTTTATTAGACGTTTAAAGTGTTTCCATGGCACATAAAGATGACACCTTTTCATTATGATGACATAACACGTCTTACTATTTCTGCACCGGGGCCGTCCATAATAGTTATCCTGTTCGCTAACGAACAAAACATAGGTGGGAAAACTCAAAATTACACGATTCAGGTAATAAGTAGGAAATGTGTGTGCAAGGTCTGCGACTCTGCCTATGACACAAGATGCAAATTGCATAAACATCAGGATGCAATTGGACACAAATTAAAGGAAGGCGGTCCAGCAAAATAAGAAGGATGACTTGTAAGTTTATCGTGAAGAGTGCACTTGTCAAAATTGTAGAGTGTCAAGCTGTTGCACTGGCACTCTACATTGTGAAAAGGAAAAAAATGCAGCGTTTGAATAATAGACACTATAAGTTTATAATAGTTTCATTAAATAGGCAAGACACTGTTGTTTATATTACTTTCACGAACTAGGGCCGACAAGAGATACACAGCTCAGATTTTTTGTGCATGATGATAATTGATTTTTCAAATACGTGCTGGACACTTCACATCAAAGCTAACCTGAAAGGGCACGAGAGACCTTTATTTTTC
The DNA here is from genome assembly GCA_964020975.1 of Hermodice carunculata. Lineage (NCBI taxonomy): Eukaryota > Metazoa > Annelida > Polychaeta > Eunicida > Amphinomidae > Hermodice > Hermodice carunculata. The sequence goes on along the minus strand of OZ026624.1, from coordinate 51,562,628 downwards.
TTATTAAATAAAATGTTGCTGTGACATGATCCGTGTTGGTGTTTTCATGATTTTATCCCAATAGATTGTAATCCATATGAAATATGAATCACTTAGAATATAGGCGTCCATAGTTTGCTTGGTGTAAAATAATTTTGGTCATAATTTCGAGCGCGGGGGAAAAAGTTGGGAATTTTTTGTTTAAAAGTGAAAATATTGACAATAATGGACAGTCCCTTATGTGAAGATGCAAAATTTTTCTAATAGAATACATCATATTATGTTATAGCTTTTGAACATGGTGCAGTCTATTATTGGCTTCATTGGAAAATTCGGAATAAACATGCAGTGCTGGAAAAACAAATTAAAAACGTTTTTTGAGGATGATAAATCTAGGCGCAGGAGCATTCCCCCCCCCCACCCCCCGCCCCCGAAATTCGTGGGAGATGTTGCTACACATTGATCTACACGACATGGAGATCGGCAGAGTGTGGGATTCAGCGTTCTATCATGTCTTGGGAAGTTCATGGGGAATTTGCAGTTCAGTAAACTTTGCCCTGCAGACACACGTGTTTAAACACCCTCAAAGATGAGCAACAGTCCTTACTCTGAATACTATGAATTCATTTAATTTCACTGAGTTTGAATTTTTGCTTATTTCGCTGTTTCAAAGCCGCTAAAATAAAAAAAACAGTGAAAATAATTTTTAACACGCTATGGATACGAATTATGACAAAAATTGTGAATTTAAAGTTTCAGTGAAAGGTCCAAAATACAAAAACCGTTAAAATTAGAACCCCTGAATATAAATGTGTTAACAGTACACTTGTGAAGCAATTGATCTACGGTTTCCCGTGTATTACACACCAAGTGCCCAGCCTGCTTCCATACCGCAAATGTGTGAATCTTGTGGCCAACTTGCCGCCCAAATTGCCGTTAAGCCTGCAGATTATACTCCTAAATGTGCTGGGCACAGATTATTCTTCCTGGTGTCAATGAGTATTCATAGCAAGTCTCCGAATAAGGACATTTGTCCGAAAGTGCAAGCAATTACGAGAAAACTATACCTTATATATTTTGCTAGTGTTGCTTTTGAGTATCAAAAAGACTCCGTTTAATAATCATATGATAAACAGCCAAGTTATTTTCTGCAAGCAATTAAAGAAGCAATGGCGCCACTTAAATCTGTCCATGGTATTTAGTAGCACAACTACATATATTTGTTCTGTACTTAGGTATAAATAAATATATATTTTTGTCTAGTAGAATAAAAATGATCATTGTGAATGAAATTGGCAAAATTACTGAAGATACTAGGGGAAAATTATTGATCATTTAAAACATAAATAGACCTATTAAATACACATTTGTGTGCCCAAATTTTGGGATTTTTGAAGATAGGATCTCTATGACCATTAAATATAGAAAAATGACAATCCTTACAATTACTGAAAAAGAACAAGTCCTTTCAACGTCATGGCATTTTTGATGCCCAATTCACCTGAAAAATGATATATGAAGTTTGTTCCAAACATATATCATCAAACTTTGATAGAACATCCATCCATTGGTGATTTGTTGGTGGAAACAACATGAAATTTGTTTTATCTAGGTTAACATTTGTTGACACCATTCCATGATTTGAACCATGAACATAATAGTACGATTTTTAAATCAAAGTACCCACAAAATAACAAACTTCTATCAACTGCATACAATAATAAAACTATATCTTCAGATAGTGTTCCAATGTCACGAATATAAAGTAAAAACAATATAGGGCCCAGAATTGACCTTTGTGCCACTCCACAAGTAAAATTTCTAAGAAAAGATTTCGTGTTTTAAAAATATCACGTGTTGTTTTCTATTAGTCAGGTAACGTTTAGATAAGTCAAAACCCATCCCTCTTATCCCATAATGAGATAATTTGAAGAATAGGAATTGCGTGATTAATTGTATCAAATGCCTTTAATAGATGGACAAAAATACTAACAGCATGTTCATGATTGTCCAGTGCTTCAGAAAGTTTGTTTGCAATGTAACCCACTACCATTTCAGCACTAATGCCTTTTTGGAAGCCAAAATAAAAACAATAGAGTATTTATTTTTTCAAGATTGCAAGTGAGTTGGTGGTTAACTATTTTTCCAAAAATTTTGGAGAAAAGGTATACCGAAATAGGACGATAGTTAGTAAATAAATGCTCGTCACATTTTATTCGGAGGGACGTCTTAGCCGATTTAAGAACGTCAAAGAAACACCAATTTGGAAAGACAAATTCACGATATATGTCAGGGGCTCAAGAGTACAATTAGAAACATGATTAATAACTTTGCAGTTTTATTCATTCCAGCCAGCAGATGATTTTTTTAAAGATTTTATAATAATAATAATACATATGTCATCTTCAATAACTGGACGGAAATAAAATAAATTTGGATGGTGTTCTATGTTTCAGACATATATTCTGTTTTATATACTTGTCTGCTGGGCATCGTTGCAACGGAATGCGGGTTATATTGAGACTAGGAGGGTTATCGTTAGGATATGCTTAACAAAACATGCAGAAAATTAATTAAAATTATCAAAGCATTCCTGAAATCAGAGTCCTGGTTCAATGTGAACATTTCCAGGTCAACTTTCACCAGAGAACGTGTGTGATTAACCACTTGAATTAGGACTGAATTTTTGGCTGAGGTAACAGTTTTCCTTTGCCTGGGTTGGGCCGTTAGTCCCACTAAACGCCAATGAAAGTTGTTGACCTGAGACATTTATCTTAATAGATTTCATCTACAATCCATTCAAAATGTCTTTCATTAGTATTTGAATTGGTCAAAAACATCAAAGCAGACGGCATTTGACCATCGGTCGGTTTAAGCGGGAAAATGTTAATTATCTTAACTGACCTCATTACATCAAAGTTACAAACTTCAATTCATTTTGTACATCCTTCATTTTCACAAATGTGACAACACTAGATTGGATACAAAAGTCCAAGTTTTGTTCAGGCAAGGTGACTGAAACACTCGACATTTCACACACAGTATATTCCTGTGGACGGACGTTTCTATCGGAACAAAGGGTCAACGAGCCTAATGTCAAAGAGCAAGAAAAGGCCCTATGTGTCCTCCTTTCAATTCAATATTATTGCATGAATTTAAATAAAGAATTCATTGTCAAATAAACTTAAATCCACAGATTCACTTTTATATGAAATTAAAAAACCTACAACCTATTATGATTTCTATGAAACAACAGCGTTTACGCAGCATGAAAAGAATAACTTAACTTTTCAAAGTGTCATTATAGGACCGGTTGTAAGATCTTTTCATCAGTTCATATATACTAACTGACAAAATAAAAGGGACGGGTTGCACAGATTCACATACATTAAAAATATGTGACGTAGCAACATTGAGCAGTTTTATGTCTGAGGTGCAACGTTTTCGTCGAAACGACCATCAAGCTTCAACGACTTCACACGATGATTTTCAGATAGTCACCATGCTAGTTGCACCAGCGTTTTAAAGATCATTTAACTATTCACATGTGTTGTGTTAATAGTGTACACGTACATCCTTCTTGGTAAATCAGCAGATGAGCACGACAATCAAGCTTCACCGACTTCACACAATGAATTGAGTTATGCTCTGGAAACCTGCACATGTGGCACAGATTGCCTGTTTGTGTATGTGTGTTTTCAGATAGTCACCATGCTAGTTGCACCAGCATTTTAAAGATCATTTAACTGTTCACATGTGTTGTGTTAATAGTGTACACGTACATCCTTCTTGGTAAATCAGCTGATGAGCACGACGCTCGATAAAATGATATTTTTCTCCGCTGAAAAGTTAAAAATAGGCATTTATTGGGTCTCCACCCACCCCCCGCCCACCCCCACCCCCGCTGTAAGCCACTCACTACATATGGATTCCTCCAGAAACCAATATTGTGCTGGTACCCTTCATTGGCAAAAACTGCAACAATCAGCCACTTTAGATATATCTTTCTCCGAGTCCATGATTCATTTCTGGTGTATGGTAGGATACTACGGCTTTCTTTTCGAGTCTCGACAGATCTGCCGGGGGGGGGGGGGGGGGAAGCACCATGCCAACTTTTATCACCTGCTGTGCAGCAAAGGAGCATGACTGATTATGCAACATTTTATCAGTCAGCAAAAATGTTGCTAAACAGATTGAAAGGATTGACCGTACTGAGACATTGCCATAATAATATAGCAGAGCCACAAGGAACTTACTCTAAATCTCCAGATCCAATTATTTTGCTTCTTCAACTGTCCCCACAAAAACTGCAGTTTCGTTGTGTATCGTGCTTACGTTTTGTCATTTACAGACAAAAAGGATTTACACGCTAGTAACACTGCACACGCAAAAGTGTATGAATGCGAAATTGTTGCTGTACCTGTTATGGCAACAGTAGTTTGCAATGTTCACAAAGCTTTCGAGCATTATTGTGCAAAATCAGTGAAACAATTAAGGTGGCTTACCTTTTCCGGAAAAAGAAACAATTGCTGCACGTTGCTATACTGAAGGCCAGAAGCCAAACATCGTTTACCTCGTGTGTTTTAATATGAAATGAGTTGATAAACCCGTTCCCTTTGAATTTGTCTATGACGTAAAGGGTACTACCTTGTGTGATGATACTGGTCAAAGCAGCACCATACTTAATGCAAGCTACAAAACATTTTTCTTCAGACTGGTAGATACACCTATGGAGAAATAAATTAGAGATTATTCCTCCATCATACACCTATAGACATATCGTAATGGTAAGCCCCAGGCTAAAAGCCTTCATTGGTGCCAAGGAAAGCTTTTGACACGGTGTTTCTTTTCTGACCAAGGCAAGGTTAAACGATGCGCGGTGGTGTACCATGATTGTATGGCAAGGCTTTTTGACATTAGTCATGTTAGGCGATATCATTAAATCATTTAGCGATATCCATAAATGATCAGTGATATCGCTAAATGATTCAGATATATCGCTACCTATTCAGCGATATCTCCAAACATTTAGTAATATCGCCAATTGATTTAGCGATATCGCTAAATGATTTAGTGATATCGCCAAACAAGAATAAATTTTAAAACTGCTTGTCATATCAATGCTGTTCTCTTTAGACCATTAATTTATAGGATGGGTTCAATAAGCTTTCTGCTCACGGTAGACACCGAGTGATTTGAAAACATGAGGATTGCCAAAAGACAAACTACAAATGTTTTCTCAAGCTGGTTCCCTTCACACCTACAGTTCAAATAAACGTTTCATGTAAACACGATCACAAGTAGGGGAAAAAATCCGGGCTACAAAGAAGTCGATTTGAATTTCAATCCGGGTTTTCATCTGGAGCATGGCCGCCCTTTACTTCCGAGTGGAAAAATCCTTTTTCGCATTTTCTGAGATTCACCATCAAATATATTACGGACAGAACTCTGTATCAAACTAGCAACGGGAGCAAATTTTAACATTTAAAAAGTCATAGTCATGTTCTTCAAAAACACACTGAACTTGATACAAGAAGGAGTCGTCTTATACATAAGTAATAAGTATTCTTTACCCCCCCCCCTTCCAATGTTTGTGACACCGTAGGGTTTCCATCAGTGCACCTGTATCATGACGGCTGGTGTTCACCGTTGCCCAGCTACCAGGTCAGAGGCTTTGACAGAAGAATAGTATGCAAGTTTCATATTAACTCAAAAATTTCAAGTATAGACATTATCCAAGGAGACAACAATTACATGCAGGCACTTTTGGTCGATTTGGGCGGGGAAGTGTCAAGCGTGTATAGGTATAATTCCATTGAAGCGTAATTCCAAACGCGAGGTGTACTCATTTGGTGAGAGATTACTCAAACAACCGCCACAAAAGGGCTTTTTGACATTATGACCGTCGCGATAATGGATAATGGGTTTAGGATTTGCTTACTTGTTGCGTCTGCAGCTTTATGTTGAGAATAATATGCATATCAATTCACATCTCTCCAGCCTTCTTTGTTTGATGAGCTATAAAGCCATTAATTTTATTAAAGTCATTCGCTAAGAACTATTGCATAATTGTAACTTGGTGACCTTATTGTTTTGTTGATATCCAATTCAATTGTAACCGTGCAAAAAAGATTAGTTTTCGGGTAGATCAGACACAAAACTAAAAAAGTCGTTAATGATGGCAAGTCTGTCCTTACGTATTGGATCGTGGTGTTAACCCTTACCCTGTCGTGTTAAAATACCCGGTCAACAACTTGTCCCAGCGCACTTTTGTGCGCTAAGTGCCCGAACGCTCCGGTATTACCTTTGACCAGTTCTCTTCTTGCCTGCAAAGCAGACCAAGTTCCGTGTTACTACACAGCGGAGTAGACAAAATACGCAGCTTCGGTCTGCTTTGGAGGGAAGTTCTCTTCATACTTTTGTTCAAAACATTCTATGAAACATCCACCATCGATATGAAACGACATGTTATCTTTAATATTACGGTTTCTTTAAGGCTGGTTTTGCACGGGGAAGAGTTAAAGTTGTCAGAAGAAAATTGTTTTGCTTGACAACATGGCAATAATATTGTCAACCCTGAAGTCATGATATTGTGTAAATGCAAGGAGAAACAGAAAACTGGTGATTTTGTTTGAGCCAGTATCATGTTTTAGCACTTCTGCTAACAATTGTTGGCGCCTTGCGGATACTTCCTCCTTACGTAACAAGAGGAATGTACAACCTTGCAATTTAGTCGCAGTGGGACATGTGAAATACATTATTCTGCAGGGTGGTAACACCCGCTCCCTATGTCAGTGTCAGACGACATTTTCAACTATTGAATGAAGCAGGTTTTATTTATCACCCAGGTATCTCCACTTGCAATGGGTGGATATCAGGGGGAAATTACTTCTAGTGCCACGATCGAGTTCCAAATATGTGACACATGTCAATAAAAAGCCTATTGGGGGTGAGGTGCGTTATCACATCTCAACGTATAAGTATTTTTCTCAATGCCTCAATATCCATTTTATGTTAATTCTTTTGGTTAATATTTCTATTCTAGGTTTAGCAACTTTTATATATAATTCCAGGCCAGGATATCATTCTAATAAAATACCGGAGTCACGTCGATACGTAAATTGCTCACGGCTTCTGTGTACGGCAACAACAATTCCCTGTCGGAACCACAGTGTTGTTCGGTATAATTAGAAAGAAAAAAAGCGACTCCAGGTTTGGATTAAACCATTGTCACTGCTTTTGCCTTGTGTCACTGAGCTCTCAGTGAATAAGAAAAAAAAGGAGAAAATTCAGGACTTTCCCGTCCACAGGTGGACCACTGTGCCCAGTGATTTTCTCACCTCCAATGTTTAGAGAAAGCCCCTTTGCTGGGGTAAGACTACTTGATTGTGTAGTTGCACACAGGCAGAGCAAGGTTTACATGGTAAAATAACATGAATATCTCAGCTGAACGAGTTTAAGTATGGAAGTAAATTGGTCTCTAAACTGTTAATGAAACCTTTCATAAAATGTTGAACTTATAACAATAGGTTAAGACTATTTTAGGGCAGTAAAGCTTCCCTTATGAGTGAAGTGTCTGCCATAACTGAAACAATGTCGTTTTGCCCTTTAAATTTGTATAAATGGTTATATCCCATGGAGCCATATGCTGTGGCATCATGAGCACATGCTGCCAAAATGTACTCACTTTAAAGGTTTCACAAACTTTTCTGGTGATTAACCCCACAGGTTTCAGAAACCAATTGCCCCCTATGCATGTGTGGTGGACAGTACACATCTACCGTATGAGGGTCTAATTAATTTTGCCTGTAAAAAGTTACTAACATCTTCAAAATAAAAATGCCTGCTACATTACCGATCTTGACAGGCATACTCACGAAAAAGTTTTAAAATTTATGTTCATGTTGCTATAATTGACCTCAAATTTACTTCTAAGATTAGTACTTTTAACATGCATTACCCTATGCCCACAAGTGTCCACCCTTGCGATGCCCTCTCCAGTCAGTTGGAGGTGAAAAAATTCCATGCTTTGCTTGTTCTGCGAAAGGAGTTTCGGATCCGCACATCCGGAAATCTTAGTGTACACGCTTACATTGCTCTGTGATATCCATGAAAGCGTCTGTGGTTACCCATTCAATGCATGCTAAACGTTACCCGAAAACCAGCGCTAAAACCCCAAGTTATGATCGTCAAAATCTCTCCAAATTTTTATTCGGTAGCAGAATTCGGCAAAATGATGCTGCCTTCACAGTTATTTTGTTGATTTGTGGTCAACCAAATTGATACAATTTAGGATAAAAATGTCCAATTTTACATAGGGCTATATGCAAATTTTGTAAATACATTCTTGGTGTACATCGAAAAGCTACTAATGCGGCGGTGATCGCTGAACTGGGAAGCTACCCAATCATGATCAAAATAGCCTGTAAGGCCGTAAAATATTGGATCCACCTTCAAAATTACAATCAAAACTCACTGGTCTTTAAATGTTTATTGGAGAACTATGACCAATTCTAGAAGGGGAAAGATTGTTGGATCAAGTCTATTTCTAAAATTTTGCATCTTGCACGTATGCAGGAAACTTGGAACAACCTAGGAGGGGTTAATACACACGCTATGTTATCGAAACTTAAAAGTCACGTGCAGAATGTGTACGAGGCCCAGTGGTACAAACATATCAAGGGTACTGGAAGAGAAGATTCTCATAAGCTTCGCACATATTGTAAATTTAAAGATAAATTTTGATATTGAATCATACTTACGAAACAATCGGCCCCCTTAAACTTAGGCAAAACCTGAGTAAATTAAGCATAAGCGCACATACTTTGGCTATTGAAACCGGCAGGTACACCAATCCAAAACACCCATTGAAACGAGAAAATGTGTTTTATGCGACAATGGAGCAGTTGAAGATGAGTACCATGTGGTAATCGGTTGTAGTAAATACCAAAATGATAGAAGCAATCTGTATTCTGATTTGACAGGCTTAGTTGCAAACTTTGTGGCCCTAAACGAATATGACAAGTTCCTATATATTATGAAAATGGGCAACAGCCCTGAGGCCGGCCGGCCAATACTGATGTATATTAACATTATTTTTGACACCAGAAAAAAGCATCTCGGTTTCTAATTGGTTTGTGCATGTCAACAAAGAGGTTTGGTGTCAACATGAATAAAGTGCCAATCCTATACACCAGCTGTGATCACTGGGCGCACCTGTATTTTGTAAATATTCATGTTGCCTATAATTATCTGCCTGTGTACTTTTTTAATTCTGTTCTTTTTTTTTTATTATTCTTTTTTTTCTTTTTCTTTTTTTATTTATTAATCTTTTTCTTCCAATTTTTCCTGTAGATATTGTTGATATGCTAGTTTTGTGTTTGTATGTGTTTTGACTATATCGTGTAATGTTTATCGATTCATGTCAATAAATTTATCAAATATGCGATGTGAACAGTGTTTCCAAAGGGCCTTCCCATTTGCATAACAACAATAGGCAGCTGCTGTGCAGCTTATGACGCGTTGGCGGATCCGAGAATTCATAAAGAGTGCTTTGCAATAATTCATAAAGCGTGTTAACACTTGCCCGCTGAAACCGGTCAGGAACGACGGGTTAATTTATTGTCTTCAGTTGAAATTATATTTTGTTTCCTGGGCGCGATTTCATCAAAAGATTTCAATGTAAGCATAAACAGGACGCGTTCTTAGTGAGCAGCTCATTAACATTAACATTCAACAAGTAAATTTGCTGCTCAATGCAAGACCCCGCATGATCACAATCCTTTGTCCTTGTTCGACTCTGCCTTTCGGACTGTGGCCCGCCTGTCTATGTTTTAAGTGCAAGTACACGATATGGAAAAGATTTTAAAGTCTCTGAAAACTAGTTCTGCTTGTGGTCCTGATGGTATAAGCAACAACCTGTTCTCGTCCAGTGGATATTGCATATATTCCTGTACGTCCTTTCAAGTACTGGAGAGCCTCCAAATTAGTCTCTGTATATTATAAGGCAATCCAGAGAAAATAAATATGTTTATAATAATAAACTCAAAAACTCTCCATCTCCCATGCTCAGCCATGTGAAGCCAGTGGGCACTCAACCAGGCTAGGGTGTATAATACCCCAGAGCCATCTAGTGGTGAAACGCATTTCTTACATGGTCTATTGAGCAAGCTGAAGGCGAGGATGGAGCTTTGGACTCAGTTATAAAACACAACAGTTAATGGTTAAGTCCCGAATAGGTGATCACACGTGGTGTTGTATTTTGACCCACCCTATTACCTATGGAAAAGTTTTCACGGATATTAACATTGTGTTAAATTTTACAATAGCAAAAATGCAAAGACATTTTATAACTTACAAGCAGTTAAAGGAAATATACAAATCACAGACCCCATATTGACGACACTATTAATACATTGCAATGAATGTACGCTTCACGGACTCACGCAAACTTCTATCTTCCCCAGATAAATTAACCATTTTTTAAAAAATAATTTTGTTGATTGCAGTTGCGGTTGGCGCTCAAGAATATGTGGTAAAATGTACGAGTATCGTAATAGGGTACCATCTATTGTCACTATTTTGTGTGAATCGTGTTAATATCGCTCGATATCCCAATGATGCCTCGATTTATACTTTTGTCACCAGTCGCAATTGCCTATTGGAGCAACGGATGTCAGTTAGGTGATCCAGCAAATTACATTACTTCGGACATACCCGAGTGGTCACACAAATATTAGTTCACTCCTCTTGACTCAGACGATAATGTCTGGACAGTGTAAGTAGGCTTGCATCATGTGATTGCAATATGTCTCTTCATTATGTTTTATTTAATTGTTCGTTTCTAAGCCGCGCACTTGAGCTAGAGCCAACTTTAATATGTGCATACACAAGTTGTCGATAAGGGGTTCTCGTAGCTGAGACCTGCCATCACTCATTTTTACTCTTTGAAAGGTAATGCTATGTAAGTAATGAGGTACGTTTACATGCAACCGACATTCACCGAAAATCCCACCATTCGGTGTGACTGAGATGTCACATTCTCTCCAGCCTGAGGCACCATCTGCTCTCCACCGCTGTTTCCAAGCGTGCTAAATTCATAGGATTATTGTTTTGCTACTCTGCGAGAAGTCCAGGAAACCAGTTCGTTATGGATAACTAAACCGGAGTGCTTGTTACATGTACGCGTGAGAAGTTTGGAAATATATTGTGTCTCTGGTGGATTTTATCGCTAGAGCGGGGGTGAACACAAGAAGCAGCGCCGTCAAAACTTGGAATACGGTGCACTGGTCAGAGCAGAGATCTTTCATAGTGGCATAAGATGCCCAAACTGTGGATAGTTCTACTGGTTGATACCACAGCCATCCGTAAGAACAAGCCAGCCGCGGTCACTCTATGGAAGTATCGGATACCGCGTTTTAGATCCCAAGAATGTTTTGCATCAAACCATCTTCAGACTTTTCCGCAAATGAAGCACTGGTGTGATCGGTGTGACCGGCTCGTGTAGTTTTGACAGTGCTCCATTAATCTCTTCATGACGACATCTCTCATATACCAATACACAGGCCCCGTCGTGCGAATGACAACACCTCGACCTCTTCACCAGGATTCGTTGTCGTTTTTATCCATTTGAGACTCGCCTCTTTTACAACAGGAAGCTTTTTTTTGGGTATTAATTCCATTGCGCACCCTGGTGCGGTTCAAATACACAGCCAGTATGGCTGGGTCTCCCACCGAACTGCAAAGCATGCTCCGTACTAATGATAATCCCAACTTGGATGAAAATTGGAAAGCAATGGAGATGAAACGGGAAGACAGTGGCAAGTCTGGCAGAATAAACGGCTGTGCAAAATTAGTTGATGGAGTAATTGTTAAAGTGGCAGATGACAAAGTCGAGAAAGGAGAGGACGACAGAGAAACATGGGGCAGTAAAGTGGATTTTTTGCTGTCTATTATTGGTTTTGCTGTGGACCTCGCCAATGTGTGGCGTTTTCCATACTTATGTTACCGCAACGGGGGAGGTCAGTATACACTTTATTTATAATGAACATTTTACTGGTAATTTATTTTTATGTTTCAAACATGTTGGAACATTCTCAGGATCCCCCACGATTAGCTCCTGTCGAGCTACTGGGTCATCCTGATTTTTTGAAAATTTATATGTTTACAATACAATTACAATACAACATTTCACTAGGTAATTACACTGTTTGACCTTATGTCATCAGTGTTTATCTCTCTTTATCTTGATGCATAAATTGGGATTCCCAGGAAGTTGACGAACAACACCATATATATGAATCAAGAAAGAATTTGCTAGTTGAGTGCCGCACATTTTGTATATATATATATATTGTGGTATCCAAAAATGAATGATGGTATTTTCTGCGCATCGGAAATAAAAAATACAATTCACTCACCTGTCAATACTTGCTTGCATATCGGTGCCATTCAAAATGATAGATTTACTTTTTTGTACTTAAAAAGTACAAGGTGCCGCGGAGCGTAAAGACACACGCAAACTGCAGAAGTTAACATCCAACTTTTTCGGTATCATACAGCGCTCAGTCATGAAAAAAAATCACACATCGCTACTTTCTTCGCATGATACAGTAATGAGGTACCATGTGAGAGGGGTTAGCCGACACTAAGTGCATTTGGTGTTATTTTTGAGGATTCGCTTCACAGAAATATGTTTCGACCAGTCACATGATAATCCGTATTGTTGTACATGAAGATGCAACTACGTTTTGTGTAAGCACAGTACGTAGATCCAAATATATCGCTGAACACGTAATTTAGCGGTTTTTCTCAAGATTTCAAGACTTACAATGGTCCAATCACCATACTAATAACCACGAAGAGTAACGAGGTTGTGGAATGAGAGTCGATTGCATCCGTAAAAGTTTGCGTGTTGTCAATGATTTGCTCTTAAACATTGCACTGTATTTTAGTGTCATTGCAAAACGCAGCGAAGCAGTAAGTTACTGTAAAATTACAGTAATACAGTGGTAATTTACAGCAACTTAGCTGCAGAAATACGGTAAAATATTGGCAGCACAGATGACAGTAATTGACTGTACTTTCTTTAAAAATGTTTTAGAGTATGTTAATGTCGTTTGAAACCCAACTGTATTGAATATATGTGCAACGCACGGTCCAGTTTGAACATTGTTTTTGCGAAAAAATATATAAATAAGAATTAAAAAATAAAATAAAATAATTAAATGGGAATCTTTAATGGAAAAAATATGAACCAAACTTTCTATATCATGCACTGATGTAGAGCAATGCAAAGAAAAACCAAAAGGACTTTTGCCTTCATACCTATGATTTAAAGGAAATCATACGACAGGATCACAGAGCGTACATATGTTTGCGGCGATGCTCATTCGCAAATTTGTATAACACACGGCAGTTGCAAACTCATACTCCTTTACTTTTATTTTCACTTTTGCTCGAATAATTAATCTTTCACATTACTTCGACCGTGCATGGGGTCCCATTGATATTTCTCCGTGCACTTTATTTTTGCCGAACAGCAAACAACGTAATGAATCGGCTATTGCCAACTCCAGATATAAACAAATTAAAGAGTGCCGTTGCCTCAGGTTTATGGTGCGAGTTATTGATATGTAACTGCTATTTTACCTCCGCATCAACGTGTCTATCTCGTTCGATAGCAGAAGCCCATGGCAAGACGTAATGTTTACAGTCTGAAGGGTCTAACAGGCAAACTGGAACTCCCAGTAAAGCTCTTTGATTCAATTTTGTTGGATCCCTGAGTGCTCTTAAAATGCTTTAAAAAAGTGCTCAATGGAGGGGACAAAATCCAATCAGTTACTTAATTGACACCATGTTCATATTCGATTAATTTCTTGAAACAAGGCGTTGAGACCTTATGGGAACGTTGAGAGGTCACTTCTTTATTGACACTCATATGTGTGACCTGAAGAAACCTCATGGCTCAATGGTTACCAGGTTCAGATTGAAACTGATCAGTGGTTCTGTGTCTATTGGCTGCTCATGCCACTTGTTCTTCATCACCGGCAGGGAATGTTTAGCCACGGGGCTACCGTTTTGAGCTCAAAACTTTCAATACACAAAGGGATGAAAGCATGTGGCATTGCATATATAAAAGCGTACACCGCTGGAGAGATTAGGTTCGCACTTGCTGTATCGAAATGCATTTGTAATCAGTGCCAGTTTAACCTGGCCTGTTCCACCGATCCCAAAATGTAGCGTGGTGTGTGTGTGTGTGTGTGTGTGTGTGTGTGTGTGTGTGTGTGTGTGAGACGTCTTATAAACATTTTAAAGAAATACTCTGTTGTGTGTGATCGAAGTTATATAATTATTTTATATTAGACTTGTGGATGTGGTTCCCGATTTCATGTGACCTTTCATTTTGTGTGACTTTTAATTTGGCCATAATATTTTATGTGACCGTTTATGGTGCAAAAATATAATTTTTTTATGACGTGGGATTAGGCATTTTAATTTGATGTATTATGTTTACCCTTTGCCTCATTAATGTAACGAATGTCTTTTCACTTAAATCCACAGCACTACCCTCCTGTGAAACTTGTCTTATCTGGACTGGCGTACCAGAAAACGCACAGCAGCCTTTAGACCAGCGGGATGTTTAAGTGCGTTTTGATATACTTCTGTTTTAGTTTGGAAGCAGATTGAAAAAAAAAGTGGATTTACGTCTTTATCAGTCTGTTATAATCGAAACATACTAATATATTCAATCAACTGTTCCACAAAAATTGAAAAGAGGCATAGTCTTCTCAGTTTACCTTTAAAGGAATATAAACACTTGCAAAGTGACTTCCGTTCATCGTAAAATTTCCCCGCAACACCTTTCACAATCATAAAATTGACACCGACATAATCCTCGTCACACTATCCTTGTAAGAAATACTACCAAAATGCAGGCCTCATAACATTCCATCTGCATGTATATTTAATGAGGAGCCCTCAAAACACGAAAGAAAACAATGACACCCATCCATTTTCTGTTTTTTTTTCTTCCAAATCTGTTAAAACAGTTTTTCGCTCAATACTCTGAAGTCTGCGCCATCTTTAATCGTTTTGCCTGTAATAACTGATTTCTCCTCCTGTAGTTTTTAACTCAGCTTTATGAACAGTTTTTATTTATAAACATTTTACTTCAGTCCTTTATTACCGTGAATACATTTATTTTTACGGTTTTTACATTTTGGACCTTTCGCTGAGACTTTAAATTCACTATTTTAGTTTTATTTCCAATCAATTTCATGTTAAATCTTTTTTCATTGTGTTCTTAATTTCATGGTTTTGGAGCATCAGCGAAATAAGCGAAAATAAGAACACAGCGAAATTAAACAAATTCACAGCATCTAATTTTGGTCATGGTTGTACGATTCTATGTGAAATTATCATAGGTGGCTTGCGTGATAGCGGATCATGACCTCTAATGGGGTCATCCTGACTTCGAGTTCATAGGTAATACTCCATCAACAAATTTCAGTTATCTTGATATACTAGCGTGTTTCGCATCACCGAAATGTATTATTGGCATACCAACTTAAATTTGAGTCGGAAACAGTATGATTATACATGCTTATAAATGCATGTAACTCTCGTCCCTGCACCCCACATCATTTTAAATTGTTGCACAAACAGAGCGAATTGCGGGGAAGAGGTTACATTCAATATATATATATATATATATATATATATATATATATATATATATATATATATATATATATATATCTGTGTGTGTGAAATATCGAAAAACTTGAATATTCACTTATTGTTTGTTGTATACGAATTGAGGAATCAAATAAACGTGACAATTCTGTGTTGAAATATTGGAACTATCCTTGTTTCAGGCTATAATTCTTTAACCTTATGTGTTCGGTAAAGAACTCATTGCGATCATTTTAAGTGTTCTTCCAGGGCATATTTGTGGTTGAATCAACACCAGGCTCCACGTGGTCTTGTTTTGCCCTTAACAACCTCTTTGCTGGTCCTAAGATTTTATGCCTTCATGAAAACTTGAGGGCCCCAGCTGGTCTGTGCCCATTCCAGTCCTCTTGATTTGTGTCCCTTCAACAAATGTTTGGTCCACCGGATTTGATTTTATTAAAAAAAAAAAAAAAAAAAGGGGGGGGGGGTTCAGGGCCACAGGTTTGCTGTGTATTAACTGCTTTTTATCTGCCAATATTTGACCGAGTCAACAGCCATGAACCTAAAGGACGCCCAGGACTTGGACCGTTTTTATGGTCTCTGCAACTGTAGGTACGCTGAGACTAAAGGTTCGGTTTACCAATAATGTCAATCCAGGACGGTTACGTCGATTCGAAGCGCATCGACTTTCGTCGAAATTGGCAATGTAATAAGCAAATTCATGCGGTTTTTTCCTGGGGGCGCGACGACCTTGTTCCTGCTTCCTTGCACACTGGCTGTAACATTTTGCGAAACAGTGTCACTGGTGCTATGATAAAACTGTCAATCATTTTTGTGCCTCATTACAAATGCCGCGCTTGTTATCTTGTGTTAATTTGTTAGCATTTCATGTCAGAAGATGTGCAACTGTCACATCACTTTTAATACTCTTGTTATACATTTGTTTATTTTGTGTTGTCGCTCTGTCACATTTTATTCCACGATTGTGTAGATCTAAACGAGAAAGGAAATTCTTTGAATGGGCAGTTTGTATGACCCTCTGGGCTCCAAGCCAAGTCTGACCAACGTAATTAGTTTCTTCTTTTGATGTTGCATACACGCACAATGACGCAAACTCTTTCGCATTATAGAAAAAGTAAGCAGCTTTTGAGCGCTTATTGACAATTGGTATTAGACCAATTCTTAACATGAATACTGATTTTTTCCAAATGCAATGGCAAACTAGGTAGAGTTTATAGACCCTTGTGTTAATCTATTAATTATATTTGCCAGGTTGCTATTAGCTGTTAAACAAGGAGGGAAAACAACCAAATTGCACTGTGTGAGGTTTGACCGGTGCGGGTGTACAAAAGACAAGAATACAGTTTGCAAATTGTACAGACCAGACAGAAGAAATCTGTTGTTGTACAACAAATGAGTATGGTTTTCTCTTCTTTATTCTGTAAGAAATTCTGATTAAAATGTTTGATTTACATTATACACCTTTGAGAGAGAGAGAGAGAGAGAGAGAGAGAGAATGAGAGAGAGAGAATATGAATGTCTTTTATCTTACACAGATAAAAAGTGCTGATATGTGCTGATCTGCCAGAGAGAGAGAGAGAGAGAGAGAGAGAGAGAGAGAGAGAGAGAGAGAGAGAGAGAGAGAGAGAGAGAGAGAGAGAGAGAGAGAGAGAGAGAATTTCTATCAGAGAATTGAATGACCCAAGTGGTACACCCACCAGTTGCTTTCCAAATGCCACTTTACCAACTGATGCATTAAAGTCGTCGCCGGGTCTCAATCTTAGCCTGCGTATTCCCAGTACGTAGGACCCTAATGAAATTGACAGTTGTTTCCTCACGCTGTGAACAATTTGAGATACATATCCGTCCGGATACTGATACTGATGGGAGAAATTAAAATAAGAAATGCCCACACATAAATCCACATCTGTCCAAAATGAAAATCGATCGATACTGCACGTTCTCAGTTTGGCAGCATACAATGCTCTAGGAATCCATGAATTAATGGTACAGAAGCCATTATGACATAAATGGATAACATAAATGCTGGTTGAAATCAGAATCAGCTGCAGGTTAATAGACTCAATTATCCCCCTGAGGACGATTCTGGCACAATATCATGCTTTCATTGGGGAACAATAAAGAACATAAAAAACATAAAAAATATACATGTGGAGAATCATGCTTTGTCATTAGAAGTTAGTATATGGATTGTACGTGTTAAATTTTCACATGACCATGTATGCTTTGACTTTTTCTAATATTATATAAACAGCAGAAACGTTATTAGGGCCATACGCCACCAGCTTTGCTGTCATATTTCTATCAGTCAATAAAATTTCATGTAACCGCTTAGAAGTACCACAAGCTTAAACATTGAACGAACAGTGCATTTGGGCTCCATTTATCTCAGCGAACATCATGTTGTATCAAAATTTTGAGGTTAAAATACAATCAGGTGGGACTCATTTTAGAAAACTGACAGCCATTTTGAAATATTCAAATGAAGTTTTTACATATCCAAAAGTTTTAAATACCCAGGGGTTCTTTTTAATCTAAAACCACTTTTGTCACTGATTTTGTTCTCCTGCACCAGTGAATACATCTGTTATAGTCTATCATAAATATATGCATTTATACCCTGGAGTTCTTTCTAATCTATAAGTACTTCCGGCTGTGCCCAGGTAACAAATTAAACTGATGTCAAAAGAAGTAATGTGTAAAAGGGCAAAGAACATAAATTTTCAACATGTTTCAACTAATGCCCAAGTTACCCAAGACCTAGCAAAAAAATGTGTGGTTCCGGTAACCTGACAGACCCTACTAAAAAGGCCCAACCCTAAAATTAATGGAAAAAAATAAAAGTACTTTTAAGCTGCCCTTCCCTAATAAATACTTGTCGACCCTGGCCAATGCTACAAACTCAGTCAGAGACCCAAGTGGCCCAAAAAGGTCCGAAATTTTTTCTGTGGCCCAAATGTGACCTACGCGGCCCGAAGGGCCGAATGCATGCTAGGGGGGTCTGATGGCATTCCCGCCCCCCCCCCCGCGAAAAATCTTGAATTTGAGCATGCAAAATGGTGTATCTGGGGGTTTCGATTATCTTGCCTTCACATGGTTGACAAGACACAGCATTTTAGTCATTATTGTACTGATTTGGCTATTTTCTCTCAGATTGTACAAAAATCTGATGAAAATTAGTTAAAATTAGTAAAAAATTAATTTAAAAAAATCGCCATGTTATCAATTAAGATAAGACAAATTTTGCATTCATACATGTGAGGCTTTATTGAATTTTTGCACACATATTATGTTTATTAATTCGGGGAAAATTAATAGATAAATTAACCCACAATAAGTAATTTGTGTATTTTTTCTACAAAAAGCAAGAAGAAAAAATACATTAAGATAATCGCTAGGCCTGAATGTACTTAACTTTTATCTCTGAATGTTGATTACACATATGCCAGGATGGTGCAAAATAATTGCTGAAAGCACACCAAACTATGATGCATGAAATGGGAGTATCAAATGCCTAGGAAATCTTGCCTTGGCTTATTTCCATGGTGGACCACAACATGAAAATAGCAGAAATGCAAGTATGAAATCGGAAAAATACTAAGTTGCTTTGCACATGTCAATAGCCTTAATTATTTATGAATTAAAAGATTGATCTAAATTTTAAATAAATTCACATATTAATAAATATAAGCACCAAAGGTGTAATTTTTATAACTCCAGGGACCTGCTATATATATATATATATATATATATATATATATATATATATATATATATATATATATATATATATATATATATACTATATATATATATATATATATATTATATATATATATATATATTATATATATATATATATATATATATATATATATATATATATATACATATATGTATATATATATATCAATTGCAGGTCCCTGATAACACTATGACACTGAAACTATAAATATATAAAGCGGTCCCCCTCCAGTACTCCTATCTCATGCATCCAGTATGATTTCACCTTATTTTTGAAAATGTTCTTACATTCACTCTCTTTGATATACCCTTGCAGGCTCTGCATGGGAATAGGTACAATCATGGTACAGTAGTACTTGCAAGTACCGACCCCAGTCCCCACCTGGTCAAAACCACCAGATTTCCTTGGCACGGGCGCTTTTGCAATGTTAAATGACCCGACGCGCAAGACCACGGTGCTGTCCAGGTGCAGCAGCAAATTTACATTCCCTGGATCATTTTCTCAATAAACTTCTTAACATGAGAAACACTTATTTTGGCTAAATTCTGTAGCATTTTTCAAGAACTGTGATGCAAAATTTTGTTACAATGCTCCAGTTGGATAACCTTGGACCAGCTGCAACACGCGACCTACCAACAAAATCACCCCACAAACAACCACCCGTAAAAAAACCGGTCGTTCAAATCAACCGTAGCGAAGTTGTATGACAAAGTTAACAGAAAAGCGGGCAAACGTGTGCCGTTATTTTGCAGTAAAGTCAACTCAAACACAACATTTTATTTCGGCTTGTCTGGACGGTCAACTTTGGCTGGGGAAAAAGCATAGCTACTGCTTATAGCCACGATGAGTGCGGATCGGTATTTAGTATCTCAAGGTTTCAGGTGTCCGTTCTCCGAGTTACCAGAGCAAACAGTCGTCAACGGATTTTTAAAACATGACTTACAATCTTAACTTTAATCTGCCCGCTCGGTTGTGTCTGAAGCAGTTATCATCGTTAGTTATAAATCCAAATGCAACACGAAGGCATGATGCATGCACATTGAGCACCCATTTAAACATGGCGCAATGCATTGTGGGAAAGGAAAATCACAGTGAATCTTGGCCACGTATTTTCAACACGGTTCCAGGTGTTCGTCCTCCGAGTTACCAGGGAAACGGTCGCCCTGAGGTAATGAAATAAGGGTCGGCAATAGGCTGAGTGCCAAGCGCCCCACTGCGTCAAAAAACGAAGCTCAATGGAAAAGGTTGCCCCGATAGTGGGTACAGGTCCGAAAGTACTGGCAAGTTTCTATATAAGTGGTAAAAACCACTTTTGTCACTCGTTTTGTTCTTCTGCACCATTGAATACACCTAATATAATCTATCATAAATATATGCATCTTTATCTGAATGGTGGTCAGCTTTAATTTATGTAAATTAACTATTTCCCAAACGCATAATGTTGAAGCTTTTTTTACGTGTTCTAGATAAACGTATAAAGTGTTTTAATACAAATTAAGTTGAAACGAAAGTCCAAATGATCTCAATTTCTACAAGTCTATATAGTAAGAAATGTATTTTATAATAAACAGAAGCGGCATTTATCACTCCGTGTGAGGAAAACCTCATCACAACATATTGCTTTGATTGGTACGTAATTAAATAGATCTCTGTAAACAAATTTAGATATGGACTTTACAACCGGCAATTAATGGAGTTTCCCGCCTGTAGGTGACACTACAGGTAACTTTCCCTTGGTATCCACCTGTTACAGGTGGAGACACCTGGGGGATAATTAAAAATATTTCATTCATGGTCGAAAATATCATGTGACACAGCAAGCAGGTGCTGCCGCCAAACAGAACAGTGCATCTGAAACGCGAGATTATAAACGTGGAAGTATATTTCATAATGTTTTACTTTGTATGGATCACTGATCCCCATTGCACCTGATCAAGCGGCACCTGATGCATGACATGAAGGAGGCAAAAGTGGTGATAGAGTTGTAGGTCACATGGCCAGAACCGAGGACGCTACAGTCATTCCTATGGGCTCAATGTTCTAGCCAACAAGTTTGACAAGGTTTGTTAGCAGCCCTTGCTCAGAAATGCATTTCTGTTTAATCTGGGGGAAGCAGTAGGATAAAGACATGAGCAAATATGATTTAAAGTTATAGAGGGTTTCAAAAGTATTCAACATTATTGAAGGCATGTTTAGGAGTGTTCTTTCCAAAACTACAGAGTGAGTTCACATTGTGGATATGCTGAGACATGGAGGTTCAAATTTTAGATCCCATAGCATTTAGAGTTTTGGAGGAAGAGTAGTCTCTATGAAACTGACGACGACTAGCCGATCTGGCTAATTACATGCTGCGGATATCGAAGGGAAGCAGTTTGACAAACAATCAGGGGTTAGTTTATTTACTATTTTTCCAAAGAAAGGAAAACAAAAGTAATTCCAGTAAAGTCTCTGTTTTATGTCCATGCATTCCAGCGTGTCCAGCACATCCGACCTTTGAGTTCTCGGGTATGATTTGGTGTACAGCTAAACCGAAGTCCTTTTTTTTCACCTGTTTTCTTGTTTTCATTAATACGGCAAACATATGATGTCATTTCCGTAATTCACACGGGTTAGGGGCAGAGAGCGCAAATCAGGAAATGGGTATTTCCTTGGTAACTTTATATGAAAAACATTTGTCGTTATAGCAACAGTTGACAGCAGCATGTCGGGAAATAGTTAGCTCCTTTAGTTCTAATCGCAACATAAGTATAGCGCTGATCAAAATTATCATAACAATTACGGATTCAAATTCCTGTGGTGGCGGACATTTCCTTCCAGTACCAGTATAATTGCAGTTTCAGAAAAGATACAAATGGTTCGGGTCAACGGTTTTCCCTGGCAACCTTTGGGTAGAATGCGCCTAGAGAGGAGTTGTTGAATAAGTCCAAGACGAACACTGAAAGAGATAACAGGCTTTACATGTGTCGAAAACAGCTGTTATTTTTGCAGATGTACTAAGAGAAATTTTATCTATTGAAAGTCTACACATGACTTTCAAGCAGCACTTTATAGCTGACAGCTTGCAGTTTTAATATCTGTTGTACTATTTGTGTAATGTTAAGAATACAAAATATGTATAGTCAGGTAAATATGCGGAAAATATATCCAAGGTGTTCACTTCTGGCAGAAAGTATGAGAGTCCATATATGTGCGAGTTATTGGCCCTTTTTTCTATGGTTCTTCGCCATAAGTTCATATTGTAACCTATTTCTGCCAGATATATACATGTATTTGTGCCCAGTCTAATTGGATACGATACATGCAAATTGACGGTGACACAATTGTTTACAGAAGCATAAAACATCGGCAATCTCCACGATCTTAATAAATTTTCAGTCACACTAAGGCGACGGGAGTAATTAAGATATTTTGGTATTTGTAAATCGGAAGTTGTTTCTACGTTGTCAAGGGATTTTCAAGCCTTTTTGGGACATCTCTCTATGACGGTAACGTCGCACAGAGTGCAAAGTCTATTCGTCCATCCATCTATCCTTCCATCAATGAGTCTAGGGGCCCAGCTAACATCTGCATACACACATGTGCAACAATTATACAGACACATAAATAAAGATTCGAATTGCACAATACTAAAAAAAATTTGATCGAAATGAGCGACTACACAAATAAATGTATTGTTACGTTGAGTGAAAGTGAAACCGACCTAAAGGAAAACGCGTAAAGCTGAACTAAACTGGGAATGTCTGTGCTGCATAAACAAATAAATAAATGAATAAATAAACAAAAATAACTGAGGTAACCATCCAAAGTAACAAAAATTCTGCATGATTTTTTGCTATTATCCCGAAAATACCAAATTGCTGTAATATTGTAAATCTTTGGATGTTTTACGTACTTTATACACGCCAGGTAAAGTGCATCTTGCTACATTCAGTGCTCTGGAGTAAAAAATTAGTATAAGTGAGTAATTTTCTACGTGCTACAAAAAAAAAAAAAAGAAAAAAAAAAGTAAAAAAGAAAAAAAAAAAAGAAAAAAAAAGAAGAAAAAAAGAAAGAAAGAAAAAAAAAGAAAAAAAGCAATACAAACAGTTTGCAATGATGGTGAGTATGGTGACCATTACCATAGGCCATTCTAGACCCACTTATCATACATGAAGCCAACCGCCACGTGTAATTTACTGTGTTGTTTGCCACTCTGCAGCACGTTTGTTTGTTTATGTTTCGGCACGTGCATATGTCTTCTTGATTCCACAAACAGACCTGGGCAGAAAAAAGAAAATATCGCCGTTTCCCGAAGAACACTTATCTTTTCCAGGAGCTGCTGTTGTTCAGTTGACGGCTCTCTTAGACTGAGACCCTGTCCAATGCAAGAGTTCCGTATGTTTGCTAATGATTAAGGCCAGAGTGAGGGCCATTGTCAGGGCTGTTTTAAATGGGTATTCTGTTCAATACGCATACAGGGCATGCTTGCAAAGAGTCAAGTCGGGGACCATATTAAGGGCTGTCTTTAACTGGTACCCTGGCATATGTAAGTAAAGTAATAATTTGCTTGCATGCTTGCATTGAGCCGCTTATCATTCTAAGATTTTGATTCTGACTCAAATCATCTTTATTTTACCTGAAAGACACCATTAATATCAATGGCACAGGAGAAAGCATATTAGAAGAGTTCATATTTAAATGAAGCTCGTAAGAAATCATGCCAGGATGATCCCAAGTGGGAAATTTCAAACTGCTGTCACTGCGGCCACCAAAATTAATTTGCCACGGAGAGTGAGTCACAGCTGGGCTGTCTTGAAGCAAAAATCTCAACTCCTAAGAAACAGTAATGTTTACTCTACGACTATGTGTTTGGTAGAAGTGCTGCTGGTGTCGTTAAAAACAATTAAGTTATAAAAAAAAAACTGAGTATATAAAAGGAGGAAAAATGCGTTTTGTTCCGGTGACAGTATACAATAAGAGAAGAGATTTATTTATCCAGTCTAACGCACGTTGATCATCATCACGTAAGAGATGGACATACCACTGCATATCCTCGGTGCCTACTGAATCTTTTCACTATCGGAAGTTTAGCAAAATAACGCTATTGATGGCAATGGAAACATTAGTGCAGCTTAATACGCGAGATAAGTCATAAAGTAATCGACAAAACTGTCTATGAAGCCATTTCATTTCTCTTTCGTAAGGACTTGAAAATAACATTATATCTATTGTACTTTGTGTGTAGAGGGAGGTGTTCAAAATCATTCTGCATTGAAGCCGGGGTACAATAAATAACGACTCAACCAGATCTATGCCAGGTACGTGGATCTGATTTTGAGCTGAAGTGCAGATTTGTAGGTCGCATGGGCACCACATCGCCCAAATTACTTTGCTAAAATAGAGTAGACTGCACTGTCGAACTTATTTTGTCAGATTAAGAAGATATTTATGCACTTGCACGGGCACAGATCAAGTAAGATCGAGACCTCCTTTGTACCTCCTAAACCCAGATGTCCACTAATATTTGATTTCTGGCGTTCAATCATGTCCCGATCTGGGTGTAATTCGTGAAAAGGTATGGTATTAGATTATGCAGAAAATTGGGAACCATGCAATCGAGTTTGTCTTGTCTGTCGAGGTGTCCGTTCATGACAGGTTTTTACAGGTTGGGTGTCCACGGCCTAATGGCAGATTCATCTTCATATCGAAGCGTTTCATTACTTTGTCAGTTGAATGAATGGTCAATGCTGAAAATCCACGGTGATGTTTGTGCGAACTGATGAATACATGCTTCACTGTAAACTAAAAGTTTAACCAAGAAAATCTTTCATAGACATCTGTCTGGTAGCGGGCCACTATATTCCATCCTTTATTCTTAACGTAACGCTTTCTGGAGAAAGCTATCACAACCACCGGTGATTTTTAACTCTTCTGCGTTGACTTTTTCTTCAATGTCGCGTTTTTATGTAAGGTGTGGAATGAAGTCATGAAAGAAGCCCTTGAAGTTAATGAACACCCAATATACAGCTTCAGAAGCCACGGTGAAGCTCTCTCTCCTTTTCTCTCTCTCTCTCTCTCTCTCTCTCTCTCTCTCTCTCCTCTCTCTCTCTCTCTCTCTCTCTCTGACTACCTCCTACGAACGTACGCACCTACCTGTCTGTTTGTCTGCCTGCCTACCTTTCTGTCTGTCTATCTATCCATTATCACCCTTCTTTTTATCTGTTGTTTCATCGGTTTTTCCCTACTATACATTCATCGCTAGATCAACAGACCCACTGATCTACCTTTTTATCCTGGTAATCACCCACTTACCCGCCCCCCTCCCCCATTTATTCCCCATACATCAGGACATGTATCGCTTCTCGTACAAATGCACTGAACGTATTTTATTAACAATTGGGGATCACTCTAAAATGAACCCCTCTTGTGTATCATATTGATGAGGGACAGTCGTGATGCCGAAAACAACCTGTGTATGACAAATGGTTAACGGAACCAACATAAGAAACGGGACAAACAGGCAGGGGCTGTTCACCAGCATCACAAATCCGATTATGTCCTACACGATGCGGCGAGGTGGTGACACCGATACCTTCACGGAAGTTCAAACAGTCTAGATTTGTCTGTGTTTATGAACAGCCTTGAAAATGCTTCCATTATTTTTAATTTACAACCCTGCGAGCCATGTAATACCTTTCTTAGCTTAAAAAGATGTGAGACGTATAATGGTTTCCCGCAAATCGATCCGAATATTATTATAGTTTGGACAGACAAAGACATAATGGAAGGTGTCCCATTATTTAAGGCTCGCCAAAGCTGTAGCTACTCGCTTCAATGACACCAATTTGATTCAAATAGTCGTTCAGTTGGATGCTCCCCATTCTCATTCAGGCATGAATAGATGCGGTTTTCCAATTGTCAATGAAACGAAGTTTATTTTTTGGGTGCTACTTTATCATCCTGCTGCAGAAGAGTCATGAGTATTGATACATGCTCTCCTTGCCTTATCGTTAATGGGATTTGATTCCCTGAACAGACACTAGGCGCATGGCGAAAAAAAATCTTTGTGATTTCTTGTCCTGGCTTGGAAAGACATTGAATTATGTCGATTACGAAAGTTATGGAATTTTATATTAATCACAGATTGCGGCGAAGCGTCTCGAAGATAGACTTGTCAGAAGTATAAGTTATATTAATGTTAGAATGGTTATCAGATTTTCCTCAACCAACAAATGGTTCATATATTTTGCTTCAGATAGGTAGTCCTGAGTTTTGAAGCTCAATAGCAACAGTTGGAAAATTTTAACATCTAGGATGCCCTTGTAGTGTTGGTCTGTCCACCGAAAATTGCATAAAATATTTCCTAATGTGTGTACGCACGGCGGGAAGCTTAAATGTGCATCTTTCTAATTTTATAGGACACTGGTGAGAAGTTGCTTTTTCAACCCAAGTACCGTCACAGTTTGTATGGAAACTTTCCGGAGAAGCTTTTGTGCTGGCAATTTTCAGTGCATCGATTCAGACAGCTAAGACTGCCAAAATTGAAACAATTTCACATAGCATTCAAAATTATTGCTGTCAAACTTAATTAAGTTCATTGATTGAACTTCTTGATGCGAAATATTTGTATATCGTTTGCCGGTTGATTCAAGTTTTTATTACCTCTCTAAAGGTTATAGAATAAAACGTATTTTTACCCGCATAATTTTTAAGGTTTATTTAACTACAATTTTGTACAGTGATATCAACTTCCCTTTTCTTCCGATTATTGATGCCAACTGTCTCAACCGTTGCAACGTTTTGACCCTGTATAGCTAGCCACTAAGGTATGATTTCAGATCTTGCAGTTTCATGAAGGTCTTTGATCTCACAACAACTTCTCACATGTAATTTTGCAATGATGCAGGTGAAATAAACCAGAGTTGCTTAACTTGAAATGTTCATGGGAGATTGAGAGTCTGATCAGCATGTTTTCACAATGTAAACATCGAAAAGTCTACATAATTTTTCGAAAGTAACATAAAACATGTTAAATATTTACATTGTAAGAGAACGGGAAAATAATCCACCCAACGTTTTAACAGGGGGGGGGGGGGTCTCCAAGCTACTCTCAAGTTAACTATGCTCGATCCACGGGACACCTTGACATCATCAATTTTTTTTTCTTTCAAAAATATTAGACACTATGATAACCCCAACCCACAACTTTACCACAACCGAAGTGGCAGCCTGAATCATTGGTAAATAGGTACCACTGGGAGGGCTGGGGTGGGCCGCAATATTTCATCGTCTTTTGTCAGATAGAAATGCAATTATCAAGTTCTTAAATGTCAAACCATTATGTGTAACATTGGTAGCGCTGAACTCAGGCGATCTAATCCTTGCACATGCCGGTATATAGTATTTAGATGAAGAGTGTAACGCCTACAGTCAGTAAATGTGACGTGTGAAGGGTGCGGCAGAATGGACCCCGGAGAAAGCCTCGACGGTTGCAAAGCGTAAGGCGCAATGACCTATGTACTCTTAAACTTGGCCAAAATCCATCTAGTATAAATTGGAGAAGGGTGTCTTGGATTTCGATTATTCTATATATGTGCAACTTTTATGATAATCTTACAGTGAAATTTACCATCAATTTTGATCGCCTTTCTCTCCATGATGTTTATTGCGTAGTTTGTTTTCGATTCGTTTTCAGGTAGCTGAAGTTATCTTAAGACTAGGCATCTGTCATTATGCATCCCCCTGTGAGTGAATGCCTGTTGTGTTTAGTAAATTGACGAGATCCGCTGCTGCCGCTTCCGTAAATCTTATTTCCACAATAACTCTCTCCTGCCTATTCACCTTTTTCTTTGATTTTTTTTTTTTGTGCGCATAATCTACAGGTCTGGGAAATTCTCTCATTAATGATTGTTATGCTCCATTGATTTTTTTTAGATTTTTCAT
Source organism: Hermodice carunculata (assembly GCA_964020975.1). Taxonomy (NCBI): domain Eukaryota; kingdom Metazoa; phylum Annelida; class Polychaeta; order Eunicida; family Amphinomidae; genus Hermodice; species Hermodice carunculata. The sequence continues at coordinate 51,534,286 of OZ026624.1, read as the reverse complement.
GATTTTTAAAACATTTTTGATCGTTTTTAATAGCTGAATCAGCAAATTTGACAAATTGGATTATATCGTCTTTATAGAGGACCGTGCGGGGGGGGGGGGGGGGGCAAAATCTTAAATCTTCTCCGAAACCACCTAGCCAATTACTTCGAAATTGCATAGAGACACTTCTGGGGACCCTAGACCTTACTTTCTTGAAGACAGGGCACTGCGATTTTTTCTGGATTTTTTTTTTTAACTAATTTTTGTGTCTTTCATGATTTTCGACTTCCTCTTCAAGACCATCATTCAGATTGTGCTGAAACTTGTTGAAAAGGGACCATTGTAGAACGGACAAAGAAAGTTGTTCCCTGGGTGCTCTTGCGTGGATGTACTTCAAATGTGGTGGGGGAAGTATCTTGGGTGGCTCTCTACCAAATTTGTTCAAATGGCCATGCTCCAGTGGCTTTGGATTTTTAAGATTTGCTTGGTCAATATTTTGGCAAAATCTTTAAAAAAATCTGCACTAAAACTGCTTAGCCAACGGCTTTGAAATAGCACAGCAACACTTCTGGACGCCCCTGGAACAAAGTGGGGCACCATATGGGTTAAATGTCATAGTCAACTGAGCACGAGCTGTTCAACAGCCCTCTGGTTGCTTTTTCTTTTTCTTCGTCTTTTCGTCAAGGGTTGATACCGATGCGCTTTTACATTGCCATTCTCCATCTTGCCTTGGACCGTCCGACTCCTTGGGGGTGGAAGGGGGGGGGGGGGCAAAGGTTCATGCAGGAGTTGTTTAAAGGCGAAACATTCATCATTCTTCAGTGCATGGCAGATATGATTTACTCCGAATCTATGCGTGTATACTTTGCTTTTAAAGCCACGTTTTCTCATATGCACGGTGTGCACATGTGCACCTACGCCATATGCTCATTGATATTTAAATGATCAATTTGAAGAAAAACTCTCATAAAGCGCTGGCCGAGGGATTTTTGCCAATGTTGGTTGAAGTAAGTCCTACAGGATAAGAATGCCGTTAAATGCAGCTAAAAGAATTCAGTTCTATGGAGGTTTGGTACCCTCCTACCATGTACTTCATCCCTCGGCGCTTTTCTGACTGGTAGTTTAAACATATTCTATTTCCAAGTGAAACATATTTGCGAGCAAGCAGCAATGCATATTTACTCCGCTCTATGTTACATATGTATGTATGTATGTATGTAAATATATATATAAATATATATATATATATATATATATATATATATATATATATATATATATATATATATATATATATTATGTTCGGAACGAGCGGGACTCGAACCTGCAACCTTTGGCACCAGTCGCCTAGCTGAAATGGGAAACGCACATATCCACTCGACCAAATCCCCATTCTTAAAAAGAATGGTTCAATGGAGGTAGTTATGTGCGAGTGCCATATAAACACGATTATGCAGTTTATATACTGAGTCGGCATTTATTTCCAGAATCGGGGACTTAAATCCACGAGCATTAGGAAATGCCGAAAATACATATTTTATGTTCGGAACGAGCGGGACTATATATACATATATATATATATATATATATATATATATATATATATATATATATATATATATATATATATATATATATATATATATATATATATATATATATATCGAACACGTACATAGATGACAGACAATGAACGTAGGTATAAACATTTATATGGACCTACATGTCTACGATATATGATGTATATAGGGAGGCAGATGAATAGGTAGGTAGGTAGGCAGGTAGGTGGATGGATGGATGGATGGATGGATGGATGGATGGATGGATGGATGGACGGACATAAAGACAGTCGGACAGACAGACCGTTAGATGAATAGATAGATAGATAGACAGACAGACAGGCAGATAGATAGATATATAGGTAGATAGATAGATGGATGGATGGATGGATAGATGGATAGATAGATAGATAGATAGATAGATAGATAGATAGATAGATAGATAGATAGATAGATAGATAGATAGATAGATAGATAGATAGATAGATAATGAGTAAAACTAGAAAACGTAACGGCTATGACAAAATTATCTTTCAGAGGAAATAGGAAGAATGATAGTAGCTATCTCACCGTCATTATGCACATTCGCTGAGTGGGAGGATCACTTTGGTTACATTACATAGTTCCGTTTTTCTAAGTTATTAACGTTATTGATTAATAGACCTAAAATACGAATGTATAATTGCAAGCATTGTGTTTTTGAAGAAACAGCCTAACTACTTTTCCATTTATAATCATTATGAGGTGAAATTTCCTGCTGTTGAGGAGCCTCCGTTTTATCCTAGTAACAGTAGGCACATATCTTGTGTCGCATTTGGACTAATTGCGTTTTTGGTATTTAGCTCAGCTGACTTCTCAGTCATCTGAGCTTATACGATGGTCGAGCGTCGGTCGTCCGTCCGTCGTCGTTTATTCACAGATACATTTACGGCTTCTTCTCCGACACCGCTAGTTACATTCTCTTCAAACCTTATTGTGATCTGCTTTTTTTACGTCTCTACCAAGAGTGTTTAAATAATTATTTTATTCAATGATTTTAGGATGTTTTAATTAATTTTTCATTTATTTTTGGCCATCGTGAAAAAAAATCTTCAGCTGCAAAACAACATGGCTAATTATTTCGAAATTAGACAGGGATACAAATGGAGACCCCTCGACCTTAATTTGCTCAACAGTAGGCGCTGCGATTTTTCCCAATCTGTGACAAATTTTTGTATATTTTTGCTGTTTTTGACTTCTTTTTGAAAGCCGTCACTCAGAGTGCTGTAAATCTTCATGGAAATGTAGCTTGTGGAAGGGTCAAAGTAATCTGTTTACCAGATGGTGATACTCGGAGTCCCTGATTTTAAAGGATTTTTTTTTCAGTTCGAGCACTTTTCTGTTAATGCGTACGTTCCTATTGATCACAGTTAATGGGGATTGCCGTTGTAATTCACACTGTCGACTTCGCCAAAATCATACTCCAATGGTTTTTGTTTATTTTAAAGAAAGTTTTTGTTCATTTTGTGCTAAAACTTTAAACGATCTTCATTTCCAAAAGCGCTCGGTTAATTGCTTCGAAATTGTACATACACACTTCTGGTCACCTATAGACCTTTATCCTCACCAGGTATCACTGCATTTGTAAATTTGTAATACTTTTTTTTTTCCTTTTTGTCAGCGTTTTCGCTTTTTTTTTTTTTTTTTTTGCTTCTTTTACCACGCCGTAAATTGGATTCTCTTCATAGTTAGTGAGAATGTATATGGACCCAATCTCCACATAAGTTCTTTATGTCATGGTGTTGGTGTCATTTTATGATTGTTAACGTTATTGTTATCATAATTGGGAACATGTGTTAGCATTGTGACAATAGGGACAGCAGCAAATCTGACATATTGTATTCTTCTTGGTAATGGTGGATCCAATGCCTTGGTTACTTTAAAACACTAAATACGGAAGTACCTATGGACTGTCTGTTGGTGTTAATTTTGACCTTGAGTGACCTTGAAAAATCAAACTAACATAATGGCTTGTATCTTGGTAACGATGGATCCTATTTCTTTTCATGTGACAACATAATGGCTCCACAACTGTATGAGTGAAGACTTTGATATTGCGAACAGTAATGATGATACTAAATAAGGTGACCCTGACATATCAAAAATCACTGCAACACCTCACTCTGTTGCCAAGGTCAGCTGAGCACAGGACTGCCAAAGTCCTCCTTTTTAAGAAAGATGAAATTCCAGCAAAATTTTGTAAATTGAAGGTAGGAGAGGGAAACTCATCAGGTTAAAACTTGCTGCCTAGTCAACAACGCTACGGCCTCTGGTCAGTGAGGGATCAGAGTGCGCCGGGCAAAGTTAACTCTGAGTCGAGTTTCTTGACGTGGCAAGGTTAGAGTCAAAAGTGGCACGAACCATCATGCATCACCATTAACGTTGATATTGGCACCTCAAGATGAATGTTGCACGGAAAATATTACCATAGTAGCTTTTCACGTATTGTATCCCAGTGTGTGGTTCCATGGATGTACATGTGTGTATGTATGCTTGTATGTATGTATGTATGTATGTATGTATGTATGTATGTATGTATGTATGTATGTATGTATGTTCAAGGTGTCGATTGTTTTTCTTTTATGTTCCATATTAACAGTTCATTAAATAAATGAAGGAAAAGTCCTGTTTATACTTGTCAAATCACTCATAATCAATGGGCTTCGGCATAACAAATAACGTTTATCCCCGTAGCTGACCTATGTTTCAAGGGTCGATTCCTTGCTGGATCCCCCCTTTTTTTTTCTTTTTTTCTTTTTTTTTTCTTTTACAGTTTTGAGGTACACATGCACTCCCATCCCCACCCCGGGTGAGGGAACGGGTGGGGTGGGAATGATTTGGGTGACCGGTCAAGTGAATTGATCAAGCCGAGTTGTTTCTGTGACCGTACGAGGTCAACCACCGTATAACCGTACATGTCCATCAACAATGACTGTACAAATACGCCCACTAGGTTCATGCCAGGGCTCCTCTGGCCTGGCTCAAGTTCGATTTCAATTGTCCTGTTGACGTACTGAATATCAAAACAAATAAGCGACTGTTTCTCGTTGTCGTTCTAAAAGAGATGTGATTCAGTTGAGCCTACGAAGAGATATTTGATATCCGTATCTTATTACGGCCATTATTTGTTGTTTTTTTTCTGTATGGAAGGAAACAACATGCTGGTGTACAGTCGGGATCGATTGTTTCAAATATATATATATATATATATATATATATATATATATATATATATATATATATATATATATATATATATATATAAAACATCCGCAATGTATTCCATACTACGCTTCATTGTAATTGGTTGCATATTTTGGCCCCCAAACTCTGCATTCCTGCAGTAGGCCCCCTATATGAATGACGCATTTTATCCAGTACCTCCAGAAAAAAAGATCATTTAAAAGTTTTTGGAACAAAAATAAAATCTATGGGGTAAAACAAGACACTTTTCAACAATCACGACAAAGTTGTTCATTGATAGCTTATGTTCTTGTTGTCTTAAACTTGGATCATGGCAATACATTTTTTCCCAATGATGCTGTATAAATCCATTGCTTTTTTTTTGAAACAAAATTGTATAGCTCATGATTATGATGGTGTTCAAGCACAGATTTTTTTTCAATTATCTTTCTTTTCCTTATTTTTTTTCTTGCCATCACTCCAGGTTTCCGAATTTTTTCTCTACTGCAAGAACCAGAATCTCCATATTTAGTATTGATGGTGCTCTACCGGTGACCTTGACCCTCTTATATTGATGCAGTTATGAAACTCAAACTAATGCAAATTAGGGCCATTATTTTTTTAATTGCCTGAGTGATCACATGGTTTGCAGTGGAAGTATATAGTTTCATTTTTAACACCAGAATGTGCTGCAATCTAATGACTACATATTTATTTATGTTTTTTCACCTGTATTTCTACAGCGCATCGTTGTAGTATTTTGCCTTTCGTAAGCACACACTTACATTTGCCGTGAAGCAGAGCTCCTGTTCTGGTTTCATTACTGTTTTGATGAACCACAAGACATGTCGCATCATAGCTTGAAATAAAGTGATTCATATTGAATTCCTGAACACAATTAAACATCTCACAAATAGTACCATTACATTAAATGATCTCTCCAAAGCACCTACAAAGCATCAATATACTGTCAGTCGACAGTCTGCTACATTTCAGAATATCAATATCAAAATATCTAAGCTAGCGATAACTTGACATGTTTATCTCTGTTCCGTTTACACTATCAAAACATATTTGGTGCCTATTTCTGGCGCTTTTGCATATATAACACAATGCCTTGGGGGGGGGGGAAATCCGCGAATCTTATAAGATAACTAAAATATTTCCATTTATGTGAAGACAAGACGTTCTTGGACGCGGGCAAAAGAAATGGTTTAACCATTCATCTTTGCGAAGATAGGAGGGGGAATATTACAGACGCAAACAGCGTTCCTTAAAAAAAAACAAAAAAAAAAAAACAAAAAAACAAAACAAAAAAAAAACAAACAAGCAAAAACAAAAACAAAAACAAAACACCCCCCCCCCCACATTTTTGACTTGCTGATAAACCAGTTTGTTACTGAACGGGAATAGATTAATCCTGATGATACTAGTATGCATTTATCGGCATGTAGCCCTGTTTACTTTAATCATTACCAAAAATTCAGCTGTATCATAAATGTCGTTGCTTTTTTCATTGGGAATAGATTAATCAACAACTTTCGCCGATCCACTCTAAGGGCATGCGGCCAGAGCCCAACAAGGAGAGCTGTTCTCCGAGTCTCGAGGGGGTTAATATGCATGGCTGGTCTGTCCTGAGAGGAAAATAATTCAAGGCAATTTGTTATAGCTGAATTTACATGTACTTCTGGAATAGTTCTTGAATGTCCCATCTGTGTCAACAATTTTCCTTTGAACGCCAGCCAGGGTAAATTGTATGTTAGAAAATGTATATCCACCCTTCGTCGGAACATGTGCAGTGAAAGAAGAGACTTTCCCCCAGTGTGTTTACAACGTGGTCAGCAGTTGCGAGGGGCTGTCAGAAAATAACAAAGAAAAACGCCAAAAAAAGATCTTTCCATTTTACGATAGCGCATATTTTCTTTAATGACTTCGAAACTAGAACAGTGTACAAACCCAAGGCTGCATGAAAAGCACGAACACAAGAATGCATTAGGGATTGGTTGAATACAGGTTTGAAAGTGGGTATACCATTGCATGATGCAATACGCAATTTCAAACGGTATTTTGAACCAAAAAATATCATTTTAAACAAGAGAATTACAGGCGAGAGTGTTCACCTTTGACATGTTTGAGCCCTTTATTTTGAATCATTTCTGAATAGAAATGCTTTGTATTTATAGTGCATTCTGTCTTCTTGGTAAAGCGATTACCTGGGTTAAGCATACAATGCGGGCAAATTTATGAGTTTGAATTGACTGGCATTTGTAGCTCAGCTGATTTGTCAATCAGCTAAGCTTATAAGATGTTCAGTCATCTGTCGTCCGCTCAGATTTACATTCGACTTCTTTTCAGAAACCGTTAATTAGATCCCCTTCAAGCAATGTAGGATTTGCCTTAGGTGAATCTTTACCAAGTTTTTCAAATGTTCATGTTCCAGTAATTTTTTGATTTTAAAAATAAATTCTTTTGTTATTTTTTTTGGGGGGGGGGGGGGCAAAATCGTAAAAATATTCTTTTTCTTTACCGCTTGGCCAATTGCTTCAAAATTGCAAAGCTTCATGGATCCCTAAACCTAAATTTGTTCAAGGTGATGGAGTTGCAGTTTTGTTTCGATTTTTTACGAAGTTTTGTGAAATAAAGCAATTTTGAATTCTACAAAAGCACCTCTCAGATTGTACTGAAACATGACGTACATTGTAGAAGGGTCAAATAAAGTTGTTAACTGGGGTTTTATACTGCGAATCCTAAATTTTTTAAAAGGCATTTCTAAAATTTGAGTTTTTGTTGGTTGATGCATATATACCTATTGATTATTACACAAGTGCTTTAGACCTTACTTCATTTGATAGTAATGGTATGATTTTTTTTACAATTTTTCGCGAACGTTTGTGTTTTGTTCCCTATTTTTCGACTTCTCCAAACTGTATGTTGGATTCTCTTTAAGTTTGGCGGGAATGACCTTGAAAAAAAACACACGTAAAACTTCACAACAAAATTGAGAGTTTTTTTGAGTAACTGCTGAACATTAGTTAGACCACCATATATCCTATTCCATTTTATGATTACTACAGTCTTGTCAATGGCAGGGAAGTTGGTCTATTAATTCATTCCTTATTTGACAAATACACTGAAAAACCTTCGACACTCAAAGAACAAAAATTAATTTTCTTTGTTATTTGATTCATTTTTCTGATATATTCAGTTAGTTGATACCTTTTCAGGGGACCAGATGGTGTCATCTTTATGAGTTTAACGCGAGTCCATTTTTCTTATCTTTTCAGGAGCCTTTCTCATACCCTATTTTCTGATGCTGTTTTTCGGTGCTTTACCCTTGTTCTTCATGGAACTAACTGTGGGCCAATTCCACGGAGCAGGAGCCATCAGTGTCTGGAGAATAGCGCCCATCTTTAAAGGTAAATCAAGCAACAGTCAGGGTCAACAAAACCCTGAAAATTAAACCAGATGATATTTTATTTCATCATAGGTACAATGTCAAAAAGCGAAATTTACTCTTTCAGTGCCAATCACACCGTAAGTCGATCTACTAAAGTGAAACTAGTCTGAATTATCATTAGGATCTCAGATTCGCATTCCTCGTAAAAATACAATTTCATTCAAGTACCAGCATGCCTCTTGTTCCAGAGAAAATATTCCTGGTCAACAGCCAAAATTTGGCACTTAAAGAGTTAAAACTTCGGTTAAAAACATGAAGTGCAAGAACTGTGGAAAATAAAACAAGGGAAAATAAGTATATTTACACTACACAAATACTTCGGTGAAAACACAACACACAGGATGTTTGGGACATATGGTAGCCCATTTGGCTCCCAAATTGTGGTATATTTACAATACATTACAGAGAAAGACACAATTTCACAAATACGTCATTTCCAGCAATTTAATAACTGATATTTAGGCCACGTATGTAAAAATGTAATTTATCTATTTTCTATTACGGTGTACATTAATGTCGCCGCGTGCATTATTTTTACGACGATTTGTGGAAACTTTACAGCGCTTTGGTAAGTACTAGACAAGTCTGCCAATTAATCTTTATGGGAGAACGAGAAATAACAGTGGACGAGGCAATTGCTAAAAGCTGAATCTTTTACTTTCCTGAAGAGAAACCTTTAGGTGGCCTGTGCAGAATATCGTTTTGATGTATTGAAAATTTTTTTTTGTTTCTGAGACCGTAAATATTTCTCAGTATGCCTGGTCTCATTTTGTATAATTTTATAATTATAATTATAATTATTATTATTATTATTATTATTATTATTATTATTATTATTATTATTATTATTATTATTATTATTATTATTATCATTATCATTATCATTATCATTATCATTATTATTATTATTATATTTGTAACTGATTGTGTGACTTAACAATGATTCAGCTGTTTTTGCCACTTTATCAGTTAATATCAGACTATCGTATAGGCCTACCATGTTAGGCATTCTCGTTTCTGGCTCATGAAATAGTCCCATTCACTGTTGCCAGCTGATGCCACCTGGCCAAATAAAGGCCACATTAGTCATGTGACAACGGAAACCTGTGAACTCCTGTGGTCACCTGACTTGTTATGCTGGCGACACCTAGCAACGAATACAGATATGATTTATATGTGTCAGGCCCGTTCCGAGCTTCTCCCAAAGAGGGGTTCTGACATAATGATAATAGCACTGTGAGGGAGCGTACCAAGCAAAATTCAGATCACTGGGCGTCATCTTTTAATTTTGAGCAAATTGAAATCTACCCCACACCCTTATATGGATTGATACTTTATGGACGCGCTAAGGATACGTATTACTTAGGCCTATATACATCTACTGAGATGTGCATGTAATGGACACAGGTTTTTAGTGGCCGACGGAGAGTTCCGTGCTCAGGTTTTCTGATTATGATGGTTGATAAGTACACATTTCCACAACTGTCTGGGTCTAAAGAGTCGAAACAAAAACGGAACTATAGTTCATGTTTATATTGTCGACTACGATGAGAAGAAACCGGGGAATCTTATCGTGTTTGCAGATATCACTTGAAAGACTTTTTGTTTAAGCCAGAAAAAATTCCGACCTACAAACTTTTGCGAAGAGATATCCATTGCAGAAGTTTGCATGCCAGATTTTATCTTCAAACTATTGCATAATAAAACTGCCACAGGCTATATATATTGACCCCCTCCACTTGCAGATGGTAACTGGAAATGTGTCCACGCATAGACGCAAACATTTTATCCATGGCAATTTGGAAACAGGAAGTGATGTAAAATCAGCACAAATCATTTAATGTTCACAGGGATATTTTACACAAGGCAAATGAAACTGCATGAAAATTTTACAGACCTGGTCATTTTCACTTAGTCTATGACACGGTGACTGGTACCCAGATAGACATATGGACAAACAAAACAGCAAGTCCTCATCTTAACCTGCTGATCAATTTTCCTGTAAAACACGTTTGGAGGTAAACATGCGCTACACAGGTTTTGGACAGTGGTAATTTTTACTAAGTCGGCAGTTTCAGATAGATGCAGAGGTGGACGCATAGACGTACAAAATACCAGGCACACATCAGAATTTGCTGATTAACATTCCTGCAAAGTTTCATAACTGTAAGTCAAACAATTGGAGATATGCTAGACCCTTTGACATTGAACAATGGACACTAGGACTGAATCAACAGCGTTGGACAAGGACATAAACGGACAAACAAAACCTCGTGTGCAAATCTTCAGATGGTAATTAATAATCCTGTAAAATTTCATGTGTGTAGGTCAAATACTTTTGTGGATATGCGAAACTCAACTTTCTTGCACGAAGGGAGAAGAGCAAATTTAAAGAGCAATAGATAGATAGATAGATAGATAGATAGATAGATAGATAGATAGATAGATAGATAGATAGATAGATAGATAGATAGATAGATAGATAGATAGATAGATAGATAGATAGATAGATAGATAGATAGATAGATAGATAGATAGATAGATAGATAGATAGATAGATAGATAGATAGATAGATAGATAGATAGATACCAAACAGTTAAATGCAGAAAAAGGAACCCCTTCGTCGCCAATTTCGGCCAAAGTCCATGTGCTTTAAATTAACTTTACGATGCCAGATACCAGATTAATATTCCTTGTGAACCGACCTTCTATTCAAGTATCACCACGCCTTTCGTTGCAGAGAACACAACAGTCGTCCAGGGCAACAGTTTTCCTCGGCGTTGAGGTCCCAAAGCCCGCCGAGAAAAGCTGCTTACTCCGTCAAAATTTGGTGCTGGAAAGTTAACTTTTCCAACACCAGCTGCAACTTAAGTCAAACTACTTAAAATAAACTACTCCCAATTGTGCTGAGGGTACTCGATTCATGTTCCTTGCAAAAAGTTCGTCCATTCAAGTACCCGCATGCCTTTAGTTACATGGAATATAATGATCCAGGTCAACAGCTTTCCTCGGCACGCTTGGGAGCATTGTGCCCAAAGCACGCCGAGGAAAGCTTTTGACCCAGTGCAAAATGTGGCACTGAAACAGTTAAGAAGACATTTTCGGGTAGCGGACAAACGTCACAGTACACATAAATGCTACTGAAAATGCATACAAAAGACGTATTTAATTTAACTCTTTGTACATTAGACCAGTTCTTTTGGTCGTCAGTTTGGTATTGAAAATCTAAGCTGAGAGGATAACCAAGACAGCATAAGGGAAGTGGGATGAGTATAGTTATAGCACCTTAGTTTACATCCTATTTTGTAAGTGGATGAATACATATATATATATATATATATATATATATATATATATATATATATATATATATATATATATATATATATATATATATATATATATGTGTGTGTGTGTGTGTGTGTGTGTGTGTGTGTAAGTAATCGCATTTGTGTGTATGTATGTAATTGCCCTCTACAGACATGAAATTTACACGTGAAATTGATTAAATCACATTAAATCAAATAATTCAATTCACGCAAAGCAAAACCGACATAAGCTTACACTATGTCGAATTAATCTGCCGGTACAGCTGTCACATTACAAAAAATGCAAAGCAAAGACGCTGGACACAGGCACTGGTCCCATTGACACATGTACGACAGAAACTAGCGTTTTCCGGCTGATGCAAAAAAGAAAAAAGAAAAAAACTGCAAGAATGCATCAAAATAGAAACCTGGGGTTAAAAAACCCAGCTAATTACTCAATGAAAAGTCTTGTCAGAAATATGTTGGATTTTGCAACAGCGACGGAATTGCAACCTTTTGCGACTGGATTTACTTTTTTCAAATAATTAAACTCTGACATGTATAAGTAGCAAAAGTATAATTGACACGTAACTGTTTTGTTTTTTTTGACGAAATTCATCCAAAATATTAAATCTAAAACGAAAATGGAAATTACAATTTTTTGTTGAAAGGATACTTTTAAGTATGTCATTACTGTTACACCATGGGGATGATATTCTGGTCAATATTCTTTATACGTACAAATATTAGTAACATAATTAACTCTTTCCCGCTCAAAATCGCCCAAAAGTGCGCGGATGTAAATTGTCGTCTGCCTTGACGTTTTTACTTCAATTCCTCGCTTCTCGAAAACATTTTTCCTGAGATTTGTACGTGAGATCATGGTACGCCATAGGTCAAAACATTTCCTTGGCGCGGGTTGGGACGCAAGGAAAGCTATTGGCTCATTCGTACTCTGTCCAGGAATGGGTTAATTGTTTTCTACAAGTTGCCCGCACCATGGTGGATGATTGTCACCGTTGCCTAGCGAGAGGGTCAGATATTTTGGCGGCAAATTCACATGCGTGTCCTGTATTGTCTTTCCTAGTTGTTCTCTTGGTTTTGTTTCCAGGTGTGGGCTGGGCTGCATGCCTCATGGCTTTCTACGTAGCATTTTACTATAATGTCATCATCGCTTGGGCACTCTTCTACCTCGGGTCTTCATTCACCTCTGTCCTGCCCTGGACCACCTGCGACCATGTGTGGAACTCTTTCAAATGTGAGGACGCTTTCAACGTGACAAACACGTCACTTGCTGTCAACAAGTCTCTCTACAACACTCCGGCAGAAGAATTCTTTGAGTAAGCTCAACCGTTTTACAAACCCTATTATTTACCTTGAGTCGTTGTTACCCGATCGTACCTGTAATTCCGAAAGGCAACTTTAACTTGAAACTAATGAGATAATGACAACATTTTCGCAAATTATTCAGTAAATGTTACTTCAATCACATTGATGTCTTCAAAATGTTCTTTTCACCTCATTGTTATTACGTTGTAGCTTTCCAAGGAGTATGGCTTCTCCACATAAACGGCATAATAAATTGGTTACTGAGGCAAAATGTTGTATTCACACAGGGGATTGTTTTCTTTTGTGGCCACATAGAACAAAGGTGATAGATGTACTTCATGCAAATAATAGATGGTCGTGGCAGATCAAAGGTCCAAATGTCTTTATTTGGTTACGGCTAATGTTAAATTTAGCGCTCATTACGTGCCATTCAATACATCCTGTGTCTGGATAGCTTTGAGAATAAATCAGGATGATCCCCAACGCGCCCTAAAGCCTCTTTCAAAAGCCACATACATTTGAAGTTATCTTGTTTGTGCCTTCGTTTATCTAATTTTGGGTGGACGATATTGCTTCAAAGTGGACAATTCGTGATGAGGATTTGTTTATGTTTCTAAGAATTACAGAACTAGCTTTTACACAACAAAGGAAAAAACAAATCTAAATGTTGTGTAATTTGTTTCAAATGCTTTACATAAATCAGATGGTTATTAGGTGCATGGACTAATTATATGAGAGGTACAAACATGCTAGGTGATTGGGTACAGCTTAATCGGAATAAACATACATACGGATAGGGTCCACCGACAAACATCCGACCCGGCACAGTCTGAGTCAAGGGCCGGTTTCCACTGTCTTGAACCCGAGAACTCAATCAATTGTAGATATTCTACAGATACTGAGATCGATATAAATGTCCTAGATTGACAGTAGTAAGACTTTATTGAAGGACGTTTAGTATGCATTAGAGTCACGATTCAAATACCCTTTTATAAACTGCAAACGATTTCCTTCCTTTCTGGGAAATCACGATTCGGTCTGGAGATAGGCCATGGATAACTTCAGTAACTACAAAACATATTCGTCAAAGAAAACGAGCATGGAAACGCTTCAGTAGAGTGTCTCTAGTCCGCGTCCTTATACCGATGACACTTACATGAAGATTGATAGACTTTATCAACTGTACAAAAAATGTCGTAATAGAGTTTTTCAACTTAATAAGACAATCAATTTGCTCATATTTTCGTATACCATGCAGTCAACTCGACGATAATGATATCAATCCTTAAAATTGATGGAGTCGCTCGAAGTCTGTTCTGAGATGCAAAGTTCATGAAGACATTCCTCCACTCATCGAGAATGATGAAATTTTTTGTTGTGTCAACGAAAGTGCAATATTCCTTTTGAATACTTTGCAAGCCAATGTAGAGTTATTCCCAATACTCACACCCCACCCCTGCCCCAGTAACAGTTTAGCTTTCGAACAAAGACACGCCTGAATTATATTAACTTTGTTGAAGATAATGTAAGGAAAATCCTCTCCTCCGTTAGGCTCTCCTTTGCGTCTGGTCCTGATCATATAGGAAATGTTTACTTGAAAATACGACTTTTATTCAATTTGTAAACCTCTCACTAAAATCTTCAATCTCTGTCTCTCCGCCTTTCCTATTTCCCTGACTCCTGGAAGAAAGCAAATACATGCCCCGCGTGTAAGAAGGCCAACAAGCAGATTAAAAGTAACTATCGCCCTATATCGTTTCTGTGTAACGTCTCCAAAGTCTTTGAACGATTGGTTTTCAATGCCCTCTACGAATACCTAATTGACAACAATCTACTTACATAAAAAACTCTGGGTTCAAGGCGGACAATTCTAAAATAAACCAACTAATATATATTGTTCGTAATATCTATAATGGCCTTGAGCATTCTAATGAAATTCGTACGGTCTTTCTAGACATTTCTCAGGCTTTCGACAAAGTTTGCAATGCTGGCCTCCTTTCTAAACTACGTCAGCTAGGTATCTCTGTTAACATTGTTTCATGGATCGAAAGCTATATTTCAAATCGATTTCAACGAGTGATCATTCATGGCAAAGCGTCCTCTAGGTTGCCTCTTGAAGCTGGCGTACCCCAGGGATCCATACTGGATCCACCTCTCTCTGTTGTGTGCATAAATGATCTCGTTGAAGGTCTTTCCTGTGATGTGAGGCTCTGCGCGGATGACACAAGCTTGCTAGAAATCGTTCAAAATCCAACGGAATCTGCTCCACTTAAATAGAAACCTTTTACATATCCAAAATTGGGGGAAATTATGGCGTGCATGGCATCGTCAATGCCCAGCAATCTTTATCTGTTATCTTCACTGCCAAAATAATTAAACCTCACCATGCACCTGTTCATCTGTTCATGCCGGGTAACGATTTCCTCTGTCCAAGGACCTGTCACTTGGCTATTTTACATATCTCAGTACTCAATTACTCTTACATCTGAACAAAATCATTATTAATAATAAGCAAGCGATGACCAGGAACATAAAAGAAAATGTAGGCTAATTGCTTTTGCGCACACCTGAATAAAGCACAATATTCACACTTGATGAGGATTGTCATATATATCCTGACAGGTAGAAGAGGCATTCTGTTCACTTGGCTTAACGTGCTTCATTTCAAAATGCGATTCAGCAGGTATAGCGCCTGCGGGGACACCTTTCACACTCTTGTGGAGTTTCATGTAAACATCAATGTGCAGTTCTCACAGAGGAATTTTACGTACCAATATGAGGCCGATGGGCCTAATGCTCGCCTGACATCTAATCGGACAACAACAACAAAAATCATTTTCTGAATGCGATCACTTGGTGACGTTGAGAAAGTTTCAAGGTCATCCATATCATGCAATGTCAAACTTCCACACACGATACACATTTGTGGTATATTTGGTATCATACGCCTCAGTTTTTTCTCAACATGTTTTTTTATTGTGTCTGAATGCCATTAAAATAGACCGAGGTCACCCAAAAATTTAATAAATTTTGACCATTGGCCTTTCACCTATTTGGTGTAAATATCATAGTTCTCAATAACTTATTATCGCAATAATGATTTTTTTTGGTGTGCTTTTGCTAGCTATGATGTTGGTTACAAATTATACTACCAATGGCGCGGAGGGGGGGGGGGGGGGAGCAAGAGAGCGCGCATTTCCGGCGGTCCACTCTGAATCCGCGCCTACAATACATGCACTGCTGCCGAAACAGCCATTAAACTTGCATTAAAAAAAATGTTAAAAATTTTAGTATGTTAAGAACGTCTGTCAGGCCCTTAAAAATTCCCCAATGCATTGTGTTGTTACAGACGCGGTGTACTGGGACTACAATACAGTGAAGGTATTCACGACCTTGGACAGCCTCGATGGCAGCTCGTTCTCAGCCTGATGGGTGTATTCGTCATTCTTTACTTCTCTCTATGGAAAGGCGTCAAATCATCAGGAAAGGTGTGTATTAACTCTTTTAGTGTTAATCACAATCAACGTGGACATTATAACGATTCCAGATTCAAATTCATCGTGAAAGTAAGACTTCACATTCAAGTGGGATGGGTGGTGGTGGCTATTTCGTGAATTGTGATGGGGCTTTTTATTTTTTATTTATTTATTTATTTATTTATTTATTTATTTATTTATTTATTTATTTATTTATTTATTTATTTATTTATTTATTTATTTATTTATTTATTCATTCATTCATTCATTTATTGTTTGTTTGTGAGCAGTGAAACTGAAAATTTTTTTCGTGAACCGTGAAAGGGCTATTCCTCGTGAAATGTGATTCGGCATTTCAATAAATCGTGAATTGTAATTGACAGTTCAATAAATTTTTTCTGTGAAATCAAGATTTGTCCTGTGAATTGTGAACTATTATTAATATTCATCGCGCTTCACTGTAACATTGAAAGCAGTTTCGTTTCTCCGTGATACGTGAGCGGAATCCTCCTCAACCCCCACCCCTCCGTACCAGCATACGGCTGTGGTTCGAGAGACGATATAATTGGCCCAGATCTACAGCAGTTTAGGCCCATTGCGCTAAAAAGCACCGATGAAAGCTGTAGAGTTAATGTCCTACCTGGGACTGAAAGGGGTTAAGCCAGGTGAAAAGAATAAAAAAAATAAAAAAATAAAAAGAAAAGAAAAGAAGCACAGAGTCTGAGTATAGTACCGAGTAATTCCAATGTCGCCATGTGTCTGTGTGTGGGCATGTTTCCTAGCCATATATAACACAAACGCATGGCGACATAAATTTATGGCACGGTTCTATGGGTTAATCAAAACTATCAGAAATGAATCGAATGGTGGTATTAAGTGAGGCTACTCGAGGTCATTGTGCAAAAAATATTTAATACGTTATCTAATTAGTCCGTGAACGTAGATGGAATTGTTTACATTAAACTATTGTTCTACATATACTAGAAGCTGATTTGCTTCCAAAGATAAAAATACTGCACAATTTTGTTTGACCTAGTATCAACACCCAAAGTTAGAGTTCGTAGTGCATGATGAAAAAAGGTAATCTCGCAATTGCAGTTATAATGAGTTTGCCTTAAGTCCACATTATGTTTAGTTCATGGTTATTACGAGAGATGTTTGATAAATTGCCATTGATATTGTCTTACTAATGTCAAGAAATTGGAAGTTTTCCCACTATTCTTAAGAGAATACAGGTCAGACTATCAAAAGTTATGCTGACGATTGATTCATCTTTTTCGAGTTTCTACTTGTCCTCGACTGTGTTTTAAAAAAGTTGATAAATGAACAGATCTTGTCTGTAATGACCAGTTGCAGATTTGTCAGAATTGTTCCTTTAACAGCAGGTCCTGATGTAGCTTGACTTTAGACTCACTTTATTTTCACTGGGCTTGCTGTCCGCTGTTTTACCAGTAATAATTTCAATTATGTTGAGCAGCGGTCAGTCTTTTTTTTTCTGATGGTGGCTTCCAGTCATTATTATTAAAAAATCTTAGCTCAGCTGTCAGCCAGTCCAGCTTTTGTGAGGGCCCACCGTCTATCATTCGATTGAAAGTTACCTTTTTGGCTTCTTTTCCCAAACCATTGGTCTGATATTCTTTAAACTTAATGGGGATGTACATTTTGCGGTTCTCTACCAAATTTCTTCAAATGATTACGCTATATTGATTTCTAGATTTTTATGATTTTTTTCTTTCTTTTCCCCATTTTTGGAGGGGGGGGAGGGGAGTCCTTCGGAATTGCACAAGGACACTTCTCGAAAGCCCCGGACCTTAATTTATTCCGCACGTGGCGAAATTGGAGGGGCCACCTCTGCAGACTTACTAGAATTTAATTTGTGCGCAGTGTGGCGCTATGATTTTTTTTAGCTCAGCAGATGGACAAATCAGCTGGGTTTATAGGATTGTTTGTCGTTCGTTACTATTAAGCACTTGTGGGAAAGTACCTATGGGGTTTCTTTTTGTGTCTTAATGTTGACCATGATTGATCTTGAAAGGGCAAACTGACGTATTGGCATATACCTTGGTAATAGTGGATGTGTCACTTTTCATCTTAAAACAATGATTCGTGAACTTTGTGAGTGGAGATATTGCAAACAGTGATAAGATCATCTTGATATCATTCAAAAGGTCACAGGATCACTTCAATCTGTGGATCCAGCGTAAGCTGAGCACAAGACTGTCACAGACCTCGTTATAATTTCAATTCGTTCATTTTTTAGGAAAATGTTTTAAAATATTCTGTTCCGAAACCAGAAGGATTATTGTGTTTTTTCGTTATTTGTGATCTCTCTCTCTCCTCTCTCTCTGTCTCTCTGTCTCTCTGTCTGTCTGTCTCTCTCTCTCTCTCTCTCTCTCTCTCTCTCTCTCTCTCTCTCTCTCTCTCTCTCACTCTCTCTCTCTCTCTCAGATTGTGCTCAAAATTGGTGGAAATATTGCCTGGGGAAAGATGAATCGAAAGGGTTCACTTAGTTGTGATACTCTGGATCCCTGATTTTCAACAATTTTTAGCTCAGCTGACTTGTCAGGAGCCGAGCTTATCTTATGGTCCTTCATCCGTCGTCCGTCTTCAACATTCGACTTCTTCTCCGAAACGTTTTCCAGATTCACTTCAAACTTCATGGCAAGGTACCTTGGGTGGATCTCTACCAAGTTTGTTCAAATGGTCACTCTCAGTGATTTTTGGATTTTTTAAATGATTTTTGGCGTGCTTTTTTTGGAGCAAATCTTTAGAAAATCTTCTCTGAAACCACTAACCCAATTGTTTTGATATCACACTGGAACACTCCGAGGGACTCCAGGTTCTTAAATTTATTCACCAAGTGGCGCTGCGATTTTTTCTATTTTTTTTGTGCTTTTTGTGTGTTTTTGCTGTATTCTACCTTTCCAGAACCGTCACTCATATTAAGCTGAAACTTTGTGAATGTTTTTTGTGGAAGGGTCAAACAAAGTTGTTCACTAGGTGGCACTGCTGTGGATTCCTGATTTTAAACGATTTTTTCAATTCGGGTACTTACTGCGAATGCACCTTTCTTATTGATTACTATGCAAGTCAATGGGCATTCTTATTCACATTTTCGACTACTTCTCCGAAACTGTAAACCAGGTTGACTTCAAACCTGGTGGCAATGTACCTTGGGTGGGCCTCTACCAAGTTTGTTCAAATGGTCACTCTTCGGAGATTTTATTTTTTGTTTTTTCATGAACTTTTTGTTCCTTTTTGGGTAAATCTTCAAAAATCGTCTTCTCTGAAATCGCTCACCCGATTGCTTTGATATCTTATAAGGACACTCCTCGAAACGTCTAGTTCTTAATTGTTTATCAAGTGGTGCTGCAATCTTTTTGCATTTGTAAGTGTGTGTGTGTGTGTGTGTGTTTGCTATTTTTGACTTCTTCTCTAGAACCGTCACTTATATTAAGCTGAAACTTGGTGGATATGTTCCTTGTAGATCCATTGGACTTTTAACGGTAAGTTCAGTACAGGACCATCATGGTCCTCTTGTGGAGTTAAATGAGCTTTTAGCCCAGCTCGTCACTTAATAACATGAGAGCTATCTAGCGCAGGACTATGATGTTGAACTCGGTGGAGATCCATTCTTTTGGCTAGAGCAAGTTGGTTTATGGGTAACATTGACCTCCATACGAAGGTCACAGAGTTATTTTTACATTTTTTTTCACTTGATAGCTTCAAATTTATTTCAGCTAGGACTGATAATACATATGATCATGGAAGGTCAAAAGGTCATATTTGGACAGTTTATGCATGACCTTGATTTCATTCCCAAGGTCACAGATCACATCATCATCATTATCAGCTGAGCACAGAACCATGATGGTCCTCTTCTTTCTTTCAGTTTGGGTACACGTTAGTTAATGTATACAATCCTATTGATTACTATGTAAGTCATGCATGGGGATTGCAATGGTTATTCACATCTCCAAAACGATCGGCTAGATTCACTACAAACTTCGTGTGAATGTACCTTGAGTGAGACTCTTCTGTGTTAGCCCGAACAGTCACGCTCCAGTCTTTTTTTTTTTTTTTTTAAAACATTTTTGGGGGCTAAAATCTTTAAAAAACAGTCTTCTTTAATACTTTTTGGCAAATTACTTCGAATTGCATAGGGACAATTCTGCTGACACATAGATTTTGATTTGTTTACCAGGTGGCACTGCGATTCTTATTCTGCTTTTTCTGTATGTTGTGCGGGTTTTTTCCTTTTTTGTGTGCTTTCTTGACTTATCGCGAACTAGAAGTTGGATTCTGATCAAACTTAGTTCGAATGTACCTGAACTCGATCTTTGCGAAGTTGTTCACTGCGTGGTGCTGCTGTCTTATTTTCATATTTTAATGAATTATCAAACTTACGAAAAACATGAAGCGTATTTGTCCATTGTTAGCATTCTTACAATAGGGATAAGAGCAAATCTTGCATATTGGCCTAGATCTTCTTAATGGTGGATACTATTTTGACAACTCTTATGGAGTTTCTTTCGGTGTTGTTAATTTTGATTTTGAATGACCTTGAAAAGTCAAACTAACACATTAACTTATATCTCGGTCATGGCGGATCATAGGTCCATGGTTTCTAGCATATATGAATGGGAAACTACACATGGGGTTTGTTTTGGCGTTGTTAATTTTGAACTTGAGTGACTTGAAAGACCATGCTGACATATTGGCTTGTATCTTGATAACAGTTGATCATGTCACTTTTAATATAAAACTGATGACTCTTGAAATGTGTGAGTGAAGACAGATAGTGCAAGCACTGGTGATGCTCTTAAACAAAGGTGACCTTGATATTGCTCCGAAGTTCACTTGACCAATTCAGTTTGTGCATCGAAGGTCAGATGAACACATGACTGTCACAATCCTCTTGTTTTGTCCTTTTCCTTTTTCACAGCAACAATATGGTCAATATTTTATCAGAAAGCTCTGCCAATTATTACCTATTGGGACTTCGGCACCGACACGAAGTGTTTTTCCTTTCCTATGCACCACATACACGGGGTCAAAGATCTTGGTGTAGACCTCTGACCACATTTTTGTTTAGTATCAAGTGAAAAATAATACCTGATTTACTCTGAGTCTTGATTCGATAAAGCTAGTATCAATTTCAGGGTCTCGGTACAATTAGTTGGCCATACAATCCTCTTAAATTGTATTTAATTGTAAATCAACTACGAGTTAGAAGTTGGTCTAATTTTGTGCCATATAGGGGGTAGGAGTGGCTTTAATAGGCATCGATGGGAACTAAAACACTAAACCAGAGCTTGTTAATTAAAATACTGGTTCATAAGTACACATTACATCATCGTGCCTGGTGTTGATTGAATATCAGTGAGGCTTACAGGTGCTTTCTACGAATTTCACTGAAATAAATAGCAAATGAATATGACATTTCGGCACAAAGGATTAGCAAATTGTGTGACACTTTACTTGATTCCATTTGCAGATGACACTCGCACTACAGAACTGGCCATACGCTAGCTTTGACCAACATTCGGAGACGACCGAAAATTGCATATTCTTTTAAATTCTTATAATGGGCATGGGAACGGGACAGACACAGACACAGACACAGACACACACACACACGTGTGTGTGTGTGTGTGTGTGTGTGTGTGTGTGTGTGTGTCTGTGTGTCTGTGTCTGTGTGTGTGTGACTTGACAAGTTTGCCCTCCGCAACTGTAAACGCGTGACTGGGTTAATGCGTAAGCTACAATCACATTACCACACAAAGCAATCAGGAATAAAGTTGGTCACCCACAGGTGGAGCTGCCAGCACACTTAAACTTGTTGGATAACATGCCACTACCTGTTGGCAACAATTGACCAAAAAGGGAAGCTAGCTTTGTATGTCCCCTAGGAAGGTCCAACTGCAATTGTTGATTACTTGGTGGAAGTGTACTGGTGGCTCCATCTGTCGTTAACATGCACCCGTGATATTAACTACTCGTCACATTTTGACAATATTTGCTTTAAAGCATAGCTTCAGGAAACTGCAGCAAATAAGGTAACAGAAGCAATACTTGGGTACAATTTCATATGAATATGCCTATGAATGAAACAATGATCCAAAGAATTTTAATGGATTTTATTGTTCCTGGGGAAAGCATGCAGGTCTGCTCCTTAATGGAAAACTGCAAATTTGATAATCAGTGTCTTGTGTACGTGTTTCAATAATGCTTGTCAACATCTCAAGGTGCATGACAAGTACATCTACGTTTATTTCTTGGAACTCATACAGTTGCTCCGAAATAATCACTCACACCCATATTAGTTCACATGGGAAGGTGTTTTTTCTTTGTATTTACAAATGCAGAAATTAAAAACAAAGATCCATGACTATGGAACAGTCACAAAGTGAGGCGCGTAGATAAATAATACGACGTTTCGAAGGTTATTTGGGGTTACCTGACATGTCATTTCAACGCTATGTACCTTCAACTTGCGGATACGAATGCGTGATATTAGGAGGTAAAGTACGCGGAAGGCTGAAGCCACAAGGCATATAACTTGGTCGTGTGGGTAAAGGTCAGTACATCAGGCTAATTTAGCCGCCAGCCATGTACGTGTGGAGTTCTGCCCAACTGGCACACCACAAGTGATACTGCCATGGACCTCCATCGACCGTCTGTCAAGTCTGAGGTTCGTTCTTCATTAATAGGAATATCACAATAACTTTGATTCGCGGTCAAGTTACAGAACCCATACCCTGGACCTGTGTCTAAATAAACCTCCAGTAACGGTCTCAATGAATATGGCAGAGTTATTTCAGGCTGAATGGTTCTTTCATCCTTTGTCTTTGTCGTTGTCACTTAACCAAACCATTATTGACCGGTTGTGCTCCAGGTTATTGGTTAATGATGCGACTTATTTGCTCAGTCAGCACCCCACATGGGAAGAAATTTATTTATCCGCAAAGCACAGCTGCTTTACGGGGACAAATGCCATAATTTAATCGTAGGCTTGCGGTTGCAGGTTGTGTGGGTGACCGCCACAATGCCCTACTTGGTGCTCAGTATTCTTCTGGTTCGGGGAGTGATGTTGCCTGGAGCGCGAGAGGGCATCCTCTATTTCATCACACCTCGACTGGACAGACTGGCAGAAAAACAGGTAAAGATGTACCGGCGAACAACATCGCGGTGGTCCACAACCACACATAATTTTTCTGTGTGTTAAATTCATACAGTAATAACTTCTTGTCGATTGAAGCAGAAAAATTACAATGAAGCATTTCTACCATTTCATTAGTAATATTGTCAAAACTGCACCGTCATGGTATGCGTAATGTGGGGCACCTGCCATCCATGAATAGATGACTTTGCTCTTGTTTAAATCTTTCAGTCCTGATCATAACAAAAGTTGCCACAATCTGCATTTGATCCCAGGTTCACATTCCTCGTGAAGCACATTTCATTCCAGTAGCAGCATACTTGTAGCTCCTGCGAAGACATGCGTGGTTCCGGTCAACAGTTTTTGTCGGTGCACTTTTTGACATATTGAACCTGAACTGTTCCAAAGCAAGCCGTTGACTGGCAGCTAGTAGTAAAAGGGTAATGCTTTCAAAAATGATACGTCAATAAGCTCATAAGTAAGATAAATGTACATATTTTTTACATGGATAAATTTTCAGGGGTAATATCATTGCACTGAAGGCATCCAAGTGAAGCTTTCACGTCACTATTTTGAACATAGTTGCTTTTAGATTTGTGTTAAAGTACCATTTCGCTATTTATATCCGCGGTTTTCTTCTTTTTCTGTTTAGCGAATTTACATTATGAAGTATTCCAGTAATGAACAAGAAGTCACAATTTCAAATCAGTTGCACGGGAATATAGCAGGTGTGCCTAATTTATTCCGCAGCTGTTGGAGAAAAGAAGTAATTTAAAGCAACGTCCTAATACATAATATATCCTGCGAAATGAAATGCGCTGCAACAACTCCATTACTTCAATACAGAAATTCATTAGGCAAACTCTATAGTCTCCGCGTCCAGTCCTGTTCCTGGCTTTCACGATCAGAATAAAAAAACTAGCGGATTCGTTCAACATAACACGTTTTGCAGGTATTTTTTTCAAGCAGGCTTAGTCAGCCTAAAAAGAAACCACGGGTCTTCAACGGGTACGGTCAGGGCACGCTTCGGATCCTATTTTTCCCGAATATATAGCGGGGCATTGTCTTATCTCGATTTTTAGCCAATAATATTTCAAAACTGATACTGTAAAGGTTGTAATGTATCATGGTTTTATGACATAACATAACTTTAATTTTATCTTAGATGAAAGTAGTCATGTGGATCCCAAAATCTGCAAAGAAAGCTGCCTGAAAAAACCTTTTCGCATTAGTGGTGAAAATTAAACGGCCCGCGGGGCATTCCCATTGCCATGTCCTCTTCCCCCAAACAGGTAAAATTACAGTCTAGAGCAAACAGAGTCTCAAGCGGCGTATTGATGAACAGACAAATTCCAAGGAGGCCGAGACATTTAGAAAGGGGTCAGCGTGTGGTAAAGAGCATTCGAAATCAAAATGGTGTTCTTTGATAGACATAGGCTAGTTAGAGTCCTTCATTAATTATTAAACAAAACCACTCCAGTTGAGAGTTGAGCTTGAGGTCATCAAAAAAGACTGGGTTCAGCGACACCAGGAGAAGGGTATCTTAATGACACTTCGTCTAGGCGCATTTTGGAATCAGTAAGGTGCTGATCCAATTGGGGGCATTATCGGATATATTTCGACTGGTGTCATTTCACAATTTGCATGAAAATTGAAACTATTTTAAATCGTTGCAAACACTCCCAACTAGTCTCTCGGTCGGTTAAATATCTTGTTAGAGAACTCATGTCTGAAAATATGGTATTAAGGTTTTTTGGTTTTTTTTCTTTTAAACAAACGTTATTTTGGTGAAGAATCGTGAGAGCTACCTATATCTTTCAATGCCCCCTTTGTTTACCGCTAGGTGTGGATTGATGCGGCGGTTCAGATATTTTACTCTACCGGCGTGGGATTTGGGACTCACCTGGCCTACTCGAGTTACAACAAATTCAATAACAACTGCTACAGGTGAGTTTCTACTTTCTAAGCTCATTACCGCAGCAACCACACTTTTGGTTTTTGAGCTCGAATGATGTCGACAAGCCCAGCACACTGAGAATCACACATGGGCCTAACCTTGTGTGCGTTCACTACAGCACCACTCTCACTTCGCTCGTTCGCTCTTACGCTCGGTCAATACATGACGCCAACGCTCCCCCACGCCATCCATAATTCCCCCAATTTCAGTGACGTGAGTGAGGTCGATGTACAGTGCAGCCACATACCCATAATGTGTGGAATTAAATGGTCAACATGGAGTGTAGGTTTCCTTTGAATTCGTTTCTGCCAGAGCAGGTAAAAGTCTGCCAAGCTGCAATAAACGTGTAAAATGATACAGCTTGGCTGCAATGCACTTTATGAGGGCTTAATTTTGCAATGGGCGTTGACAATGTTCTCACTACAGTCCCGGGGTTACGGTATTGTTTAATGCAAACAAACCCCAGCCTATCTAAAGCCCACAAAATGACCCTTTGTACATAAAAAAAAAATAAAATAAAAATAACGAGTATGAACAGTGTAGGGCATGCCGTTGTCATACGGAACATTCATATTAACTTGGTGCTGCTTTGACCGGTATCTCTCAACCAGAAAGTAGCAGTATGTACAGGCAGACCCTTTTATCAACAGGACAAAATATGCTGCTCTTGTAAAAAAAAAAAAAAAAACCAACAAAACAAAAAAAAAAAAAAAACAAAAAAAAACAAAACCATGGACTTAAGGAAACAGTTAATTGCTTTCAACAATCACAGTCATATTCTGTAAACACATACTAGTTACGTAACGTTAGCTCTCGATCACCATTGTCTAGACCTCTGAGCCCAATACCCAAGAAAATCGAGCTGAGTTCACTCACTTGATTGTTCTAAAAGCCTGACGGTCCCGTGGCACCATCTATCAGTTGCTATGGATCCCGTGGTGACTCCCAATGGGCATGCTCCCTAACTGTCCTTCCTCTTTGGGGTGCCATTACTGGCTTGCTCCTTCCAGTTGAAGCATGGTGAACCTTTGTTCACCGTCACTGTTCTAGTGTTTACGCACGTTCCTTTCTGGGGGAAATGTTTTCTTAGTGGTCCAGGCCTCTTCAGAGGCCTAGAGAGCTGATATATGTCCTATCTCTGAAATAATTGGGAGTAGAGCTGGTTGTTTGGCTTGAAATCTAGATTTTCAAGATGGCGTCTCAACGTTCAGATCCAAGAGAGGGAGGGGGGGGGGGGCGCAGTGCACAACAGGCAATCGCTGCCAAAAGGCAGTGAGCCAAAGGTGTTGATCCAGTGACCACTTCGCCTGCACCCTTGCTAGATAGAGGGCACAATCTGGACTTATGGAACCACTATGTGGCAGCCTTGGACAATCATCAGCATTGCTATGGTTGTCATCTCCAGTTGGGTCACGTTTGTTCTTGTGAACAGATGTGCAAATACTGTGAGGACTGGGAAGAAGACAAATGGCTGCCTTATGAGCAGGCACAGAGAAAGAGTGACACAGCAAGGCATAGGCAGCAGGCCGTAGCTGGCAAAGGCTGAGTTTTGGAATCTGACTTCATTGAGTCTTCACCTGCGACACCACTAGAGAAGTGAAGATGAACCCATGTGGCTTGCTCACAGACTCAGATGGCTGCCACCTCTGCACCTGAACCCGCTGGGGGAGTGAGGAGAAGCGGTGATGTAGTCGCAAGCAGGGCAGCAAGAGATCTCCTTCAGGAGATCACGAGCACCCAACTTACCCCAAGATGACCACTGCGTCTCTGGCCACTGACCCAAGGGTTGCCTTTCTCTTGCCATTAACTGAAGCAACCTTTGGCCACAAGCCTATCCACCTTTACATCCTTTTACCTTTGATCCTGGTTGGCCCCTGGTGACTTAGGACAGAGTGGTCCATAGACCTCTTGGAATTAAATTTGAGCCTCTGCTTTATTTACCAGCATGGCTGAAACTTCTAGTGCAACTGTGGATGAGCTTGTTCCACAGGAACCCTCAAGTACTCAACCTTCACGCAAGGCAGTTGTTGCACAGCACATCCACAATAGAGGTTTGTCAGAATTGGTCACAGAAAGAATTACCACATGCAGGCTTTGATCCTCTTCTCTGACTGTTTACTTGGCATGTTGAAATGTGTTTTCGGACTGGTGCCCTGGTCAGAGAATACATTCTTGGTCTCTGCACATTGCCGACTTCGTGCTTTATCTGTGGGAAGTCCTTGAGAGGAGCTCAAAGATGGTAGAGGGATTTCCCCCTGCCATCTCCTCAACCCTCGCGAAAACCCTGAACATATGCAATGGGAGTGATCTATATCTGTTGGCGC
The DNA here is from genome assembly GCA_964020975.1 of Hermodice carunculata. Taxonomy (NCBI): domain Eukaryota; kingdom Metazoa; phylum Annelida; class Polychaeta; order Eunicida; family Amphinomidae; genus Hermodice; species Hermodice carunculata. Next base: position 51,506,512 of record OZ026624.1, on the reverse strand, counting down.
TGATCAAGTCCTTCTAAACCATCAGACTGGCAGCCAGGCAGGTCCTACCATGGTGGGACCTCCAGTTGGTCTTAGTCATGTTAAGGAAGTGGTCCTATGAGTGCCTGGAGAACCCCCCCCCCCCCCCGTCGACCTGAAGTACTGGACGTGGAAAACTTGTTTTTTCTTACCACTTGCCTCAGGAGTTTGAAAAAGCGAGATCCATGCTCCAGCACATGACCAAATCCAATGGTCACCTGACCACTCCCAGGTGAAACTGAGGCCTCACTTGGGTTTCCTTGCAAAGAACCAAGTAGCTTGAGATATGGCTACAGCCTTCAGCGGTTTTACCCTCTGTGCCATGGATATGGCTCTTTCTACGGAGGAAAGAGCCTTGTGATCCATGAGAGTGCTGTGTTTGTACCTCTCACACACGGACGGTTTCAGGGGTCAGAGGTCTGCCCTCTTTTTATCCCTTGGTAACACTTAGAAAGAGCAAGTTTGCAAAAACACCATTTCTTCATCAGTTAAGCAGACAATCCTTAAGGCCTACAAGATGGCTCGGCAGAGGCCCGGTGCCTTAAAGCCTGTCTCAGCCAGACCTCATGAGGTGCAAGCCTTCAACCCGTCCTGGCATGCCCAGAGGAATGTTGTGGCTGTTGACATCCTGCAGGCCTGCTACTGGTGATTGACTACAACTATCGCAGAGCAATACTTATGAGACTTGATAGTGCAAGAGGAGGGCATGTATGCTTTTGCAGGCATCACAAGCTCCTTTGCTTATGTTCCTGATACTTGTATGTTGGGCTTCCGAGTCCCATAAGTCAGCCACTTTGCTCCAGTTTATCGACTCGGTGCAGTCTATAGGTCGGCGCACTTCTCAGGGGGCATCTTTATTGTTAAATTGACCGAATCTGGGACTTGTATCAGGCGGTCCTCCCTGCTGTCCTGCGTTAGTTAGAGCCGGTTGACCCAGGAGATTGCTGCCTTACAGAACAATATACCAGCCCCATGGCACCCGCCAGTTTCACCATTAGGTCCTGTCAGATCTGCAGGTCTGGAAGTGTAGAAACAGACAGTATCCATCCACGTGGCAGACAGCTATCATGTTGGCAGGCCAGTTGCGGGGGGGGGGGGGGTAGGAGAGGTTTCAGGCTCTGGCCGGATTTTGCTGTTGGCGGCCTCAAGTCCACATGCTTCAGAGGTTTTCCATTCAGACGTCGCCTCCTGTCATGGACCGACGGTTCTCCGGCCGCACCCACCCACTTATCCAGGATGTTGGTCCCCGCGGTTTTAATGTGGTCAGTATGCCATTAAGGTTACACCTTCCACCACTCATCAAAAGAGGAGGGACGATTGGGCAGCATGTGCACCGGGAGTCACTACCGGATCAATAACCGAGAAATGGCGCCACGGGACCATCAGGTTTTTGGAACAATCAAGTGAGTGAACTCAACTCGATTTCCTTGGGCGTTGGGCCCAGACACAGAGGGCCAGGCAATGGTGGTCAAGGGCTGAGTATACTTACTAATACCGAAATTACTAAAAGTTTCGCGTATTCAGCGAACTTGTGTGATGGTAGGGCGAGTGTGTTGTACCTCTTGCTGTTGTTAGACTTACTTCTAACAAGACGTCTGATAAGAGTGAATCACCATCTGTTTCGAATAAGCATTCTTTATTGCTACAAATGTTAGTGACACCCTAGGCGGGTACACCAATGCGCGTGCACATATTACGGCGGAGAATTGTTGTTCCTGCCTAGCGACTTTGTTGGAAAATTAATGGGCATGTCTGGTATTGATGGAAAATGCAATCGGTAAATTACCAGGAAGTTATATACTGTCTGACAGTAAACATTTTCAGGGTCATGAATATCTCAACGTCATACATGCACGTCACTCTGGGAAAATTTAGAAGTATTTGTACCTAAGAATATATGAAATTCGTTACGGATGTGATATCAATTTTAACTCAGCTGACTGACTTGTCAGTCAGCTGAGCTTATATTATTGGCCATCGTCTGTCGTCATCTGTCCGTTGTCCGTACGTCAACAATTCACATTTTCGACGTCTCACAAATCGATGTCCGGATCCCCGTCAAACTTGGCCTTGAATCTGCCTTGGATGGGTCACTGCCACACTTGTTCAAATGCGGGTCGCGGTCTAGAATTTTTTTTTCGTCCGTCGTCGACCCTCCGTCACCAATAACCCATGTGTGAGTATACAAGAACAATGGCTTAATTGAACTGTTAATAACTGAATGCACAAGCCAAGCCCCAGTGGCCTTGCCTGATGTTCTGCAAGGGTGTGGGTATTTTACAAAGAAATACACTAGGAAGACGTACATTTTCCTGAAAAACTGACCACAGAAACCAGGGATACACTTTGTATGAAAAAAGCTGAAAAAAAAGTTTTTCAGTCACACTTAGTGCTTTACATACTTAAAATCTGACATGCTCTGTCAATGGTGGAATATACATTTTATTCAAATTTATCAAAGTTTGCAGGACTTTCTATTGTTCTTCATGTTCATTCATGCATTTTACACACATACACTATTCACATTTGCAACGTCTTCTCAAAAACCGTCCGCCAGATCTACTTCAAACTTGATGGACATCTACCTTGGGTGGCTCTCGACCAAATTTGTTCAATGGTCATACTTCAGTAATTTCAGTATTTTGTTATGAATTTTTTGTTCATTTTTTAACTAAATCTGAAAAAATTCTTCTCCAAAACCGCTTGGCCAATTGCTTCAAAATTGCGAGAACAATTCCCGGGACCCCCGGACAATAATTGTTCAACGGGTGGCACTGCAAATTTTTTCTTTTTTAAAAAAGAATTTTGTTTGTTTTCACTATTTTTGGCTTCTTTTCTAAAAGTGTCAGTGAGATTGTTCTGAAACTTAGTAGATATTGCAGTTTGTGGGAGGGTTAAACAAAAGTGTTTATAAGATGTGACACTCGGGATCCCTGATTTTTAACGAATATTTCAATTCTGGTACTTGTTGGTTGGTGCATACATCCCTTCTGATCACTATGTTGGTAAATGGGATTAACACGGTAGTTCATAGTTTCGACTTCTCCAAAACTGTCGACCAGATTCACTTCAAACTTTGTACAAATATACTTTAGGCGAGTTTCTACCTAGATTGTTCAAATGGTAACTTTTCAGTGGGTTTTAAATTTTCATTTTTTGATAAAATCTTAAAACTTTCTCCAAAACTACCAACCCAATTGCTTCGAAATTGCACAGGGAGACCTTTGGAGACCCCCAAACTTTAATTGTTCAACAAGTGGGGCTGCGAATTGTTTTCCCATTTTTTACGTTTTTTTTTTTTTTTGTGTGTGTGTGAGGTTTTGCTATTTTCGACTTGTTCGCCAGGAGTGTCACTCCGATTGTTGTGAAACAAGGTGGAAAAGTAGCAAATGAGAGGCTTAAACAAGTTAATCCTAGGTGATAATACTCTGGATCCCTGCCTTTCAACGCATTTTTCAATTCAGGTACTTGTTGATTGCATGCATTCATATTGGTTCAATCTAAGTCGATGGGGATTGCAATGATAATTCACATTTTTTTTTACTCTCCAAGACTGCCAATCAAATTCATTTTAAACTTGGTGTCGATGTACTTAAATAATTCTCTTTCAAATTTGTCCCAATGGTCATGCTCTTATGATTTTTAGATATGTAACGATTTTTTTTCTTTTTCTTTTTTTCTTTTTTTTTTTAATTTCTTTTTTTTGTAAAATGCTCTTCTCCAAAACCCCTTGGCCAATTGCTACAAAATTACATAAGGACATTTCTGGGGACTTCAAGACTTTAATTTGTTCAACAGGTGGTGCTGTAATGCTTTTTTCTTTTTTTAAAGAATTTGCGGTTTTGCTTTGCTTCCCTATTTGTCCCAAAATGTAAGTTGGATCCTCTTCGAACTTATTGGAAATATATCTGGACTTGATCTTCACCAAATTGTTCACTAGGTAGCAGTACTTTCATTCAGTGATTTTAAACAAACTGGGAAAAAATAGTAACGTAATATTTGCATGTTCACAACAGTGCTTATGGTCTTACACAAAAGTGATCATGATATCATTCTGAGGTTTACAGGACCTCTCCAGTCTGCACATGAATGAAAAGTCAGCTGAGCAAAAGACTGTCACAGTCCTCTTGTTTCTAAATATTTGCGTAAGTAATTGACTATTTACAGTTTTTCTATCGCAGATATAGAGCCCATTCTACTTTTACTATTTGTACTTATATATGTTTTGGCTGTTTTATATCAAATAAGTAAATTAATTTAAAACCTACAGCTTTTTGTCACGTCTGTTATGTTTATGTGTATGATTTTGTTCTCAAAAGCTGCCAAAGTGAAAACAAACGTTACTTTATTTTTCTGCCTTCACTGTATGCTTTAACATTCAGTCAGTGCAAATGTGAAGAATTTAACATGAAGATTAATTTTCAATTAAATATTGTCTTTGATTTGACATATATGTTGCAGTCGTGACACATGTCAAGATTTCATTCCTTTAAAGCGTAAAAATTCAGGTTTTTGAACTGGAAAGAGAAGGACTGGGGGCTTATATTTAACTGACTATGCAACTGCTATTTTACAGTTTTAACATCAAGTATCTTAACACCAGTGCAAATCTACAACCAGTTATTTCAACTTTTCCCAAAATTAATTTCATCGAAACAATGAAAAAATATGAATATTAGTCAATTTACTTAGTGAAAAAAGTTGATTTTAATATGTACAGATGGCATATAATATCTAAATATCAAGATGTTATCTGCATTCTGTATTAAATATTTTATTTTTGACCGTGACCTGTCTGGCGTGTCATAAATGTGACAAATTTGCAAAATATGCAAATTTGGTAATTATGGTTTGTTTGACAGGTATTCTTCTTTGATATGAAGCTCTGCATTTATATGCAAAACTTCACGTATTTAGCTAATTCATCAATTACCACGTTCATATTTATTCATTATTATATGGGTTGTCTTTGCTGAATATTTAGCTAAGACAAGGAGCCGCTACTCAGAGAGACATGTACGGGTAAAAGGCTCCGAAACATGTTGAGTAGTTACCCGCTGAAGACCCTTTAATTTATTTGGGCTAATACAGCCTATGTCAAAATTTTACAGAAGAACGTGTGCAATATGGACAATAGTACTTCTATGTATATAAGTTAGACAGGGACAGGTTAGCTTATGGAGAGTAAAGAGTTCGGACTGCGGAATAGGGTAATGACTACTAGGAAGTGGTTTTGGACAAAAAGACACAAACACATCTGTGATAGTACTGTTTGCCGCTGCAATCTCACTTAAAAAGAAACAAAAATACCACAATTATTTATGCTGTATGTTGTTGTCAGGTAGTGCCATTTCGGAAATGAAATCCGTTGTCCACAATTCGCATTTTCGAATTCTTCTCCAAAACTGTGAGCCAGATTCACGTCCAACTTGGTGGGGATGTGCCTTGGGTGGGTCTCTACCAAGTTTGTTTAAATGGTCACGCTCCATTGATTTTTGGATTTTTTATGTTTGTTTTTTGTTTTTGTTTTTTTTGTTTTTGTTTTTTTTGTTTTTGTTTTTTGTTTTTTGTTTTGGTTTTGTTTTGTTCTTTTTGGGGGTAAATCTTAAAAAATCTTCTCCTAAACCGCTCACCCAATTGCTTTGATATCGCACAGGGACACTCCCGGGGACTCCTAGTTCTAAAAAGTTGTTCACCAGATGGCGCTGCGATTTTTCTTAATTTAAAAAAACCAAAAACTTTTGCTATTTTTGACTTGAACCGTTACTCAGATTAAGCTGAAACTTGGTGTATGTGTTCCTTGTGGAAGGGTCAAACAAAGTTGTTCACTAGGTGACACTGCTATGGATTCCTGATTTTTAACGTTTTTTTCCAATTCGGTTTCTTATCGGTCAATGCAGCTTTCCTATCGATTATTATGTAAGACAATGGCCATTGTAATGCCAATTCACATTTTCGCCTTCTCCAAAACCGCCATCCAGATTGACCGCCATCCAGATTGACTGCAAACTTGGTGGCAATGTACCTCTGGTGGGTTTCTACCAGGTTTGTTCAAATGGCTACGCTCCAGTGATTTTTGGATTTTGATTGATTTTTTTTGGGGGGGGGGGGTGTACAAATCTTAAAAAATCTTTTTCACAACCGAACACCCAATTGCTTTGATATTACATAAGAACACTCCTTGGGACTCCTAGTTCTTAATGTGGTGCTGCATTTTTTTTCAGATTTTTTCATGAATATTTGTGAGTTTTCGTTACTTGTCACTTCTTCTCCAGAAGCGTCTCTCAGATTAAGTTGAAACTTTGTGGATATGTTCCTTGTGAAAGGGTCAAGTAAAGATGTTCACAAGGTAGTACTGCTGTGGATTTCTGATTTTAAACAATTTTTTTTTTCAATCGGGTACTTACCAGTGAATGCACCTTTTCTATTGCTTACTATGCAAGTCAATGGGCATTGTGATGGTAATTCACATTTTGGACTTCCGTGAAGAAACTGTCCATCAAACTTGGCGACAAGGTACCTTGGGTGGGTCTCTACCAAGTTTGTTCAAATGGTCATCCTCCAGTGATTTTCGGATTTTTTATGATTTTTTTCCCAAAATATTTAAGAATGTTTTAATAGGAAAGTTTAACATGGGATTTTCTTGTTTCTCAGATTTGTGCCAAACTTGGTAGGGATGTACCTTTTATAAGTGTCTACCTATTTCATGCAGATGGTCATGCTCCAGTGATGTTTGGACCTTGACCTCATTCCCAAGGTCACAGGACAACTGACACGAAATATACTGCTCACTTGATAACTTGAGATCTGTTTTGAGTTAGGACCTTGACTTTGCACATGTTAATGTTTCTCTATGAAGATCATGCTTAGGCAGTACATGAGTGACCTTGAACTCGTTTCTGGGGTCACAGTGCAACATACATGAATTTTACTCTTCACTATAACTTGAGAACTACTTGAACTGGGACTTTGATGTTGCACATGTTAGTGTTCTTCTATAAAGGTCAGACTTACTCAGTACATGGGTGACCTTGATCCTATCCCAAGTTCACAGAGCTGCAAGTGTGATGAATGTCTAGGTCAGCTGAGCATGGGCTGTTCACATAGCCCTCTTGTTAATTGTAAACTCATAAAGGAGTTCAAAAACGTAAAGCGTTTGAAAATCCATGATTAATGGTATCACCTCCGGAACATATATGAACGTTATCATCGATAAGGTTTTTCAGTTAAGGAGTTATAAGAGTTTATATAATGCCATGCTGTAGACCCCCTGTTAGTAACGAAAAACCATAAAGGAGCTCGTTCTGAGATGTGATGGTTATTCCCATAGGACTTCCTAATCCTGTTTAAAAGTAATAATATTTCTGGATATGTTATGATAAGAATATTCCGCAATCCTAACTTGAAAAAAAAGGGTCTCTTAGAGATAACAACAAGGTCTCAAGCAGGCATCCTGCTGAGAATAGAAGTCGAAAATTACTGTCTGTTTGAGACAGCAAGATCTCCAGCAGGTCGCCAGTCCTATCTGCCTAATTAGCATAGACACATAATTGGCAGCACATCAAAAAGTTTGTGTCTCTGCCCTAGGTTTCCCTGAAAAACCTAGGTGAATCGTCACTGATATTTTCTCGAGACTAGAACCATCATGGCAGACATGTCATCATGTTACATTAAGAATAACATCGGATTCATACATATGTATCTTGCAGTACATTTTTCATTTACAGCGACAATTTTCATGTCTGACAAAACTTTTACGCCTGAAAAGGCACATTCATAACCGAGCTTTTATCCATAAAATCTCATTTTTCAAGAATACGATGCCACTTCCTAATTTTTGTTGTACGTCATTGTAATGGAGACATGTTTCGCTAATAAAGTCGGGTAATCATTTCAAATTGTAACAAGAAAGACAACAAAGATTTTAAATCAAAACGTAAATGTCTTAATGGTGTCATATCTTTAACGCATGTGATTTATAATTTATTGGAAAAAATGGGAAAGCCGGATTTGTTTTTCATATGATGAACAAGCATCCTAGAGAGTATCAAATATTGCTGGTTCACTTGAACAACATGGTTTTCCCACAAAATAGTTATATTGTGGGCTCGAGCTTATGATGACATGAGAAATATGTTCCCTGAGGGAGCTTATTTTTCCTTCGGGAAGTCATACTTCGTAATAGATCTCACATGTACAAAAGTGCATGTTCCCAGGTATTGTGTGAAGGTACGATCGTGTTTTGATCAAGCGTGAGAGAACATGCAAAAGAGTGCACACAAAATATTTTTGTCCATTGATCTTAAACTATTTTTGTGCATGAAGTTTTATGTCAAGTCAAAAATGATACTCTCTGATTTTGAACTGTTATAGTCCTCTTTCCTATAGGCATTGGAAACCAGGTACAGCAAAATCTCTCTGTTGAGACCCGCCCGCGGGACTGAACAAAAAATAGATCTTGGCCGGGGAGTGTTCTTAATATGGCATGGTAACTTAATATTAGACATAATTAGAAACGGGTCTGTAATAAAGTGCTTGTAATGGGAGCGTGGTATCTTAATGAAGATGTATTAATTGACAGAGAAATTGACTGCAGTCAATATGTAACGATTTGCAGGGATTGTTTGTGCACGGCGGGAGTGAACACGTTTACGAGTCTCTTCTCTGGCTTCGTCATTTTTTCCTACCTGGGATACATGGCGCAGAAACAGAAGGTTCCACTTGCAGAAGTAGCGGATGAGGGTGAGAAACTTGTCTTTACATATTAAAGTATGTGTGAAGCTTGCATTTGACAACAGCCACATTATATGCTCCATCCATCCCCCCCTTTCCCCACCAAAAATTGAATGAAACGTCACAAAATGAAAATGATCACTGATTACTTTACTCTTGCGTAATGTTAGTTTGGGACTTCGTTGTCAGATGGCAGCATTGTCAGTCGTAGCCCATGAACGCATAAGAACGTTTTGTGTCAAGAAGGCAAAAGAAAAACCTAAACGAGAGACAATGTTCGACAAGTTGTACCATGCAATGGGTATACCGTTAGACAGACAGGTAGGTAGGTAGGTAGGTAGGTAGACAGACAGACTGTCTTGTTGCATGGATGTTCAATCACACGAACGAACGCTTATAATGCTCATTTGCTTATTTATGCAAATGAAATTAATTCAGGTTGTTATTTGGCAAGAGTAACATATTTTGCCATGCTGGTTACGGTGTTGTGGCTTTTTTGTTTTTGTTTTTGTTTTTTGTTTTTTTGTTAACAAATGTATGTGTTTTTGCGCTTTCCGACTTCTCTAAAACCGTCACTCAGATTGTGCTGAAACTTGGTGAAAGTGTTCCTTGTTGAGGGCTCAAAGTTAGTAAATAAACGATAATGCGGTGGATCAGGGATTTTTAACGAATGTTTCAGTTTGGATGCTTACCGGTTAATGCAGACATTCTTATTGATAACAATGCAAGTCAGTGGGGATTGCAATAGTAATTCACATTTTGACTTTTTATCCAAAACCATCATCCAGATTCACTTCAAACTTGGTGAGGATATACCTTGGGTAGTTCTTTGCTAAGGTTTTTCAAACGGTCGCGCTCCGAAAATTTTTTGGATTTCTAGGTTTGTTTACTCGTTGTTTTAATCCCAAGTTAAAAAATCATCTTCTCTGAAAGCATTAGGGTAATAACGTCGAACCTTCACAGGAACACTTCTGGCAACCCCCAGATTTTAATTTGTTTAACACGTAGTGCTGTAACTCTCATGTCTGAGAAAATCTCTCTCTCTCTCTCTCTCTCTCTCTCTCTCTCTCTCTCTCTCTCTCTCTCTCTCTCTCTCTCTCTCTCTCTCTCTCCTCTCTCTCTCTCTCTCTCTCTCTCTCTCTCTCTCTCTCTCTCTCTCTCTCTCTCTCTCTCCAAAATTGTAATTCAGCATGTGTTGACACTGCGCAGAAATGTATCTCTTGTAGAGGGGGCAAACAAAGGTTTTTCAACAGGTGGTGATACTTCGGATCTTTGATTTTTACCGATTTTTTCAATTCTGTTAATGCATACCTTCCTGTTAATTACAGTGTGAGTCAATGGAGGATTACAATGGTAAAATACATTTTCAACTCCTCCAAAGCAATCAGCGAGATACACTATGAACTTGATGCGGATGTACCTTGTGTGGATATTTCCTGAGTGGGTTCAAATGGATTTGCTCCAGCAATTTTTTTTTCAGAAATCCTAAAAAATTTTCTGAAAAACTGTTTGGCTCATTGCTTCAAAGCTGCATACAAACACTTCTGGTTACTGCTAAACCAGGGTGGGACTTATTATAGGTTGAATGTCAAGGTCAACTGAAGACGGGCTGTTCATACAGCCTTCTTCGTATTAAATTTCTGAGTTCTCAACAATTTCGAGACGTTGGTCCATAGCAGAAGCCTTGCGAGCAGAATGTCTCGTGATTCACAGCCTACCTCAACCACAAATATACCTCAGTCGCTCCCACTGACCTGATTATATTTTGCCAACCTTGACCTTTTTACAAGGTCACAATACCCATGTGTCTGCAAAGTAGCGGGGGGGGGGGGAGCGGGAGGGTATTCATTCTCTCTGCAACAACTGTTCAGGTTTTTCTACAGTGTATTAGTCGACACTAATATCCATATGTATTTAATTAAGCATGACTGAATGCAAACACATAGATACAATTTTGATTGCTACCTCTGTACATACTTTTTCACAGGTCCCGGGTTGGTGTTTATTGTGTACCCAGAAGCCATTGCCACGTTACCCGGCTCAGTGGGCTGGTCCATCATCTTCTTCATTATGTTGCTAACGCTGGGTTTGGACAGTGCTGTGAGTGTCATGTTTATTGTTGTAACCACGAACATGTTGCCATAAAGCTCTCCGTATCAAATTCTTCTTTTGATTATTTCCTTAATGATGAACGGGAATCGTATTAAAATAATCCCTTTTGTGTGTTTCGTGGACAGAATGGTTATTTTTCTTGTACCAAAAAAGGCAAACCTGGGCTGCTAGTACAGCTTCCTCTACGAGATGTCACCTGGTGAAAGTTTGACACGGTAGGACAGGGTCACTGTCCTTCTCTTAGCTGGGAATATATGAAGAGTGCTCTATGCTATTATGAATAATAAATAGCCTATCCAGTCATATAAAGCCACCATTTTCAATTTTAATATTGTAAACGAGGATTTCTGCGCAAAAAAGTTTCATTTACAGCTGAAAAAAGTAACGTGAGTATTCAATCTACTCACAATAATATAAAATGGCTGCCTCGGGTAAGCATGTCCCACGTTGCTCCGCCTGACTGCACTTGTACTGAGTAGTGATGCTACCGGTGACACCTGGCGGAGGCCTACTTGGATTGGTGTCATAAGACAACGGGACGCATCTTGATTTTTAGCCCAATGAATAAGAAATCAGTTGGCTTAGTTAGCCATAATGCAGTGAAGTCAATAGTGACATATCTTGCTTTCAGCTGCATGCCATATCAATGTTGAGTTACTACATGCGTGTAATTTTATTACGATATGATTGTCGTAGGGACTTACTTTGGTTCCGGCAAAGCCGAAAGAATATATCTTAATTTTTTGTACGATAGATTGAAAGAGGAAACCACGGTGTCTTCTTTTGCAAGAAGATGGCACTTGTAAAAATGGAGTGTTCCTACTTACATTAAGACAAGACAAAAGTAAAGTCCAGATACAATGGAGACATAATATCTCAATACGTACTAAGCATCCAGCCACGATGTTGTTCAGAACTCTTTTGACAGGACAAATATTAACTGTATAGAATTTACCGGTTTGCCTACTGCTAACATGAAATATAACTGGCTTCCAATGCTTCAGTTTGGTGGCTTGGAGTCGGTCTTGACAGGACTCCAGGACGAGTTCAAATGGTTTTTTCCGCCGCTTCAAACACAGCCGTGAAATTTTCACAGCGGTCGTCATCTCAGCTGCATTTCTGGTGGCTTTGGCTAATGTTACTACGGTAAGAATCACAACACCATTTCCCCCGCACAGGTTATGGAAGACACTTTTCCTTTGCAATTTAAAAACATGTTTTTTCCTGGATCACTTACTGGTTATGGAGCACCTAATTTCGACGCTGTCTCTTTTTACACACTGTTAAAATTGAGCTATTTGAACTGCAGTGGACTCCTGACAGTAACGATATTTATCGGTGATCCACCGTTGAGTCTTTAAAATAAAAAAAACAAAATAAAATAAAATAAAAAAAAACGTGGCTCACACCTGGTTTTACCCTATATCTTGTGTGACTGCAAAGCACTGTCCATTCACTTTCTATGGGCCTGTTTTCTTCACAATAATAAAAACACTGCTTGTAAGCCTAAAACCTGTTCAATAAAATTCACGATGTAACCTTGTTCTGTTGCATTAAGCCATGTGTATAAATAAATTGTATATCAATAAAATAATTTAAAGGTACGACTAGATTGCTAAAAAAAAAAAAAAAAAAAAAAATTGCCACAAGGACATGCATACAATCCCGTTAATATGACGTCACTTTCCTTTGTGGTAAAACTGTGTGCGCTTAAAAGCGTTTGCACTCCGTTTTTCCAGAGAAGGTTCCTGCTGCAGAATGTCTGGAGAACCCCTAGATTAGTTATATTGTGTACCATTTGGTAATCCAGTGAAAACAAATATGTTTAAACTAAACTAAACTGTACGCTGTTCAAATATTTTAAAATACGCTACTCTTTTTCGTCACAAAGTTTTTCTTGATGAAAATACTTTGCTCGCACACAATAATTTGTAAGACTCCATTTTTGTTTGGACATTTGTAGACAGATCTCTTTGTTTAATTCGATAGTATTGGCCGTGAAGATTTCTGAAACACCACACTACACGTCGTTTTTTCAGAGCAGCACCATGTTTCATGTGGGATATTTCGCTTGACGTAGGTCTCAAATGAAAGTATATAAAATCGGCTCTGTGACGTAAAAGTAGGGAAAATGATAGAGGAAAGGTTTCCACTTTTCAAGTGGTTATCAATGCGATACTTTAACAAACCGCAGCGAACTTGTCATGCAAACACAAGGGTTTTTAATGTCCAGCTTGCGCCCCTTCCGCACATATGAAATTATTTATATGTTTTATTCAAACCAAAAAGTTATATATCGTAACTTTGAACAGTAAAAGGGTATATTAAGTACGAGGTACGCTAAGTTTAAATTTCTACTTCGCGGTTCTGATCGTGAAGCTAGAGAGACGATTCCTGTTCAAGCAAACTTCCCAGGTCTAACTGATATAAGCTCTGAGCAAAGTCCAAGCCGCAAAGGCTATCAATTGGTAAATTTTGACAGGGTGTTTGTGGCAATTACTTACGTAAATGGGAAACTGCGAGTATTGTAACCGCACTGTTTATAACTAAAATAAAACTAAACAGGTTGTGTCTATTTTAACTTTTTTTAAATCAAAGTTAACCCTAAGTTAACCTTTTCCTGGTCAGAATAAGCCTGTGTCAACGGCTTTCCTTGGCGCCCTGTGCCCAACCCGTGTTGACATGAAGCGTGCACTTATGATAAGTCTTATTTACAATTCTTAGCAAGAATGGTTTCTATGAACATGTAATTTAATTAAAAAGAATAAAGCAGACGACAATATACATCCAAACAATTCTGGGTGATTTGAGCGGGAAAATATTAAACCAGCTACAGCGTATGTATCAAGGATCATTATTAAATTTCAAGCAGGTAGAATCTGAGTCCACATTTGTAGAGCTACATCTGGAAAAATCATTAAAATAACAATTCTGTTAATTAAAATTACAGTAATATACTGTATTTTAGCCAAAAAATGTATTTGCTTGTGACTCGCTGTTTCCACAATAGACTCTATCACATCTTAGGAACTTGCAAATTAAAAATGCTAGTTTAGAGGTAAGTTACAATGGATGACTGGGAAATTACTGTAATTTTACAGTACCTTATATATGCAAATTGCAGTAAGTCACGGATAAAAATTACGCATGACATACCAAAAAGATATTGTAATTTCAATGGTAAATACCCTGCAGTATATGACCTGTTTCAGTGTAGCGTAATAGATCATTTATTTTTGGTCGGCTTGCAGGGTGGAATGTATTTACTGACAATACAGGACACATTCGCCGCTGGTACATCGCTTCTATTCACCGTGCTGATTCAATCCATAGGACTGGCGTGGTTTTATGGTAAAATGACTCAAAATATATTTAAAAGCTACTCGCAATTATTTTCTAAATCACGACAAAAGATGAACCTTCTTTTTATCTTTGCATCTTAGCATTTGTAATGTAAGAATTAAAATAGGAGTCGAATGTACGGGTAACTTGTTAACTCTTTCTGTGTCAACGTTTGACTGAGTCAACGGCTTTCCCGGGTTTTCCTCGACCCGCCTTGAACGCATTGCCGGTAACCTGGTTTAAACATATTTTATTGAAGCAATTGGAAAACAGGCATAGCCTATACAAATTCCTCTTGCGAAAACAAGGGAGTAAAATACAGATTATGGTGTAAAAGGTAATGACACAAACCACAGGACAGTACATTAACGGACACATAACAGTATGCCATATAATGACACCACCAGACGTCCCAGGTAGTGGTCGGAGTAATGAATAGTTTGCATTGACTGTAAGAGATAAATGATACAAACAGTCTTTGAAATAGTCTTTTACAAAAGTAATGATGTTTGCCCGCACGTGGCCACTTAAATGGTAGGCCTACCCATCCATCCATATATATATATATATATATATATATATATATATATATATATATATATATATATATATATACATATATATACATACATATATATACATATATATATATATATATATATATATATATATATATATATATATATATATATATATATATATATGTATGTATGTATATAACAAAATTTGTAATTTTAACTGTATATACAAACTACCAAGTGAAACCAGTGCGGGCTTCAATTGAATCTACCAGTGCGAATAATGTACGCATGTACAGATTCAAAGATAGCTATATTAGCGGCTTTTCAACATTACTTCCATTTAGTACTGTATTTAATGTAAACAGAGCCTTAGTTATAATAAACATTTGAAGTGCGTTACGTTCGGTAATGAAGCGAGGATATTCGAAGAAAAAGTGGTAGGGATTTTCTACTGTGGCGCCACAAGCACAACTGGGAGAACTCACGATGCCAATTTTATGCATGTCGTGGTTCAACTGACTGCAGCCCATTCTAATTCGGGAATGTAGAATGTTTACCTTCCGGTTGCCAATGTAGAATAAATCGCTAACTTTGGTTTATCATTGTCTAATTTACGCTGAAATGTATCAAGATCCTTAGAGTTTCGAACTGAATTGGGTAACAAATTCCACTGACGAATGGTTGCTGGCATAAAAGAATTGCTGTAAATACCAGTTCTTGCGTATATCTGGCTTATATCATTTTTTGATCTTACATTGTATGCATTTCTAGAAGGCACGTTTCCTGGAATTAAGTCATGAAGGTAATCGGGTAGCCCATGTATTATCTTGTATAGCAATGTTAGCCTGTGTTTATCTCGACGATTAGCCAAAGACTCCCATCCCGTCTCACTGTATAATAATCTATGACTAGTGCGACAGGTTGCCCCGGTTATTACTCGGGCTGCAACCAGTTGGTGACTTTCAAGCGATGAAGCATCCGCCTGAGTACATCCACCCCAAACTACATCCCCATACTCCAGTAATGGTTTAATATATGTGAAGTATATAATTTCCAATGAACGCCTATTGAGTCTATATTGTAGTAGTTTTAGTATTCCAATTAGTTTCCTGGCTTTGCATACAAGGGAATTTATGTGGTTTGACCATGACAAGTCAGAACTGAAAATTACACCAAGATGTTTATGTTCTGATATATTTTCTAAAGAGTTACCGAGGAAAACAATGGGTGGGTTTTGATCTTGACTCTTCTTTTTAGTGAAAATCATGGATTTAGTTTTGGTACTATTGAAAGTGACTAACCATTGACGAGACCAGGCCTCTATAGATTTCAGGTCACTGTTGATAGGGTTGGCACAGCTGATGGGGTCGTCGATATGGTAATAAACAACCGGTAACCTGGACCGTTCTCACAGTCTCCGCAATTGTAGGTAATGCCGGTACTTGAATGAAGGGTCGGTTTATAAAGAATATAGTATTGTTATGTCAGTTCAGAGTGCATGGACTTCAGTCGAAAATGGCCATGAAAGAGTTAACACATTTTCTGTGTTGTGGACTAATTGACACACATCTTGGTTGCTTTCAGGTCTTAGGCAATTTTCACAAGACATAGAAGAGATGCTGGGGTTCAAGCCAGCCATATTTTGGAGAATTTGTTGGAAATTCGTCAGCCCTATCTTTCTAGGGGTAGGTTAATTGTATGTTCAGTATTTTGTGCAAGGCATATACTTGTACATGTACATGCATCGTAATGTAAATTGAGAGTCTGCTGAGCAAATGTGTCTGTCAAAAATAATAAATATACTACGGTACTTAATTCAGTGCTCTATTCTTACTTATTGCATGACGACATAAACTCAGGAGTATTGGGCCTAAATACGTGGTGTCAGTATGCATGTATGTAGCACAAGTCCTCATGATTTCCTAGCTTAGGGTTAAGTATGGCTTTTTTGAAGCTTCATACAAATTGATTACACAATAAGACGCATCCAACTTTTTCACAAAGTTCCCTTTTTGATTATTATTATTATTATTATTATTATTATTATTATTATTATTATTATTATTATTATTATTATTATTATTATTATTATTATTATTATTATTATTATTTGGACTGAACGAAGAATTCAATATTCATATACCATGTATACGACAGAGAAAATGCATGGGGCGCTTTCGACTAATACGGTTTAGTTGAGCGTATCAATGGTGATCGCATCCGGAGCTCCTGTATCAAAACGATACACAAGAGTAATCTGATGTTCACTATATTCAGTTCTTGACTGAGACAAGGTTAGAAAGGTTAACACACAGGAAACTGGATCAATAGCTTTCCTCGGTGCACTCTACCTGCATCGGCCAAAGTGTTCTCGGGAAATTTAAGTTTATCATTATAATCGATGGGAAAAAAAAGAAGCAAACGATTTTCACGTCACTGCCCAGCAAGTAATGCAGGTTGGCCCAACATTGGGCCAACCTTTAATGCTTGCTGGGTGGTCCATTTATGGCATTTATTAAGAGTAAAGAGTTGCACGCTGATATATCGGTTTTACATTTTAAATGGTTTTATGAAGGGTGAATTTTTTTCTGTTTTTAAGATTGTCGTACTGTCGAGTATTATAAACTACACGCCGCTGGAATACAAAGGCGCCACCGGGCATTATTTATATCCACCGTGGGCTAACGCAGTAGGCTGGCTGATTGGCCTCTCCACCATGCTTCTTATTCCAGTCGTTGCAATATATCAATTGATAAAGGCTAAAGGAACTTTATCACAGGTAAGCGCACAAAATTAGGATATCGCTTTGATGTATTGCATCGGGGTATTTGTTAATTGCAAGGCATCGATGAGCTAAGGGTTTTCACCGGTAGATGGAGGGACACCTCTAATATGGGACATACATATTAATTTCCCACCAAAATATCTGACTCTTTCTATAGGCAACGATGACATTCAGCAGCCATGTTACAGACATAAGTTTATTCAATGGGAAACCAAGGGTGTCACTGACATTTGTGCGAGTGAAGAATTCTTCAAACACAAGTGGCATCCTTCCTATGTCAGGCTCACTGTGTTTTTGGAGAGCAAGAGTATGATTAAAAAAAAAAATCTCCTGAACTACTTAACAAGGGCAACATGTTTTGCCATGTAGGACACAGGGAACTGCCCACACAGACGGGTACTTTTCATGTATGATATACGGGTCAAAGCGGCACCGTAGCTAATATGAATGTCTCACAACACTTTATCCCGTATGTGGACTTGACAACTTGAGCTCCGATCATCATAATTATGCAGTATGCTCGTGTGTGTGTGTGTGTGTGTGTGTGTGTGTGCGCGCGCGCGCGTAAACCCACAAAATTTGTAACAATACCGACCCGTTTTAATCTGGCATTTGCACCAATAAATGTTATCGTACAAGCGTTTCTTGTAAAAGTCGTATTTGCATATACGCACATTTGCTCTCACCGCCGGGTGCACGGGTGATACGAAACCGGTTCCATTGTTGAAAAGTCGAACACTAACAGTGATCGTCAAAAAAAAAAAAAAAAAAAAAAAAAAAAAATTTACTTCTCCATATTGGGATATTATCCGTACTTAGGTGTTACGAAATAAAACACATTTGGCTATATATTTGGTGAGTTTTTTTTTTCAACAATTATAGAATACGTATACTGCTTATCTAGCGCCTGTATGGCCACACACAGGTATATTTACAATTTTCGCAACTGTTTTGCTGTTTCAATACCCGTTTTACAATGATAATAATGCAACATGGTGACATGATATTTATAACTCTGACTATTCAAACTGCGATCACAGCTCTGATGTATTAATGGCTGTAATAACTGATGCGCGGTTTCACAATTTTCTGACAGAGATTTGCAATAGTTATTTCGCCGGAATGGGAACACCAAGCTATCAGAAACGGCCAACCTGTCAAGCGATACCAGGTAAAAGGCAAATTTGATTGGTCTGTTATAGGGTCTTTGTTTGTATAAACCCTTCCCTGGTAAGACTGAGTCAATAGATTTTCTTGGCCCTGCTTGGATGCCAATTGAGAGGTGTTGACCTACGTCACTTTGTGCTGATACACAATTTGTATACATGTATACAATCAATGTTAAATATATCGTAGTAAAAACATTAAAATATGTGACAGTTGGTGTGTGGACACCTTTGGGTGGTCTGATCTAGAAAGGCTTAAAAAACTTTGTTATTAATTTCAGATATGATGAATATGAATTGTTCGTCCAACAAAATAAATTAATTCATGTAATGATTTCGAACTTTACAGTTTTTCAGTGAGTGATACGGGAATAGGAATTTGCTTTTTAGTGTAAGATTTTATAGTGTTCAAAAGGTACTACACTGTATTTGGGTTTACAAGTTTGGGTTTTGTTGATCACCATTCATAAGTTAGAAGTAAGTATTTTCACGGTCACAATTTATTCAGACACTATAAAAAGACACGTTTCACCGGCAGGATCTTCCATGAGTCACGAAGGTTTTTACTTATAATTTAAAATGACAGTTCAAATATAAAATCTCCATCCTGCTGACGAAAAGTACCACCTTCACCCTTATTCATGCCATTTTTAAAAACCTTTTCAGTGGCATATTTTGGACTCAGTCAGCTGGTTTCCTCGGCGCGCTTTGGCCGCATTGAGCCCAAAGCGTGCCAAGAAAGCTTTTGATCTGGACTATTGTCTTCTATGTCACTACAGGTATGGTGGTAGATGAATGGCATTTCTTTTTACAAGAAACATGAATCTAGCACCCTTATTATAATTAAGAGCAGTTCCTTTTAAACAGTTCGACTTAAGTCGCAGTTGGCACTGAAAGAGTTTATTTATTTAACCTGGATAGCCCGATAGTACATCGAGATGACTAATACATGTAGGCCTACATGTATTCTCCAGAAACAGTTAATACAACAAAATGCCTATATGCTGTTTGTTTTCTTTACTTCAGCTTCAACACTGGGTTTCTGTATAGGCAGATTCGTAACTCTCTCTTTGTCACTAATAATGCGTGTGAATTGGAGAGTTTGATCTCCAATCTTCAAGCAATATATACATAAGAACTGAGTAACTGCGGAGGAACTGGTGAAGCATTTGACGTGTGAAAAACTTTTTTCAACCACTGCCAACGGATGCACATATTATTCAACATTGCAAAACAATCAGGAGAAAAACTCCCTGTTGAGGGTTGCCACATGATCTACCTTCAGACAGTGACCATGTGTGGACAGTCACAGCCAGATCCACACTCAGACAGTGACTTGTGTGGAGGGTAGCTGCATGATCTACGCTTAGAAAGTGACCGTGTCTAGGAAAGTTGCCACGTGATCTGCGCATTTCGAAAGTGACACTGCGCGGAAGGCCACCACACATTTCACTATTATTTAATCATTGTTGGCTGAAATCGTTCTTTACATAATGTTTGTATGGTGATATATTCTCGAGAAATAGATTGTTTCTTTATATATATATACTGCAGATCAAGCACCCAAAATACAAGTTTGCATCAGGATTTCCACCAGAAAGTAAACTGGATAAAATTTTGTACCCTCACATATGCTTTTGTTTCCTAAAACTTGTTGCTTGAGACACCTCAAATTAAAAATTGGTTTGGGGGCAGTTTCGCTAGATCCCCTTTTAGTAGTTCTGTCATGTTATTTATTGCTTAACCATTGCATACCCTAGAATGTATTTCTGGTGGAAGCACTGTAAATGTATATAAACATAAAATATAATTATAACAAAACACCATCATGGCCATTATACAAATTCTGAATAAACCATGATGTCGAATATGTATAGACCTGGGCGTGCTCATATGTACGTCTTAACAAACAAAGACTTGAAAAGCGGACAGAAATTCACCCCCGGATGTGAAAGCTAAGGTGCAATTTCATGTTCATATGCGATTTTGAGGATTTCAGGTGGAATTAGTTGAACGTAGGCCTAGTTATAGCATGCATCTCCGTCAGGCCCATGGTTCCCAGATTATTTTTAGCACACAAGGGAGATGCGTGTTAATCTGCTTTCAAAGAATACGACATGTGCATATTTATTTCCCGCCCAATTCTCTTATCCTATCCCTAGGCAACGGCGATAACCACGATAATAACGCGTGTACTGATGAATACATCAGCGATGGCACTAACATTTATGTAAATAAAGAATACCCATTTTAAACATGATGATGATTTTAAGCACAGTGGATATCTAAATGCTACGACAATCACTTTTCCACCCCCACCCCAACCCCCCAAAAGATCTAAGTCGTTGTACGCGCAAGAGGGAATACCTTTGTTCTCTTTAATACTGGAATTTGTCTGCACATGCGGGTAAATGTACTTCATTGTTGATTTTTTTTGGGGGGGGGGCGGGGGCAGGGTAGGTCCACAGTTAATATGAATGTGTCGTATTTCACGTGCTAAAATTTTACCCTCATCTCCAGTGCGCTTCTAGATTTTTGAGTTAAGAGTTGCGTAACGAAACGTCCTGGTCGTCTTCCCGCATAGAAAAATTAAAATAAAACATAAAAGGCAGCTTTGGATATCACATTGAATGCGACATGCTTGTACGTTAGTAAATACAGGTTTCTGGCACACCACCATTTTCATTTTCCCCCGCTAATGACTTATTTGAATATGGATTGTGTTGTTATTACAATACAATATGTGTATTGTCCTGAGCACAATGTATGTGAAAAGTATGTCAATTTGTTTCACTTGCAGTGATAAGAACTTATCAAAAACAAACATATGTCTTTACGGGCAATATTGGTATACGTTACCGGCCGGATTATTTGCAACAAACAGCCTCCATATTAAAACGTTGCAACGTTTTTCATAGATGATCGTTAATGCTTTCTCATGACTGTCATCTGCTATCGACACATGCTCTTAAATTCTGGTGTCAAACATTGCCTAAACGAATTAACTTTTGGGTTTACAATGGCCGCAACGAATTCGGATGTGTAGATTTGAAGAAAATTGTAGTGAGACTCACCAATAAAATTGGCAATTCACATGTTTGCTGACCCGGAACAACCGAAATTCTTATCAGGGCAAGTACAAATTTCCAAGCACTTGCCCTTGGGTAACTAAAAATTTGCATTTACAAACATGATTTAAATGGATGGAAAAGTACATAACAGCAGGGGGCCAGTAAAATATCAAAACAAATTGCCCTGAATACTGGCCGGGGGAAAAAATTGAGCCACGTGCGGTTCACGCATTGTTGGTTTAAACACATTCAGGGCTGTCCAACTGGAGCATTGTAGCAAAATTTTGCTACAATGCCCTTCAAAACTGCTACAGACTTTCTCCAAACTAAACATTTCTCATGTAAAGAAGTGGAAAAAATGCTACAATGAAAGAAAATTTTGCTACAGAGATTTTCAGCTGGACAGCACTGACATTTCATTTCAAAAGCAGTTTCCTGCACCGTTCATACAAATGTGTAATTTTGAACCACTTGGACAGGGTGGATGTAGTCATTCGAAAATCAGGTTTTTGTGTTTTCTTACTTTCAAACAAATAGCTGGTTTATTTACATATCTTTGTGTGCATCTGTCACTTTATGTTGCAGTTTGTCTCTGGTAGCGGTAAACACTATAAATTGGAGTGAAAAGCCTCTGAAACAAAAATCACAACACACTGTTTCATCCAATGAATTGTGAAGCTGTTTGTTTATAGTTCTTGATATGATTTCACATTTTGCAGAAAATTCTGCAAAAATGTTAAACTCCATTCTTTTATATAATACTTGAAGAGGGGCTTCATTTGACGTTTTCAATACCATAGTTGCAACTTTGACAGACCCCTTCGTTGAAAGACCACCTGCCATTACCACGCTATCAAAAAAGTAACAAAGTAGGATACGATTGGATGCAGTTTCTTAAGTTTCGTATTTTATTGTGCTGATAGAGTAACCATTCATAGAACACAACCCAAGATGGAGACTACATTTACTTCATAAGCAACTTGTGACAACGGAACAAAGCGACAGAGGGAATCAGCGGCTGAAACAGGAACTAAAGCGCTTGACTCTTATGGCAGTTTTGACCAAAGTCGGTGTGCTCTGAAATAACATAACGATACCAAATAAATATCCTTGGTAAACCGACTATTCATTTAAGTACCTGCGTGCCTACAGTTGCAGACATCATAAAAATGGCCCAGGTCAAAAGCTGTAGGTGCAATAAAGGACGCCGAGGAAAGCTGTTGACTGTGAAATAGGGCCTAACTTGGCTCTGAGTGAGTTCATGCTCTTGGGCGTTCAGAAAAATGATTCAATAACACGGGCGAAAGTGCTTCAATCAACGCTGGGGGGGGGGGGGGGGGGGCATCCTGTAAAACTGTCACACACGGACTAAAGCGCTGCAGTTAATGCCAAGGTTGTTACATAAAATGGCCCAAAGTGTCTCTGTTAATGCCAAGAATGTTCAGCAAAATGGTTCACACAGACTGAAGCGCTTCAATCAATGCTTGCACCATTCAGTAAAATGATTTGTTGACCTGCAATCAATGCAAGGACATTCAGTAAAATGGTTAAACACGGACTAAAGCGCTTCAGTAAATGGCAAGGACGTTCAGTAAAATGAATGTAGTTCAGCATGAATTACCGCAAAGCAGACCAAGCTCGCGTCACTACACTACACGCCTGTTATCAAAGTAACCATACTCAGCCAATTAGGAACCGAGTCGCTTTTCCAACGCTAAAACAGTGACCTTTTCATAGAGGGACAGACCCCAAACGAAGTAGACAAGATAAGCAGCTTGGGTCTGCTTTGGAGGCAACAGCATGGATTGAAGTGCTTGATTCAATGACAGGGACGTGCATTAAAATGGTTTAACATGGACTAAAGCGGTTCAATCAATTCCATGGATAATACGGTACCTGTGATCCCCAGAATTTGCCAGTGGGAAGACATATTTTCATGCAAAGCAGTTTTACAGAAACATGTTTTCATTTATGAAAAAAAATGAATTAATCAAGAGGCCCATGGGTCTAATGTTCTGCTGACATGTAATTGGATGACCATCACAAATGATTTGCTTATTGAAATGCAATACCTCTGTGATCTTGAGAAAGCAGTTCAAGGTCATCCACATTGTGCAATGTCAAACTTCCATATGGTACACATTTGTGGTAAGTTTTGTGTCACTAGCCTCATTCTTTCTCAGCATATTGAATTTAGTGTCCTTTACTAAAGTGCTTTTTTCAAACTTGGTCAAAGTTAACCATAATTTTGGAAAATTTGACCATTGGCCTAGCATATTTGGCGTACAATTTGTTGTCCCATTTCAATTTATTAACAGAATAATGAATTTAATGTGGTTTGATACCTATGATGTTAGTTCCAATATATAACACCAGTGACACCACCATAACTCCTCAAATCATATGGTGATCTTGAAATCATATATGGATGTATGTACAAACGTTAAGTATAATGACGGTCACAAAAAGGGGAAAAATAGTTCTCAATTTATTATCGCAATAATGAATTTAATGTGTTTTTGATATCAATGACGTTAGATCCGTTTGTATACAATCAGTGGCGCCACCATGACTCCACGGGTCATAAACTTTTGTCTGTATAATGTTCCTGTAATGGTATATGGATATATGTTCACAAATAAAGATGTAATTACTATCATACAAAATCATTTCGTCAAATGCATTCCTTCTGTGACCTTGAGAAAGCAGGTTAAGGTCATTCATATAATGCAATAGCAAACTTCCAGATATGAACATTTGCGTTACATTAGATATCATTAGCCTAATTCTTTCGCAAAACATGGAATTGAATGTATTTTCAACATATTTTGGTCCCTATCTTGCAACATCAAAATTCCACATGCAATGCACATTAGTGGTATATTTGGTATCATTAACCTCATTCTTTCTCAACTTATTAAATTTACACTCCTTTTCTAAAGTGCTTAATGATTAAGAAATCTAGATCAAGATCGCCGTAAATTGTACGAAACCTGACCATTGGCCTCCCAAATTTGGTGTAATTTTTGCAATTCCATCTCAGTTTTAGTGCTCAGTCAGTATAATGTGTTTAATACCTGTGATATTAGTTCCAATTAAAACCACCAGGGGCAACTCAATGACTCCGCATATCTGAGACTTTTGGTCTGCACGATGTTAGTAATAAACTTTATTTCTTTAACGAGGATTGGGCAATAGCCATTTGCTAATACAGGGCCCTTTCCTCAAGTACATACAATACCATTAAATACAAGAGAGCAACAGTAATCCACAATGGAAAAAGAAAATAATGATATGTAAAAAAAATGAAAATATTTCCCAATATATAATAAAAAAAAAACAAAAACACCCAAACATGACAATATGATGTAATAGAGCAGGCGCATATAGATGGTTTAAACTATGTAGAAGCCAGTCAAACAAATAAGTATAGTTTCGTTTAAATAGGCACGTATTATTAATCGTCTTCGTCTGAATCAGAAATAACATCAGATTCTTTACCGAATATTTTTGTTGGGAGAATAAATTTCATTGAAGCATCCATTATTTTGCAGTTACACTCAAAAGACAAATTATGGTGACCGAACAAACAAAGCGACACTTTATCGTTATTAGATAAATTATTAAAATTCAAATTAAGATGACTGGTTTCGAGAGCTGAGGAGATTTTAGCCAAGAAAATGTTTCTGGGAACTGTGTACAATGCACACTGCAAAAGAAAATAAGCAGTTTCAGAATGATGTCCACAATGACATTCTATCAAACGACCAGTAGACAGATGTGCATTGAGGGCACTAAAATCCACTCTTAATCTATTGACGAGAATGTTTAATTTACGAGGCCCATAACGTAGGTGGCCGAGCCTAGAAGGAAAGAATATTTGTTTACCGTACAATTTGAAGACGCTAAGAGACCTGGAATCACGAACGAAAAGTGGAAGAGAGTTCCAGATTAAATTTGTAGAGGGGATAAAGCTGCGAGATAAAATATTAATCCGAGTTCTTGGCAAAAGTCGATCATTTATGGTGCGTAAATTATAGTTGCGACGACCATTTTCAGGAGGAAGAAGATCGCTCAAGTGAGCCGGACATAAGCTTTTAACCGTTTTGAAGAAAAGTACTAACTTAAAGTATTTTCTTCTGTCTGCTAAGCTCGGCCACTCTAGACATTTTTGAACTTTAACACGACTAGATGTATTCATAGCTCCCGATACAGCAAGTGCAGCTCGGTACTGAACTGATTCGAGCATATCACTACTCCTGACTGAACAACTGTCTATAGCCTAAGACGCATATTCTAAAATCGGCCGTATACCTGATGTGAAAATAGTTTCAAATGCATTACATAGAAGTGTAAGCATACATTTCCTTAATCTCCAAAGTCTTGCGGATGCTTTGTTACAAATTGATAAAACATGTTTATCCCATGACAAATTATGGGTAAGAATGATACCAAGGTGTTTGTGCTCTTTTACCTTTTTAATCGTGTCATCTATGAAAGTTACAGGTGGGTGGTTTTCATGTTTAACTTTTTTAGAAATGACCATATCTTCAGTTTTTCCATGGTTAAAGTCTACTTTCCATTTTACTCCCCAATCCTGAATGGTTAACAGATTTTCATTTAGAGTTATTACAGTTTGGTCAGGAGACTCAACAATTTCCAGTAGCGATGTGTCATCAGCAAAAATGTAAACTTTGCAAGAAAGGTTGTCAACTAAATCGTTAATGAAGATCAAGAACAATAACGGTCCAAGGACACTACCTTGGGGGACACCAGACTGAATAGTCACCCAATCTGAAGCAACTCCATCCAGCACAACGCTCTGTTTTCTATTTGTTAAATATGAACGGACCCAGGAACGGAGTGGGTCGCAAATGCCAAGTTGTTCGACTTTAACAAGCAAGCCCCGATGCCAAACCCTATCAGAGGCTTTAGATACATCCAGAAATATCATACGCACATCTTTACATTTATCTAAAGCTTCACTAATAACATGCACAATGTTGATGAGTTGGTTGACTGTACTGTCAAGTTTTTTGAAACCTGAATTGCAAGCAGTCAAAAGACTTTTTGAAGTGAGGAAATCATACATTCTTTGAAACACAATAATTTCAAACACATTAGCCGATGAACATAAAAGAGAAACAGGACGGTAATTTTTAGGCAAGAAATTTTCGTCTTTTTTATAAAGACCAACCACATTAGCTTCTTTCCAAATAACAGGAAAGGTAGCTTTTTCCAGTGACAGATTAAACAATTTCGTGAAAACACCAGCTATGTATGGAGTAAATAAATGTAAAACTTTATTCGGAAGGTTATCGGGCCCACCTGTTTTTGAAATTTTAAGTTTGGATAGAATTTTTAGTGTTTCATTTTCAGTAATAATAATATGATCAAGTTTTTCGTCGGCTTTATCTTCCAGAACAGGTGTCGGCTCATTTACGTCATCATTGACCCACTGAGACGAGAAAAAATCATTTAGAGCAGTGGCTTTATCAACAGAGTTAAAGAGGACTGAGCCATTAACAATAAGAGGAGGGATGGGTTTATTTGAACGCCAACCACAAGCATTGTTCAATGTTATCCCCCATTTCTTGGTTTCAGTGGATTTATTTGTTAAGGTATCACTAACTTTTGAGTAATAATTGCGTTTGGCTTCTCTCAGTAAACTTACGACATTATTTCTGAGTTGGCGATATATTTCCCAAAATATAGCTGCATTATTATTATTATTATTATTATTATTATTATTATTATTATTATTATTATTATTATTATTATTATTATTATTATTATTATTATTATTATTATTTTTATTTTTTATTTTTTTTTTTATTTTTGTTGTTGTTGCTTTTTTGCCTTTTTATATGCCCTGTCTCTCACTCTCATTTTTGCCGCAAGTGACTTGTCATGAACGGTTTGTCTTTAGGTCTCATCGTGACTTCCTTATGGGGAATACATTCGTTTGCTACTTCTGTCAAAAACCTGGTAATATCCAAACAAATATCATCAACATTCTGATCTAAAAATAGAGCATCCCATGGAGCAGAAGATAAAAGATTGTGCAACTTTTCATTATCAACTTTGGAGTAATTCCAAATTGTCTTTCGGTATGCAGTGGTATTACCAAGAGAAAGTTTTATACAAATTAATAATGCTTCATGATCACATGTAGAAATTGAACTTAAATTTGTAACAGTAGTTTCAAGAGAGTCATTGATTACAAACACTAGGTCGAGAACCGATTGTCCTCTTGTAGAATCAGTAACTAATTGCTTCAAATTGAGACTGAGACAGGAACTTAGAAAGTCCCATTCTAGCCTATTATTACAGTTCTCCGAGTTCCAACAAATGCCAGGAAAATTTAAGTCACCAGTGATGATAATGGAATGTGGAGACTCAGCTATTGCTTTTGCAATTGAACCTTGAAATGAATCTATAAAATTCCGTACCATATTATCGTCTTGCCCAGGTGGTTTATAAAAAGTTGCAACAAAAACTTTGAATTTGTTGACAATGAGCTGAATCCAGAGTGACTCAATATTCGGATTATACATAGATCATTTCTAGTTTTCACGCTCAAATTACTACTAGCATAAACAGCTACACCTCCCCCGCGCCGGTTTCTGTCGTGTCTAATAGGCGGGTTAAAACCTGAGACACGAATATCATCATCATGAACTGTTGCATCCAACTTTGTTTCATTCAGGCCAACGATATCCATATTATGATGAATACATATACTTTCAGTCTCATCTAGCTTGTTGTTGGCTGTAAGACTGTTGACATTAATATCAAGAACATTAAAAAAATCGAATTAGGACCTGGGTTTGGGTGCATGTCACCACATAAGGCTAGAAGGTTATCAGTTATAAATATAATTATGGTTAGATATAAGTACATGGAATAAACTAATGTGTTCCAGCGACCAATGAGTGTAAAAGTACGAATAAATTCAGATCTACACTTAGTATGACACAGATATACCGGTAGGGGTTGCAAAGAATTGAAGATACAGTAACCCGAAAAAGCATCATTTTTCACAAGGCAAACAAGAAATAACAATAAAAGTTGTAACCGACAATACCATCGTTTCGACAATAATAATCTAGCATTGTTTTGCAGTGTCACCAAATTTTGTTGTCTACCTATTAACCGATACCAGATCTTGGCATGAATCTCCTACATTCTAAGTAAAGCCTGCTGGAAAAAGAATTGAACAGTGAATTATCATGATAAAGACAAGTAGAATTTATGAACAAAAGTTCGTGTCATGTTTTCTGTCCAACATCTGAAAAGTTTAAGCGTTGGATTGAATAAAGAAACATGTCAATAGAAAGTAAAATGAAATGTGTCAGGACCATGTGACCATGTCAAAATGAACAAGGTCACCCTGAACGGTGTACCGAGAAAGATACAAACCTGCAAGAACAAAGTGAAACTAGGAAAGATGATTTACTGCAGGGCTCGACAATTTTTTAAAAAATCACTTGTCCGCAGGACAAGTAAATTTCAAAATCCACTTGTCCGCATACAAAATCCACTTGTCCTGATAAAACTTCTATAAACATCGTTTTTTTCAAACACAATGCTAAGGCCTACGCAAACCATTTACCCTAAAATATATTTGCCGCGTATTGTCGCTTGCAAATTCGCACAAAAATGTCAAATTTTACAACGATTCAAGCTGCAACTGTTCGACAGTGAAACTGGCAAAACATTAAAGATACAAATTAAAAAAGTAAGTTATTTGCATGGGGTGACTAACGATGAAAAATACTTTGTAATTTCTGGGACGATAGGAGTCCGTATCCCGGTTAAAGTTAAATAACGATTAAAATAGTTGCATTGGTTTCAGGATCCTTTCTCGCTGCCTCTGATGCCGTGATGGGATGCATATCGTTTGCGTACCTACCATGAACGCTATCGGTACATCGTAGTAAATTTGCGTATACAGTATTGGCAAGTTCCTCGCAATAAACGGTGTTCTTAAATCGAATTCAAACGAAAATTTTAATATTTCAAATCAGAAATCGAGCGTGCGCACCGTCAATATCTTTCCTGCAACTGTACACAAACAGCTGCTTTGGCCATGTGGCCTGACGCACAACACATCACCCGATTGGTCAATTGAGTCACATGCAAAAATGAGCCAATCGCGGCTCGTGCTGCAGTGTTTTCATCATGGCTTCCGCCCAGTGAACATGTGTGAATATGCCGTAATTTACGGAGGGAACACACAAACGGGGAGCTTTTTTTTTTTTTTAATTGCAGCATGCGAAAATAAAGATTCCAGTGTTTATAGCAACAATTATTTGGAGTCACAGGCAAATACGCAAAGGTAGGGGGATAGAGAAAAATGTCGAATGTGTGACAGATCAGTCAGCATGATGCTCCGTTCACCGTAGATTACTCCACGCGGTCACTTGCGTGTGACTGGCAGATGTGTGTTTTGTTTGGCCGGGAAGTCAACTTGCGGCACCATTACATGATCTCTCCAACACTTTTAGAGCCCACCGATAAATTGTCTTTGATGCTAATTTGCTCAAGAATTCGCAATGCAAGTTTTAAAATTTTTTGATGTTCCTTTGTCATCGTTCGGGCAGATAAGACTGACGGTGAGGTGCTGTGTGACCTTGCCCCGATGCGGGCGAAAGCCACTACGCCCCAATGCATGACTGCTGGTACCTTTGATCTCGTCGTCGTATGCACGCAACGGTCAAAATACCTGCTTGTTTTGACAGAAATCAAGTAGGTAGTCAAGCCCTTTTGAATACACCTGCTGACCATGTAGGCCTAATTGTTTAAACCTGGATTGTTTACTTTAGGCCAGGGGATTATCATCACCTATTGCGCATTGGCGTTTATGTTCTGTTCACACGGACCACAGTAATCGCCAACATATACAGAGTCGCGAAGGCTCTGACTGCTCATCATTATGTTGCCGTGCATGCAGACAGACGTAATTTCTGTCTAATTAAAAAAGAAAAAATTAGCTTGTCCGCAGGACAAGTTGAATTTGAAAGTCACTTGTCCGAGAAGAGCTTTAGCTTGTCCGGGAACGTCGGATCATAGGAATTTTCGCGCCCTGTACTGCATAGCAAATCAGTGTGTGTGTCTTCAAAGCACATTAGTATGGCAATGTACAACTTTTCCATAACACAGGAGTAGAGGTTGGAATGGCATCTCTATCTATTATAGCTTTGAAGTTATTCAAGATTTAAAATTTCAAATGCCCCTAATTTGCATAAATTTAAACATCTTCATTTCTGTGCATAAAACGGCCACTCCTTGTATGGAGGTACAATCATGCCAAGTTTGGAGTTTCTATGTATAATAGTGTCTGAGAAAAGTGTCGGACAAATTTGCTGGTAAAAAAGAAAGAAAGAAAGAAACTGGAAAAGAAGACTTGCTTGAAAGCAAATCTGTCTGTGTGCCTTTAAAAGTTGTAAATATTAAATGCTACAACTTTTATCCTTTGGTACTTCACATTACATTAAGCTTACGGCTGGATGCAAATTTAAAGGGCCAATGGACCTTGACCTTTGACTTTTTCAGGTCACATGTAAATTGCACAGTGTTACAATTCCCACAGTTTAAGCCCAACATGAACCAAATCGGAGTAAAATTGACCAACTTATGGCAAGATGAAACTTTCGAAGGGCCAAATGACCTTGACCTTTGCCTTTTTGAAGTTACATGTTTTATAAAAATGTCCAGTGTAGCAATACGTACAATTTGAGTCCAATATGATTAGAATTGGATGGAGATTGGCCAAGTTATGACTGCATGAAACTTTCAAAGGTCCACATGACCTTGACCTTTGAACTTCAGTGGTCACATGTAAATTTCAACAATGTGCAGTGTTGCAATAGCTACAATTTGAGCCCAACATGATCAAAATTGGATAACAATTGACCAAGATATGGCTAGAAGAAAGCCATCATCGAGAGTGGCTTTTGACCTTGAAATGACCTTTGACCTTGAGATGACCTCTACCTGAAGTGAACCTTGACCTCAAAAATGACATTTTGGCTTAAAATTGACCTTTGACCTTGACCTTTGAGATGACCTTTACCTTTCTATGATCGAACTCCTATACGCTCGGAACCACATCTACTATAGTATATAAGATATTGAAGATTTAAAACTTTAATTAGCCCTCATTTGCATAATTTTGAAAAGCATGACCTCTCATTATAAAAAGGCCAGACTTTATCCATAGAATTATAATTGTGCTAAGTTTGGAGTTTCTACATATAATACTTTTCAAATGAAATGTCGGACAAATTTGCCTGTAAAGAAAGAACTAGAAAGGAAGATTTGCTTCAAAGCAAATCTGTCTGTGTGCCTTCAAAAGTTGTAAATATTAAATGGTATCAAATTTTGTGCTTTGGTACTTCACATTCCATTAAGCTTATGGCTGGATGAAAATTTCAAAGGTCCAAATGACCTTGACCTTTGACCTTTATAGGTTACATGTAAATTGCAAGAATGTACAGTGTCACAAAACCCACAATTTAAGTCCAACATGATTAGAATTGGATAGACATTGGCCAAATTATGGCTACGTGAAACTTTCAAAGGTCCAGATGACGTTGACCTTTGACCTTTGGGGGTCAAATGTAATTGTCAAAATGTGCAGTGTTGCAATAGCTACAATTTGAGCCAAATATGATCAAAATTGGACAAAATTAACCAAGTTATGGCTAGAAGAGAGCAACCATCGAAAGTGGCCCTTGACCTTGGAATGACCTTTGACCTTAACATGACCTTTGATCTTGACATGACCTGGACATTTGAGATGACCTTGGCCTTGCTGTGATCGAACTCCAATACACTTGGAACTATATCTACCATAGTATATAAGATATTGAAGATTTAAAACTTTAATAAGCCCTCTTTTGCATAATTTTGAAAAGTATGCCCTATCATTATAAAAAGTCATATATCAAAAATATGCAGTGTTACAATAGCTACAATTTGAGCCCAACGTGATCAAAAATGGACAAGTGCAGAGTGATCCAAAGGATCTATGTCCCCCGCCACAATAGACAGAAACAAGAGGGCAGTGTGAACAGCCCGTGCCTCAGCTGATCTTGACATTTATCACACTTGCAGCTCTATGAACTTGGGAAAGGATCAAGGGCACCATGTTCTGAGTAAGTCTGACCTTTATAGAAGAACACTTACATGTGCAACACCAAGGTTCAAGTAGTTCTCAAGTTATAATGAAGAGTAAAATTCATGTATGTTGCACTGTGACCCCACAAACGAGGTCAAGGTCATTCATGTACTGTCTCAGCATGACCTTCATACAGAATAATTAACATGTGTAGCTAACTCAAAACAGATCTCAAGTTATCAAGTAAACAGTAAATTTTATGTCAGTTGTCCTGTGAATTAGCATTAGAATGCCCATTGACTTACATAGTAATCAATAGGAAAGCTGCATTGAATGGTAAGTACCCGAATTGAAAACCCTTAAAAATCAGGAATCCAAAGCAGTGCCACCTAGTAAACAACTGTTTGACCCTTCCACAACAACATATCCATCACATTTCAGCTTAATCTGAGGAACGGTTCTGAGAACAAGTGAAAAATAGCAAACCCACACAAAAAATTCATTAAAAAAATTGCAGCGCCACCTGGTGAACAAATTGGGAACTAGGTGTCCCCGGGAGTGTCTATGTACGATATCAAAGCAATTGGGTGAACGGTTTTGGAGAAGAACTTGAAAATGTAAATTAGCATTAGCATGCCCATTGTCTTACCTGATAATCATAGGAAAGGTGCATTTACCGCAAAGGAGCCGAATTGAAAAAAATCATTAAAAATCAGGAATCCGCAGCATTCCCACATAGTGTACAACTTTGTTTGGCCCTTCCATAAGGAACATATCCACCACGTGTAAGCTTAATCTGAGTGATGGTTCTAGAGAAGAAGTCGAAAATAGCTAGAACATACAAAAATTCATAAAAAATTAGAAAAAAACTGCAGCGCCACCTGGTGAACCATTTGACAACAGGGAGTTCCTAGGTGTCGTCCTGTGTGATATCAAAGCAATTGGCTAGGCAGTTTCGGAGAAGAAGATTTTTTAATATTTGTCCAAAAAAAACCCCCAAACAATAAAATTCATTAAAAATCCAAAAATCACTGGAGCATGAATATTTGAACAAAACTGGTAGAAACCCACCCAAGGTACATTGCCATCAAGTTTGAAGTTAATTTGGGTAACAGTTTTGGAGAAGAAGTCGAAAATGTGAATTAGCATTAGAATGCTCATTGACTTCCATAGTAATCAATGGGAAAGCTGCATTGACCGGTAAGTACCAGAATTGAAAAAATCGTTAAAAATCAGGAATCTGCAGCATTCCCACATAGTGAACAACTTTGTTTGACCCTTCTACAAGGAACATATCCACCATGTTTCAGCTTAATCTGAGTGACGGTTCTAGAGAAGGAGTCGAAAATAGTTATAATACACAAAAATGGATTTGTTCTTGGGCTCTGTGACCTTGAAAATATGTCAAGGTCAAAAACAATACACAGTGCACATGCCCATGGTATGATGCATCTCTGGTATAAATTCCATTATTCTATATCTTAGGGTTCTAAAGATATTCTCCCGGAGGGACACACGGACGCATGGACGGATGCACGGAGGGACGGACGCACGGACGGCAGGCCCCCTATCCTCACTAACTCTATGTCCCCCTATGCCACCTTCGGTGGCGGGGGACAATAAAAATTCACAAAGTTATGGGTAGAAGAAAGCTACCATCAAAAGTGGCATTTGACCTTGAAATGACCCTTGACCTGGAACTGACCTCTACCTGAAGTGGTCCTTGACCTTCAAAATGACATTCTGGCTTTAAAATCACATTTTGACCCAAAACAGACCTTTGACCTTGACATGACCTTGACATTTGAGATGACCTTTGCCTTGATATGATCGAACTCCAATACACTCGGCACTACATCTACTGTAGTATATAAAATATTGAAGGTGTATGTAGTTGGAGTCCTTTGGACCACTTTGCACTTGATGACCCGTAAATCTTGGATTCTGGTTGGAGAGAGGT
Organism: Hermodice carunculata; assembly: GCA_964020975.1. Lineage (NCBI taxonomy): Eukaryota > Metazoa > Annelida > Polychaeta > Eunicida > Amphinomidae > Hermodice > Hermodice carunculata. Next base: position 51,471,679 of record OZ026624.1, on the reverse strand, counting down.
CACGTGACCAATCTCTGTGCACTAATGCTCCTATCTCCTGATTGGTCGAGAGTGGTGACCTGACCAGAGAGCGGGAAAATGAAATGATTCGAAAAAAGAAAAACGAGACTCTTACCTTCGCCTGCAAGCTGATTTTTTTTTTCATTATCAATTTTCCTGATCCCCACTTAGCACTCAACTACAGGCTAGTTTCAAAACTAAGGCGCCACAGAGGAGCTCTAAGTGTACCACATAAAGTGTACCACATGGGCCTTGGAAGGTTTTTTTCTTTTATTATTGATTTATCTGCACACAGTGCCACAGATAAAGGTACATGCTTTATCTCAGGGTATTCATTCATCATTTATCTAGATAATTATGTAAGTCATTATATCAATAAATGGTAAGATGAAAAGCTATGTCATAATAATTTCATCTGGATAGTTTTCGATTCTTAATAACTCAATCCTGTTATCTGGTATAGAATGTAGTAGGATAAAATGCCCGTGTTACAACATATTTTAATGTCAGAATTCTAGGTTACAGTGTATGCAATTGCATCAATACTTCTAACTTGGTATTAGACGATTATCTTTCTAGCTGATTCCAAGATCACATTCTCATCTACCACCAAGTTGTTTTATTTTCTTTTTTTATTTGATACAGAGTACAGTAATGATGCTTTGAACTGAATACAATTTAATTAAACAATATGCTTTCAAATCGATACAATGTAATTAAACATTTATTTCAAACTGCATGCAGTAACGTCAATGTCATATATACATTAAAGACTGCATTATCACGTTACATATACTTCATGTGTATGTTTTTTGTTTTGTTTTGTTGTTGTTTGTTTGTTTGTTTTTCTTTGTTTTTGTTTTTTTTCTTTCTGATTTGAATTTCACACAGTTAGCGATCATGCCTGAAGAATGTTATCCATTAAGCTATACCCTGTTGCAATTTGGTTTTTACTGTCATATTTTACATTTAAGTATGCAGCTATTTCATAACCTGCAGAAACTTCTACATTTTGATTCACCAATTCGTCACTGAATTCAGGATCCTCTGGGTAGAGCAATTTACTTGTGATATCTGCCATGCTTATTCCCATGCAACGTTGTGATAAATCAAACACACAGTGCTGTCCACATGTTATGTTATACCAACTTTGAACTCTGCATTGGCTTCAATTCTGCGAATCGTTAAGGTTGCAGGGGAACATGGTCATCAGAGTTCTGCGACTTACGATGCACCACTTGTCATAACCATAAAAATGGCATCTGAGACTGGTCATCCAATCCTATTTAATAGGAGTCAAGTGATTGTTACACTTAATTTTCGGCCTAGAAGGCAAAGACTACTGCCATGAAACGAAAAAGTGCTGAGTATGTTGCTCCTACTGACAATGTCTACAAAAATGACTACATCAATGAGGCTGGTCATGGGATCCCAGTTTATAAAGGTTCTGGACTGCAAAGGGGGCATGGTATTGGCAGCATTCTTGGTGGGCTCTTCAGATCTGCAGCCCCACTCTTGAAATCTGCAGCCAAAACCATAGGATGAGAGGCTTTGAATTTTGGAGTGGGATTGGCCAAGGATGCTATGACTGGTCAAAATATCAAAACTTCAGCAGAAAAGAGAGAACGACAACTTGGCACCAATCTTCTGGACACAGCTGTTCAGTCAAAAAGACGACCGAAAAAGCGGAAGGCAGCAGGCAATAAAAGGCAAAAACAGCAGTCAAGTAAAAAGAGAAGACAAGCAGACATCTTTGGACAAAGACCTGTCAAGATGACTTCACTAGTACATGAAAAGAGTGTACTCAGCAGCAAGTCTGAGCTAGATCTCTTCACGTTACCACTTACCCATACTGGAGTAGAAGCCGGGTCATGGGTTCCCCATCATTCTGTCACCTCCTTGGATGATGCTGCTCCCATACAGTTTCATATCAATGGATCTGGGGAGAAATACATGGACTTAAACAATACCAGTTTGCTGCAAGTGAAAATCAACAAAGAGGATGGCACAGACCTTGATGATCCTACCAATATTGGACCAGTGAACAACTGGATGCACAGTTTATTCAAGAGTGTAGAAGTAACATTGAATACCGTGAGTGTAACCAACTTGTTCTCAGGTTATGCCTGCCAAGCATATCTGGAAAATTTACTCACCGATGAGGGTGACACCAAAAACAGTCAACTGCACAGTATGATGTGGTCTGTTGATACTGCTGGACATATGGATGAATCAAATCTGGGCACTTTCACTACCCCTGCCAAGAACACTGGCTTTGACAGAAGAGGTCGGCAAACTAAGGTATCCAAGCTAGTAGAACTCATGGGACCACTGAATATTCCTATATTCAATCAAGACAGGCTGCTGTTAAATGGTGTTGATGTTAGAATCAAACTTCACAGGTCGACAGCATCATTTCACATTATTTCATTTGATGTTTGCAGACACTGGCCCATTCAGGACGCATGTACATGAAGGCATTCTTCATGTTCTCAAGGTAAGAGTGGAAGCTGGAGTGCGCATGGGACATGCAACAGCATTAGAAACCAGCACAGCCAAATATTCTATCTGGAGGGGTGTTATCCAGACATGTGTGTTACCTAGTAATATTACTTTTGAATACATGCAGGATCTGATCAAAGGTGAAATTCCAAGAAGAATCATCATTGGTTTTGTGGACAACGATGCCTACGATGGCTCACTCAGCAAGAATCTTTTCCACTTCAAGCATTACAAGTTATTAGTTAACAAACTTGTCATTTTAAGTAGGGGGTGATACGCTGGAACCGTTCAGACCCAACTTTGCAGGAGGTATATGCACCAGGGAATTTCTGAGCCTGTACTCAGGGATTGGAAAGCTCAAGGACGATTTTGGGAATGATATCACAACAAAGACTCTTGCAAGGGGTTATACTCTCTTTGCCTTTGACTTGACACCCGACCTTTCATGTCACTCAGATCACTATCAGCTGGTAAAGAAGGGAAGTGTGGATCTGGATGTGACATTCACTACTGCCCTCTCATGACAGTGTGCATGATTGTCTATGCTGAACATGACAACATAACGGAGATCGACAAAGCAAGGAATGTAATCACAGACTTCTAACATGAACACCAACATGATTACAGATATCTTAGGCAGACAGGAACCAGCAACAAGATCTTGATTTGCTGGTGTGTATGCCTCTGACAAGCTTCCAAACGCAGCACAATATGGAAAGTTGTATGTGATAAAAAACGTTCCATTAACAGAGGATGGAGAACATTGCGTGGCAGTGTATGTGCCCCAAAGATTTTAACATGGACGTGCAGAATACTATGACCCTCTTGGAATAGCACTTTCTGTTCATAGCATAGAAAAGTTTGTGTTAGCTTGACCACATGAGTATGTTTGGAATGAATACCAAGTACAAAGCTGGCATAACATAACATGTGGATAGCACTGCATATTTTACTTATCTCAGCGATGCATAGGGATTTGCATGGCTGATATCACAGGTAAAGTGCTCTACCCAGAAGATCCAGAATTAAGTGACGAAGTGGTAAATCAATATGTAAAAGTTTCTGCTAGTCTAGATATGAAATATCTGCTGACTTAGAAACGTAAAATATGACAACAAAAACCAAATTGCAACTCGAGATGCCTTATTGGACATTTTTCAGATATAATCTTTGAGGACACATATCCTCTATAATAAATGACTTCACAGATCACAGTATAACTTAAGCAACTGTTCTCCCATTGTCAGTTGTCAGTTTTGCCCGATGGATAGCAAGGAACTATAATACTCAAACCATCATGGCTAACAACAAAAGAGAATTACCATTTTTTCCTTGGAAAATCAACAAAGAGTTGGATGGCTTGATCAGGCTCTTCAAGCCCACCAAGGGATCTGAGACCACTCTGCATATATCTGCTGAAGTTGCTCAAAAGATTATTGGACAAGCTGTTCATAGAGGTACCCATACAGGAAGGCAGCCTGGAACCTTGGCGTCATGACCTGGGTGAACTTACGTTTTTCTCCATATGGGAATGGAACTATGAGAAGACCATGGGCATAGACATCTGCAAGTGGTTTGTGGACAAATCATGCATGATATGCGCCACCTAATGTGGGATCTGTCTGGATCCAGAACAATGGCCACATTTCATGGCAGACCTCCGCCTTGCTGTCTCCCAGCCTACACCATCAGATAAAACTTACAATGCTCTTCCTACCAACTTCTGCACTTTACTCAAGGTTCCTGTGTATGCTGCAAGTTTAAACTGTTTGCTCGATCAAATGTCAAAACTCCCAAGTTGTGAAGCATGTGATTGTGAGACTGGCAAGCCTGGTCAGGAAGAGCATTCTTGTCTGGATGAGGCAGCCATTTTGTGCCGTGAACCTGCCAGGAACAAAATGTTGCAAGATTTGAACATCCATAAGGGATACACCTCCACCATCAGAAAGCTGCTGTTAGAGTTTCAATCATTGCCTGAGGTCTTAGCCACCATTCTGATGTATTCTGTAGACCTGCATGACTACTTGATGGATAATGAAGGTCGTCTGCGAAATGACATTATCCAGGCTGGTTTTGCATGGGATCTGAAAAAGCAAACAAACATTATTTATGGATAAACGTGCTCCATGATAGCACGTATATCCATGAATTATTACTTTTATTGTGTAAAAATCTGTCACGCGATTATACTTTATCGCCACGAAGATACAGAATACCAGTTTATCTGATTAAATCTCTGGACTCAGCTCACTTTTATTATAGTGCTTCTTTTCGTTTGTTCTGTGACTGTGACAAAATACTGACTGATGACAGGGTTACCTTCAGTTTACTTTACGATCAGCTCAGCTTCGGATGGCTCAATGTCCATTCCTGTACAAGTAGGCCTACATTAGAGACAACTGCAAACCATTGGCAGATCTTAAGATTTGGTGGGAATGTGGGGTCCCATGAGCTTTGAATGTTTTGTTTGTTTTTTCTTGTGAACCATGCAATGCACAGTCATATTATAGAGTTACACGAATAATCTGAAAGTGGCAGCTCAAGATATTGAATGGATATATAACACCTTCTATAATATGACTGTGCATTGCATGGTTCACAAGAAAAAACAAACAAAACAAAACATTCAAAGCTCATGGGTTTCCCTGTTAAATATTAAAAATTCGCAACAATCACAAAGCAACCAAAGGCCGCTTAGATAATTTCGTCTCGATGTACATGTTTAGAAACGTGTGCAAAGTATCTATCAATCTACATTTCTTCTCGTGACTCATGCATTTAAACAGGAATTTGAGAAAACAACTCTGCAATTACTACACAAAGGATGTATTTATTGAGTAAAAGCAAAAACCCTATCGAGGGTCTTTGACTTTGGTAAAAGCTACATACACTGCAGCTATATACAAGAGTCATTAGAGGAAAGGCAAATTGATAGGCATGATTGATTGGAAGAAAGCAAATTGGCATGTTATCTGCAATTACTGAACAGATAGACATTGACCCCTTTCCATCTTGTTCACGTGGATTTTTATTTTACAGGTTATACAATGCACTTAGTCGGACCAGGGACGTGCTACTCCGAATAACGCATCACTGCTAGGACACATCAGCATCCAGTGGCACAGAGCGTTAGTGAGCAGCACACAGCGGCGGCAGCGTCTCTGCTGCTGGCTAACACCTGAACACAGTCTATCGCTCAGTGATGCTGTTTGCTGCTGAGCTCAAAATGTGTCAATTGATTTCAGCGTTGGACAGCGTTGTTTAACGGCAGCGCCGCTGACTAACGCCGTATATACCGCTGGCCAACGCGTTCTTCCGTTGGCTATTGCAGTCCTCTGCCCAAACACAGAATCTGCCGCCAAGAGATTTTACTAGTGTTGATAACTGTTGACGCTTTTACAACTGTTTGAGTTAGGAGGTTGATGGGGGAAGTTTGAGATTCGTTTTGGAGTATGGATGTAATGACCATTACTACTGTGGGAGTGTGGCCTGGTGAGAGTAAGTCAAGTCATCCATATTATGCAATATCAAACTTCCGCACATGATAAACATTTGTGGTACATGTACACTTGGTATTGTTAGCTTTATTCTTTCTCAGCATAATGAATTGAGTGTCCTTTACTAAATGCTTTATAACCTTGAAAAATAGGTCACGGTCAACCAAAATTTTGCAAAATTTTGCAAAATTTGACCATTGGCCTAAGCAATATTTAGTGTAAAGTTTGCAGTCCTATCAATTTATCATCCCAAAAATCTTTTTGATACCTATGTTGTTACGTCCAATTAATACCCATAAATCTCACTAAACAGAAACTCATATTTTCCATTCACCTAAAGGGGGAGCCACTCGTATTTTTCTGCTTTGACATACAGGTGTATTAGCCTCCAGAATATTCCGAACAAATTTCATAAGGATCCACTAAAAATAAAACACACAAGAGCATCTTCAATTTTTAAAAAAAATTTTTATCCTTAATACTACACAGTCCACTAGGTGGCACCACCAATAATGAAAAAAAAAACCAAACAAACAAACAAAACAAAACAAAACCAAAAAAAAAAAAAACAAAAAACAAAAAACAAAAAACAAACCAACCTAGATTTTCATTCATAGAACATGTCAAAAAATTTCAAAAGGCTGACTTAAAATTGTGAATGCCGTCATGTTGACAAGCAATTGCTTACAGATGGATACATAGGTGGACAAAATGGTGGTGGAAGGACAGACATGAGTGATTGCATGAGCTTTGCAACCTATGGTTATCAGTGCTAAAAAGGTATATATTTAGAATGCCTTTTTTTCCTCATAATGAAAATAGATGTTTTACACAATCAATAAAAATGATTTAATTTGAAACAATCTTCAGATACTAAGGTGAACAAACCCTGTAAATTCTAATGAACATCATTTACGGAAGCTGGTATGGTTCTCTTGACTGGTGCATTCTCACCTCACACATTCTTGTTTCCTGTTTCCTAACTTTTTGCATTCTCACTGCACATTCTCAGTTTGTGCATTCTCGCCTTGTTGAAACTGATATCTTCAGGCTCCTGTTGGGCCCTGTGATTATACATATGGATGAACCCAAGGTACACAAAAAATCATGCAAATGCTGGACATTAACAGAATGAAGATTTCTTGCATGTAAAACTAACTCATTGGAATTCCACTGTCAGTGAGTGGTTCTTCTTTGCATGTTGTATAGGGTCTAATTTCAAATGCAAAAATCATGCAACAGAACTCGACTGTTTGGTCTGTCCATTAGTCTAATGAATAGTAACCATGCCACAATGTCTAACACATTAGACACTTGACTTAAAAACACAGTTTTGGACCCCAGCGGACAGTGGTCCATGCCAGCAATTATCAAACCAGGCATTATTACTGTACGTACTGTTGACTGGTTGAAAATATATTAATTCATTGAAACCTGTTTCTTCGAAACAAAATGTTCCTTTTTCATTTTGTTATAGACTCAAGATGCCAGTTGTGAGAAGTCGAACACAGGCACCAGCGCCAAGGCAAGGGGGTTCCTGAAACTGTTGGAAGTCCATGAAGCGTGCACACATGATAACTGGTGTAACGCAATCAAGACTCTCGCCCTTGACAAGCAGAAGCAGATTCCACACTTGAGACATAAAAGAAAATATTGCTGGAGCAGTGGCCATCATAGAAGGTTTGCAAACCAAGTAAGTATATAAAACAATCAGAGAATGATGTACATGTAACATGACTGGAAATCTCAAATTCCATTCACTCAATATTTGGCCTGTACTTTTAATGGACTATTTCAACATCTTGTGTAAAATTTTTAGTACATGTACTTGAAATTTTGGCGTGGCAACCCAGGGTTCTTTCCTGCCAAAATATAATTCACAATTAGTATTGTTAACTTTAAAGATCACATTAATGTATTAAATACTCCGAGACATATTATCACTATGTAATCTTTTTATTCCATAAATACACAACAAAACACCAGTTGAAGTGTGATTTCTTAATATTAAACACTTCAGTGAACACACAGGCACTTCAAACAATTTACACATGGAATGGTGAGGAATAGTGTCTTTCGCACATGAAAGTGAATGTTCGCAGCACAGGGAAGCAGAAATGGAATTCTACCTTCGCAGATTAACCCCTTTCTTCTTGAATTAAGACTGAGTCAACAGCTTTCCTTGGTGTGGGCTGAGGCACCCAAGTAAAGTTGTTGACCTGAGGCACACTACCTGGATACCTCTCCTACACAGCTCTCATTCAGATCCTTTTTCATCAGTGAAATCAATTTGTCAAAAGCATTGAAGCAGACTAATTAATATAGACCAGCAGCTGGTTTACGAGGGAGCAGGGTCCACATAAAAAAACATTTGTAAAATGCTTATACATTGTTCGCCATGACTGGAATGAAAGGGTTAACCATGCTTTGCTTTCTACACCCGGTCAGGTTCCACTCTACAGCAAAATTTGTGATGTCAATCCATTCATAAGCTGGCAGAAGGAGTCAATGAGCAGTTTTCCTATGAGAGGGCATGGCTGGACTGTAGCAAGTATTCAGATTTAAGGGAGTTCCCTAATCGAGTCCTTCTTACTTAGAGCTACAACTGAATTACTTTCCAACCTGCACCAAGTTTCTGATAAGTAACTTCCAACCCTTCTTCCTTTCCTCTGTCAGTATAAATAGTCCTTTTTCAAGTCTGATCTGATTATTTCACCATCCAAATTCCCACTGGACAGCAAACTCTTATGTGGAAAGTTTCTCTGGCAAGGCAGGCTGGTTCAGACATGCTGAAGTGATTTTAACTTTTCAAGTGCCAAGTTTTGGACTGAGTTGACCAACAGTATTCCTCAGAGTGCTTTGGGCGCATTGTGTCCAAAAAGGCATTGAGGTATGTTGTTGACCTTGGCCATTATATTCTCCAGAACTACAGGCATGCGGGTACTAGAACCAGAGTCATGCCCGGGGGCATGAATGTCTCGCCAGCGTAATTCAAGCCACTCCGAAGTTTTTTGTTGACGTCCGAACTGACAGACGTCCGGACGTCCGGAAAGTGACTGCTTAGTCTTGCCAACAGCTTATGCTGGCGAGACAATAAAAGGTCTCTTCACAAGAAATAGAAGTCTGGCACCCTTATTGTGATTGAGAGCAGTTCATCTTAAGTAGTTCGACTTCAGTCACAGTTGGCACTGAAAAAGTGAAGATCCACAACAAAAGCATAAAACGAACAGGACTTGGAATGGATTACCAGAACAGTGGTTCTCAACTTGCCACACCACCACGAGGATCCATCCAATTGTGGTGTTTTATGAAGTGGGATGGGGTGGGGGGGGGGGGGGAGGTTCGGTACACTGGTATATGCAGTTATTTTTCTAGAGTAGGCAGTACGGAAAAAAAAAATCTTTCAAAGTTTTGGATAGTACGAAGTACGTAAAACAAGAGGGCTTCCAGTACGCCAGTACAGTAAATAAAAAGCCCCAGTACGCCAGTACGGGAAACCCCTTACCGACCCTCTTTTATTGGAGGCATAAAGAACATGCCAGTTACACATCTCCTTTTGTTTGATAATATTAGTAATGTTTGTGTTATTTATGCCTCCATGAACATGATGAAAGATCACAATTGGGCTTTTCATCCAAGCAGCCTTGCAAGACGCCAACTACTTGATCACGATTTGGCTGGAAAATCACTCAACTTTGGTGATGTAAGCATAATTTAAGCCGTATCAACTGCAGGGTCACACATGGGCTACCAGCATTAATAAATGCACTTGGAATCACACTTTCTGGTGTGGTACTGGCATTCACTCAAATGTATCAATCTGTGATTAAAGGTGAATGTTCGGAATAACTATTTCATATGATGAGCCACTTAACAAACCTAAATCTATATGCCCAAGTACCATTTGAACGCTGTCAAGTCTGGTAATCAAAGAACAAATGCTTATTCCATACCACTCACTAAAAAAGTGTAGTGTTCTGAATTATAACATGGATTAACAATTTATTTTGTATTAGAAACAAATCATATTCATAATATTTGAAATTTTCAAGAAAGTTTTAGGCTTTATTACATAAAATCTGATCAGCGGGGAACCAGTGCAAGACTCAGTCCGTGCCAGCCATATTAGTAGACTATTTGGACCCGTTCTTAATACCCACCCACCCACCCACCTACCCACCCACCCCTCTTTACCGTTAGTTAAAGATTAAGCCATGACCACTGAAACAAACTGTTGTTACACTGGTTAATTAGAAGTATTTATACTGTAATTGTTACCATGTTAAGCAGTAGTTAAGTAATACTCAGGACTGTCTCCCTTTTGATAAGAGTCAGGACCCTTTTCCAACTTGTCCACATAGACATATCACAGTTCTACCTTGCACTTCCATAACCTATATTTTTCAGATACACATACATGTAATACATTTTGAACTGTCATCATATATTAAACAGGGCTGTCCAACTGTGGAATTGTAGCAAAATTTTGCTACAAAGCTCTTAAAATTGCTACAGTTTTTCTCAAAAATAAGTGTTTCTAATGTAAAGAAGTGGAACAAAATGCTACAAGTAAAGAAAATTATGCTACAAGGATTTTCAGTTGGACAGCACTGTATAATTATTGCCCAAGATTCAACACATATCTCAATAGAGACCTCATAATTTGATACATATCACAATACACTTTTTATACAGCTGGCTTGGCTGTGGTAGTGTGTAACTATAGATTGCATATAACATGAAAAAGTGAATTACACCATGGACCTATAATGAAAATTAATTAAGCCAGGTTTTATGGCCCTGCTGGGAGACCGAGGTGTCACCCCGCTGTGTTTATTGAGGGTGGCGACTATCATGGTTCCTGTGATGTGAAAAAGCGTGGGTTCCTTCTTGTTAGGGATGGTTCAACATTATCATCATTTTTTAATCAGTACTGAGGGTACTAAGTTTCATGCCGCTCTTCCCTCCCCCCAAATTAGTACTTTAAAAATTACGATTTTCACAAAAAAACAAAAAAAAAAAACCCCTAGGAAAATTGCAAAAATGGCAAAAAAATGACCGTCATTTTACATATTTTGTGAAAATGTACAGACCCATTTAACCCCCTCCCCCCTTGAGTACTGTAAGTACTAATTCAAAAGTGTTGAAAATGTTGAACCATCCCTTAATGGGTTCATGGTTATACTGTAGGTCTTATGACCAAGTTTTCTTTCGTTGATATTGTAATGTGGCCCTCCTCTTATAAGGCCACCCCAAGTGCACCATAAATTAATCTGGCCTTGAGAGAGCACTGTACTTACAATTTGGACTGGTGCCACTCTTGGTTATTTCATTAAAGTAGTGCCTGCAAACTAAGACCACTGCCATGAGAGCCCACCTGGCTTTTATGACCACATTTCTGAGGTCCCCGCAGCCCATATTCTTTAGCTCCAATTTAAGATATTAACTTGCTACATGTGACCTTTTTTTGTTTTGTTGGTAGAATGGGTGGTCTTCAATAGAAGGCTCTACTCTACAGTACTGGCTCCTAAATGCACAATACAGACTTCCATGGAGCATCTCATCTGCCAGCAAAATATGGGTCTCCTATTGCCATATTCTGGAAACACAGGTAAATTTGTCAGGGAACCAAACTCTAGTGTCAAGGAAAGACAGCCTTAAAAGATATGTGGTCTCTCACTGGAAGTGGTCCTAAGAGGAGGTAGCAGTGTCAGTACTTCTGTATTACATATGTGTTATGGAAATGTTTGCTTGCATAAGGTTCTTGACTGGGCAGAGGGCTTATTAGTATCACACCCTATCAGTATTCATATGGCAGCATGAGCAACCAAGGCTTAAAATGGCACTGAAAATTAAGTAATCTTTCATTTGTAAGGGGGAAAAAATACCCACCACAAAATCAGACTAATTTTTGTCTGCATATTAGCACTGGATTTTCATAACATTCTCAGCAAGAATAGAAGCTCTGCATTGAAACGTCCCAAGTTTTACAGAGTTCTGGTCACCGCAGCAAAACTCAGACCAATGTATGTTCTGGTAAGTACACTGTTCTCGATGGTCTCAAAAGGTCTTGGATAAATAGAAATGACTAGACGACAATATTGTATCAGTGATCGGACACGCTGACCCATACTCTGGTTCTCTATCGATGCACACACTGTCTCAACTGATACATCCCAGCTTGAATGTCCTCTCAGCAGCTTTATTGGCCTGGGCTAGGGTGGAGGCTGCCATTCTTATGGGGACTGATCACTGATCCCAGCGTTTGCTAGCAGACTGCGTAACCGCTGAATCTCAGTCTGCTGTTGAGTCACTGTGTTTTGAAGTTCCTTGATCACCTACAAGCATGTTTGGCTTTGTTAAAGCTGAAACCATCCACAAACTCTCTGGTGGTCAAATGTCATTAGCTTTAACGTTTTTGACTTATTTCATCTTTGATAAACAGCACTTAGAATAACAAATGCAGTTGCCTCCTTAACTCTTTTAGTCCTACATTTTGTACTGAGTCAACAGTTTTCCTTGGCACACGTGGGTGCATTGTGTCCAAAGTGTGCTGAGGAAAGCTGTTGACCTGGATAATTATATTCCATGTGACTTCAAGCATGCCTGATGTTCCTGCTAATAAGTTTGAAGAGAATCTGGCTGATGGTTTTGCAGTTGAAAATGATCTGTGAGCAGACAAATACACAGACAGATGATGGGATCTCCATCCCTATTACAACCTCAGCTGACTAACAAGTCAGCTGAAATAATAAAAGCAAAAGCAATCTAAAATTTTTAATCAAGAGACACTTAGCAGTAAAGATTTAAATTTTAGATTCAAATAATAAATGCAAAAGCAATCAAAAATTTTTAATCAATAGAAACTTAACAGTAAAAGTATAAATTTTAGATTGAAACCGAAGAAATTCAAACTCCTTCAACCAAACTGGCTAATGCCAGCTCAGACTCATGTAAATGTACATGTCATTATTTTACCTGTTCCTTGCTGGCAAACAGTTGTCCATCCAGCACTTCCTCTGCAGACAGTCTCTGGGATGGAATGCTATTAGTAAGCTGTTTTATATATTTGGCCTAAAAAGTAGAAAATTTACGAATCAAATTTGTCAATGTACATGTTCAATGCTGAGCATCCCTTGGGGGCAGGAACTTTACATTAACTTGTACTTATCTGATGATGAAAGCTTTCTCAAAAAGAAGGCTGTCAGGCATACAACAAACACATGAACAACTAGATCACCAAGAGAGTCACTAACACAAATGTACGAAAACAGGCTAATGTTTTATAGAAAGTTCTGCAGAAAGGATGAAATATGAACTTTGGTTTTTATGCTGACTGACAACTTATGCCCTTAACAATCTCAACTTTTTCAAGCTCAAATCACCCATCGCACCTGGACATACATGTAAATTGTCTCCTTAAATGTTAACTAAACTTCATCTTTGAAAAATATTTTCGCCAAGAATTGCAGACAAGGCCTATCAAGACGCCACGTCCCAGGTCAATAGCTTTACTGAGCACGGATTCCGTAAATTGCTTCAAATCCATGCCAAGGAAAGCTATTGACTCAGAGTGGCATGTATTCTTAACAGAATTAGGTAAATGAATGCAGAAAATCCTAGCAGCTTTATCTTGCAGTTTGTGAGAATAACTTTTTCAAGACCACAATGTACAAATATTAACAGACAACAGATCTGAAGAACCGTGTTCCCTCAAAGGACCCAAAACAAGATGAATTCAAATGTTGGTCGTATGTTACTATGCTTGATGTCTACTGAACACTCTGCCTGTTACTTACACAGACAATTACCCTTGCCAATATATCAAACCACCTTTTATACTGAGAACCACTTCCCCATCGGCGTTCCTGACCATCTCAAATTAACGTCTGACCAATGAGAACTGTGTCCATCCTCTTTCCATTAGTCACTCAAATATAAAAAAAAAATTCAAATCTAAGCAAACAACTTCTGATTGGTTAGAATTTAACATTACAGTGTAGATGGGGAATGTCTCTCAATACTGAAACGACTGGATGCATTTGTTTCCAGCCCCTTAAGTCTTCATATAGCTGAGCAACACGTGTGTGTAACATGTTGAGACTTTCCTGCAGCTGTTTCCAATGATAGACTGTGCTGAACATATAAAAACATACCTTTAACTCATTCCACCCTGATAGAAGACTGAGTCAACAGCTTTCCTTGGCGCGCTCTGGGCGCAATGCGCCCAGAGCGCGCCAAGGAAAGCTGTTGACCATGGGCATATAATTTGGAATGATCTTCCATGCAAGTTTCATCCAAAATATTGAAAAATAATCCCTAAATTAGTAAAATACAATTAGCAGACGACATTTAGATATTAGCGGGAAAAGGCGTCATCAGGGTGGAATGAGTTAATACCACTACCTCAGTGGGCAGGTCCAAAAGTGCTTACATAAGGAGGTCAAACACAAAGGAAAAGAGAGCACTATAGACCTGATAAGTGTGGTCGGAAAAGACAGGGCATCGCCCATTGCAATGGTCTCTCAAAGAACAGACTTGTAAACAATGTTATTTTGTAGCACATTTCTTCAAGAAGTGTGGAAACAGACACACACACAAAGAAATAATATATATATATAATGTAGTTTTGGTAATTTTCAAGAAAGCATACACTAAAAGGTTATGGGACGTCACCTCCCATAGGTGGCACCACTTGTTTGACTCCGCCATACAAGTATCAGCAAAATGAACTGTATTCTAAATGTGCTTGTTTTTATTTTGATGTTTATGTACGTGTTTGCTAATTAACCCTTTCCCCTTGAATTAAGTCAAAGTCAAGAGCTTTCTTGGGCATGGGTTGGGCACGAAGTACCCAACCCACACCATGAACAGCTGTTGACCTGCGGCATGTGATCTTGTTAGGTCTTGCCTACAATTCTCAGTCAAATTGTTTTTCATTACCGTTGAATTAGTTAAAAACACGGAAACAGATGACCTTTCACCACCCGGTTTACTAGGGAAAGGGTTAAAGCCTCAAAATTAGCAAACAAAAACAAATTAAGCCCATGGTGCCCACCTGTACTGGCCAGGCGGCCACAAAATCTTCCGGAAGCTCCCCAGCTCTCAGTCTGTTCAAACTGTCCACCTTCTCCATCTCTGTGCCAAATGGCTGGTACAACTCAAACAGGATCAGTCCCACACTGTACATGTCTGACTGAAAATCACGAAAAGGTTTAATGTACAACACACATGCTGCAAATGCAGTATTATGAGCTTGTAGCTTTAGTGCGTGTATTGCCAGTGTTAATCTATGTGCTACAACCAGCATTTATTATCTGATCTGAACTTCAGGCCTTGCATGTACAAACACATGAAGTCCAACAAACTTAATTTCTCTTCACAGTAAAATAATAAAAGCAAAACAATTAAATCCTTACAACAAGTTAAACTGATAATACATGAGTCAATTTAAAAAAGCCTGGTCACCTGCCATTGTTGCCCTTTTACAATAATGGCCCATAAACATGAAAAAAAAATTACCTTGTAATTTGTACCAGGATCAAATTGTAGTGACGCTGCCTTGAAAGACCATCACTAGGGATGACCAAATTCTGGTCTCTCAGACTGATGGTCTTTCATAGCACGTATGAATAAAATGGAAAGTCCTATGCACAGTATCTTTAAAATGTAGTCTTTCGACTTACTTTGCAGTCATAGACCGACCCGCTGAGTTGTTCAGGAGCTGCGTAGATTGTAGTTCCTACTCCACTTGTGTAAAACTTGGTCTCTGGATGACAGAGAAAAGTAATACAGTATGTGGTCCACAAAGATACACTTGTGGGAAGGCGGAAAGAAGCATTTCTCTTGGAAAACAAATACAGCTGCATTGCTTTACAGAACAAATTCTCCATTTGAATATCATACATAAATACATACTCAGGTTATGCATTACTTTCATAGATACAAACATGGTGACTGTGACAGTCCTGTGCTCTGTGGACTTTGTACACATACTAAACTGGCCCTATAACCTTGCAAATTAGGTCAAGGTTACCGATAAACCGCCTAAATGTGGCCCTTACACAGGATCATCTTCATATCCCTATAGCAAAGTCCCAGGTGACACATGGTCCTAAAAGTTTGACATCCCGAAGTTTGGTCAAAACTTAACATAATCCCACTATATTTGGAACCTTGTGTCATCTTTAGTCCCCATGTGACCCTGTAGGCAATATGAAAGCAACAGGTCACAAATTTCTTGAGAAGAAATTTTGACTTTTTTCCTGATTGACTGACTGACTGACTGACTGTGTAAATAAATAAATAAATAAATAAATAAATAAATAAATAAATAAATAAATAAATAAGTAAATAAATAAATAAACAAATGAACGAACGAACAAACAAACAAACAAACAAACAAACAAACAAATAAATGAAATAAATAAATGAGTGAAATAAAAGTCATAAAAAAATATTGCATCATCACCTCCTTCATTAAAAGCTGGCAGTGGCCTACATATAGCTAGGGAACATCTGTGTGTAAAATCAAAGCATGCCATATAACATATTTAATAATATTGCATTATATGCACTGTATTGCTACATGCATGTACAGTAATAGCACTTACTGACACTTGGTCCCACTGTTCAATATCCCATTATTTCATCAAAAAAAAAATGATATATCCATATCATTTTTGCAGACTTTCATCACCTTTAATAGGATTATATTCTGATGCAATGTCAGGCAAATCTGTTCTAGAGGAGATGCTGATAATAGCATTATCATTTGACGATTTTCAGAAAAATACGGGGAAAAAAACCAGTGCCAACTGTTGGCCAAATATGAACTAAGTGACTTCAGATGACCCTATATGCAATATCAAAGCAATTGGCAAAGTATTTCTTGATGAGCATTTTTCAATAAAAAAAAAATAGAATAAACTGAAAAATTCATAAAGAACAGAAAAAATATTGCACACCACATCCACTGCAAACTTAGTGTGTTCCACTTACGGGGCATGCCTGGATGTGGTGTAAGTGGACCGTCCGCTTGCTCACACACTTCCCGTGCAAGACCAAAGTCGCCCACTTTCACCTGCACTCCCCCACCTGGTTTGGGTTGTAGGAAGATATTACGTGGCTGTGAAAAGACAGGATGGAATCAAGATAAACTTTGTATACAGGACTGTTCAGTCAAACCACATTCAATATAAAATATATTAGCAAAGGACTGAGCAAAGGTCACAAAGGCAAACGGCAAGTTCGACCAGTTTCATTGCTTTCTGTGACTCGTCAGGAACTGTTGGATAAGTGACGTGTAGCCTGTTTATAAATTGAGAGGTAACTTTCGTTGTTATGCAAAACACGCGATCGTGATTACGTTACACAGAGGTTCAGTCTTACTCAGACCAGTGTTGTCACAGTAAGAGATGGCTCAGAACAGATCTGAATTGCAGTAGGCTTAAAAATGTTAAGATTACTACTGTGAATACACTGCAGGGTCAATGAGTGTATTTCAGGCTGGAATTAGTGGCACAACAGTGCTACAAAGCCCTGAAGACAGGAGCTTGTATCTGTGTGACTACACAGTAGCTGTGTGTGCGGTTACCAAAGGGTTAGGCAAAGTGCCCAACCAAGCAGAGAAACTTGCTCCGAACACAATTTTTATTTTTTAAATATATATTTATTTTGATATTTTAATCATTTCAATTTAAGATATACCTGCATGTAATATTTTTGTCAAATAGTCTGTCCCTTTTTTGTACAAATTCACCATCAAGACAGCACAAGCTTAATTTTTATTCCTACTTCTATGTACTAGGCTTTTTTTTCTTTTTTTTTTGCTTACAGCATCGAGTTGAGGAGATAAAAAAAAATTCAAAATGATCCAAATGCTGTAAGTTGTAGTATACATGCATATCATCCACAGTTCTGTGTCATGTTTAGGTGTACAGGTTGACATTCATGTATGCTGAATACCATTAACGCTTTCAGTGCCAATCCCGTCTAAAGTCAATCTACTAATTAAAGTCAAACTAGTCTGAACTATCATTAGGATCCCAGATTTGCATTCCTTGTAAAAAAACCTGTCATTCAACTACCAGTATGCCTATAGTTCCAGAGAGAATACCCCAGGTCAACAGTTTTTTCTCGGCACACATTGGGCACATTGCACCCGATACGCGTAGAGAAAAGTTGTTGACTCGGACCAACATTTAGCACTGAGAGGGTTAATCTTGTCCTCCTCCACATTTGCTACTGTTGTTGCATGGAGCACCATGTAAGAGGGATAAAAGTTTAATCTCCAGTGGCTGCAGTTACAAAGAGTTTTTTGATCTGATCCTGAATTTATACCTACAAGTAAAATGAAAATTGATATTCTTTGGGGCCTAAACTGCTTAATCATTGCCATAATGTTTGATCATAATTTTGAGGACTATCCACTCTATGATCTTGGCTATGACATGAACTTGAGGATTAACAATTCCATTTTATAAATAAACGAAATTATCTTTGTTTAATCCAGTATCTTATCTTTTGCTCCAGGATTAAATTCAGATCAAATTTAAATTAATTTTATAAAATAGAAACTTCAATCCCAAATTAAAGTTCATTTTACAGCCAAGAACAAAGATTACTTAATCTTGCAAGATTTGGTCCAACATTGAACCAACAATGCCATAGTTCAATACTGAAAGGCACAATGATTTTAGTTTTTTGGAATAAATTCAGGATCAGATTAAACTCTTTGAGAATACGGCCCCTGAACCACAGATGCACCAAGCAGCTATAGCAAGACCCTCCTAGGTGGCACAACAGGCCATCTCAATCATAGCCGAAACAGTCATCAGTCAAGGCCTAGAGGAAGAAAACTAGATGAGAAACAATGTCATTGTATATTGGCCAGACTCCACCATTCCTCCATTCAACTTTGAAGGTGCGAGGCATCGCTAATCTACCTTAATTGCTCCTTTCAACCAGTTATATTTACTGCTGGCTGCCCTGGTCATTCATCCATGTCCTGGTTATTTCACTGACAAATGGCACATCTCAGACCATTGCTCTTGTGATTGGGAGTTACGAAACGATGCAAGGTGCTACCGGAGCTTTGAATTGAGAGTGGAGTTGAACAGGAAAGATGGTGGGTGTAAAGTTGGCATTTAAACTGTTGAAGTCTTAGAAGCAGAAACAATTTTATGACAAGTTAGTGTTTTTCTCAATTGCACCATGGTGGGAGAAGATACAACAATTTCCTGACTGAATAACAACATTTTCCAATAAGTTCCGATTTTTAAAAGACAGAGTTGTAAACAGTTCACATGCTAAACTAATGATGTGCAAAGTCACATTTATGGTCACAGGTAGTCACTCTTGAGAAATTTTTATTAGAAATTGTCTCATTTTGCCGATTTGTATTAGAAGAATGTGGTGATATAGGGGTTCCTAAATTGGAATTTGCAGGAAGTTTAGTTAGCAGAGATAGACAAAGTGGCCTAAACGCTTTTGAAGTTTCACCTAAGTGAGCCATGAAATGGCAACCGCAATGTTTGTTCTGTAATAAGCAAGGTGTGAAGCCTGATAAGGAACTGTGTATAAAACAGCATTTGGTACATATTTATCTCTGTGTGAAGTCCCCACCTTGTTTCCCCATCTAGTTTTCTTCCTCCATGGCCAAGCCCCATCAGTCCCAGAACTTTGCAGGTCAACCATTTCTTGTACTGACCACTGGGACGTTTGCAGCAATGTGTTGCTACATTATGGGTGAATCGAGCAACAATACATCAAGTACTTGGTTGGAACTCTAAAAAATGCAGCTCAGCATTACAAGACTTTGCACAATAGGCCAACTAGTAGTCTATATAGCTGCAGAGCTGGAAATATCAGAATTTCACTCCAATAACTTGTTAGTTTATTTGGCACACTGTTTGTGGCCAATGTTGTTTTTCCATGCACAATGTATGATGATGATGATGGTGGTGGTGGTGGTGGTAGTAGTAGTAGTAGTAGTAGTAGTAGTAGTAATAATAATAATAATAATAATAAAAGTAATTAGAAGCCGGTAAGAGATAGAAAACCCCTCAGCCAGGGTTGATAACTGGGAAATGGTACTTTAGGTGAAGACCATGTGACCTATATGTGAGACCAGGTGGCAAGTTATTTACCCATATATTCTTGGTCACACATCTATCATCAAATGGAGTGAATGAGGTCATACTGCTGGCAAAAATATGGTAAACTTTGCTTGAATCTGCAAACTCCTCTAGTATCATGTGATTATACAACTTAAGTATGCGTAGATGACGAAAATAAAAGTTGCTGTAGGTCCAGATATTCAATAGGCAGACTTGTGGGAAAACAGTATGTATGAGTCCTTGACCTACTTGTGATCTTGAACTATGTCACATGTAGGTCAAGGCTACTTCTGTTTGACCTAATCATTAGTAATGACAAAGCTTTGGTGCAAATGCAATGAGCAGAGATATCACTGCACGGCCATTTTTCTTCAATGCAGCACTGTGACCTAAACATGTGACCCAGTGACCTAGTTTTTCACTAGGTGTCTGAGGCATCCTTACGACCAACTGTCATAAATAATTGGTGCAGCTACAATGACTACAATGAGTCATTTAATATTTGGAGATATCCTGGTACAGCCATTTTTCTTCAATGCAGCATTGTGACCTAAATACGTGAACTAGTAACCAAGTTTTCAATAGGTGTCTGAGGCATCCTTCGGACCAACTGTCACAAATAATTGATGAAGCTACATTCAATATTTGTTAAAATATTATGTTTTGACACTGTTTTTCCTTCAATGTAGTACTGTGACCTAAATATGTGACCTAGTGTCTTACTTTTTGATAGGCCCCTGAAACGCCTCAATGGCCCCCTGTGATAAAAATTTGGTCTCTGTGAAGTGAGTATTTTTGGAGATATGGTGTTAACAAAGCATGGACGAACAGACAGATGCATAGGTGACGACAATACCCCTCCGGCCTATATGGGCCAAGGGGTAATAATCATCATCATCACCATTATCCTGTGGCCCTCCACTTATTTGCTGCAGTCCTCTATCATATCTGAATTCTGATACAGGTAGCCAAAAAAACAAAACAAAACAGGAGGAATCTTTCCTTTTGACCATATCTCTACCTCTAAGACTCAGGCATTTCCCGTGTTCTGTGCACACTGTCATGGGATCCCTGATAAGGGCTACCACCTTCCCCTTTCCTTCCCAAAACCTGTTATTCTAATTAATTCTGTTCTCTTCTAATTCTCACATTCCGTCTCTTTTCTCCGAGCATCTTGCTAGTAAGTTCTGTACAGTTCTGATCCCATTCTTTCCTCCTGGGCCCATCAAACCTAAAATCCATGCCACATGCTCCTGTTCTCCTAAGCTTCCTCTAAGCCCTTGCAGTTATGATCCCTATTCTGCCATTCCCTAAACATATTTTCATCTCTCTATATGCATCACACCATACCAACCAATGGTCCACCATCTCACCTGCCTCCTGAGAACAAACTCTACACTTACCACTCCTACCTGAAGTCCATTTCTGTCTTCTCTTTTCTAACTTGATAACTGCTGCCTGTATAGTGAATTCAAGACCCAAATATAGGCCTATGGTTACATTTTACAGGATGAAGAATGTTTGACACATCAAATTGTATGTGCCAATTCTTTAAAAATTATTTTTTGGGCGCACAAGTGGACCTCAGATTCACAATTCCAGGGTCTAGAGACCTGAGACATACCTCAACCTTTGGTTTAAGTGACCCTGGTATGCCACTGCCAGTTTAGTAGAATTAATTTTTCAAGTCAATTCAAAGAAAACTTGTTTGTTTGTTTTTCATCTTGTGTACTCAGCAAGAATCACAGAAATGTCACAACTGTGTGTGATGCAAGTTAAACGACAATGACTGAGCACCTAAGTTCAATGTCTTTACACCAGAAAACAAGAAAAGTTGAATCCAAGTTTCTTCAAGGTTCTTTGAAAAAGGAGTATGGTACTTGGTACGTTTGCTGTATAAATACAGGACAACAAACACACAGGACAGGGACAGAAAACAAATCAGTAGTTTGTTAGCTTTTCAAAAAAGTATAGTTTGTGGCAGTTTTTATGCATATTGGTTGTTTTGTAATTGAATCTTTACAAGCACCCTCAAAATAGCACTGAACCAAACGCTCGCCCTTCACTTGAACCAATTTACAGCATCTACTGAAATCCATTCTAACATGGTTGGAAACTATCTGCTTGGAATTCCCTTGTTGGAAGTCACTGGCTGATGAGTCTCTGACATGGTGAAAGTTAACCAAACCTTGACATTTTGAACAAAGTGGAAGTCAGGTGATCTTTTCATGGTCCTGCTGACCCCTGTCAAGGAAATTGTTGCACACATTGATTTTGATTCTCACTCCCTGTGGGATCAGAACACTTACAATTAATGTGGGAGGTCTATTAAAAACAACTGTCTAGTTAGACCTACATGTTGCGGCATGGTTACTATTCCTTAGACAAATAATGGACCGACAGTACAGTAAGTTGTGTAACACAAGTTTCGAATTTCATGTTAATGAAACTGGACCAGGACAAAATTAAAACCTGACATCACAGTTGCACGAGCAAGAAACTTCGACTGACCACTGATCCTGGACCTAATGCCATAAGTCCTACAGTTCATGGATTATCCCACAATTACATGTATACACACCAGCATGGTATACACTTTACATGGAACTTCAAAGGCAAGTTACTTATTAAGTTATTAGCTCCCATTATTGCTTATTGTGACTTTAATTTGGAGAAATACCAGTAGTGGGCAGTGTGTCAGTCATATAACTGTCGTTGTTGGGAATGATGTATTGAAATCTGTTGCGACGCATTGTTCGATGAACTCTGTTAACAGGAATGGAAATTGCCTTTGCTATCAGGTCCCATTTCCAAATAAAAAAGAAGTGCATGGGTTCGTTTGCACTGGATTGCATTTACATGTATAATCTTTTGCCCATGCAGAACTATAAGGAGCACACTTGACAGTTCCTAATCAGTTGTATTTTACACTTATGTTGTGCACATTAACACCACTCATGCCTGGTATTTTTATCTCAATCAATAACTATCCATTCTCATTACTCAAGTCAACAATCAATAGTTGGAAGATAAGTGATGCTAATTTACAATTCAACATCATCATCAACTCTCCACGTCAGCTGATAAGAGTCAAGCACTTGCAGTACATTAAGCCACTTTTAAATTTGACAGTATATGACTGTAATGCTCACAATAATTTCTTGTTAAATTTGACAATGCATATTAACTGTTTTGCTCATGATACCTTTATATCTCGATGCAGGAGCCCTTGGCTGTGAATATGATGGATGCCTTTCAGGATTTCCTCCAGGATACTGTTGCATGTCTGGTCATCGACTTGACTAAAGCTAGAACTTCCCTCTTAGAAAAATATGCAAGAAAAGAATAAATCTACTATGAACCAGTATAATTACATTTAACGGCAAGGACTTGCACAAAAATCTGGATTTTGTAAATCATGATTCTCTGAGTAATTTCGGTTGGGTACATGCACGTTAATTAATGTAGTATCACAATAAGATACTGTGAACTACTTTATTTTTGCATTTTTCTTGATCACTGTAAAAATTTCAAAATACCAAGAAATTCTGGAAATATGACTTCTTTTTTTTTTTTTTTAAATTCCAAAATAAAGTAATTTTTGCCTGAATATGTAACTGTGCATTTTGACAGTGCTGTTTCCTAGACTGTATTCCTCTACCACATTTAATATTTACCCTAACAGGCCTTTCAAGTACCGGCATAAGGGCTGTACAGTGTTTAAGTTGGCTAAAACCATCATGCACATGTTAGGGCGAGGGCTACAAAGGGAGATTGTGATATACCTGGTTTCCGCTGTGCATTTCTGTTCAACAGCCAATCCCTCAGGGTCTGTCCACAAAGTTGCATCTGTATATACAGGACGACCTTCAGTTCCTGTCAAAACAAATGCGCCTACAATGACCTTGACCTTCCATATCCAGGGACAAGTGTAAACATGTATTCAGAAAAAAAAATCCCCATGGACAAGCTTAAGTTGGTTGCAAATCTGATTTTAACTTTTTGACTTGTACAGAAAAATAAACTTTCTGATAAGTAGGTCATGGACGCTTACAATATACCTAGACAGCTTTTACGATAGCCAAACACCCGCAACACACACCTCTGAACAATGAAAAGTTACATAATGCTCACCAATACCTTGTCTACAGGATGTGTTTGAGGGCCAAGTGGTCTTTTTGAGATCCGTGTTGACAAAACTTGATCCATGCTGATCATTGAGGATGTCGCAGTAATGGATAAATTTGATTAATTTAGCCCCGTAATGTACTTTTGTGCTCAAAATTTATGAAGATGTTTTTGAAACATCATGGCTACACTATTGTGAACATGGACAATACTAATGACCCAAGACCGCAATGCTTGTCCCGTCCTGGCAAGGGGGGGGGGGGGGGGGGCATAAAATTGAATAAGTTTCCAGTCAATAAATAGTACACAGGTAGTTGCCAGTACATACAGTGGTCTCTCATCTTAGAAAAGTACCAGACCATGGTCTTCAAAGACCATCACCTTAGCTTCATTGGGTTACTTTATACGATTCACATTCTCTGCAGGATGACCTTTTCTACATGAATTCGTTTGTAAGGGGATTTTTCGCTGCGTAAGACTGGAAGCTCCCGATTTTAAAGTTGGACGGTATGGTACTGAGTATATTGTAAGTCAGCACAAGCTGGGTCATTGCTTGATGTAACTATCATGACTATAAAAAATATAGTTTGGCACAGTTGACAAAGTTTGCACCTGACAAGACAAGCCACATGTAATGAATATTAATTTGGACAAGAGCAAGTTAAATAGCTATTGTGTTCAAAATTTTTACTTGTCCTGTCTGAAAATCTTCTCATCCCATACAACAGGACTTTCCTTAAAGTCAAGCCATGCATCAATTACACATCATTGGGAGTCATTTACACCAGGTTACTTCCTTTTTGCATTTTTGTCCTCTTTAATCATCTGGATACTTACAGAGGAAGGCAGGAATGAAGTCCTGACCTGATGGTACATAGGAACAATACTGAGGAATTATCAAAGCCATCACGACAGTAGAAACTGTGCATCCTAACTTAAAACTGGATGATACGAACAAAGGCAATTAGAACTTCAAAGAGGACCCAAGGAAACATATTGCAAATTGAAGTAATGCCACATCGCTAAAATGTGTTGTCCCTTTGCTGAGTGGCAAAGACTGTCCACTGTAAAATGTAAGACTGTTTACTGTAAAATGTGAGACTGTCTACTGTAAAATGTGAGATGGTCTGCTGTAAAATGTGAGACTGTCCCCTATACAATGTGAGACTGTCTACTGTAAAATGTGTAGTTCCTTTCCTAGGTGGTGAGAACGGCCTACCGTAATATCCCTAATACATAAGACCATCCCCCACTTCTGTGTCCAAAATCAAAATTTTACAGGAGTACTAATGTTAAATGTTCTACATTTTCCCAACATTGACATCATGCATTATATAAAAAAATATTGGTCTACATGTAAAACTTGATAAAGATAAATCTTCTAAGTCGTAGGTGTACAATTAATGGTCACATGATAAATTTACTAAGTGGTACATGTACATGTAGGTCTACAATTAAGGCTCACTTAAAAACTGAATTTCTCAAGTGGTAGGTCACTTTATGAGCTTAATTTCCAATGGTAAGGTCAACAATTAATGCTCACTCATGCTAAATAAATGAAGTGGTATGATGCCCATGAAAGCTCACCCAAGTAAACTAAAGTTCTTTAAAAGTTGTAGGTCAACTATTGAGCTAATTTCCTATGCAGTATGTTTTCAATTAACATTGACTTCAGCTTTAGTTCCTAAGTGCAACAGGCTCTTGAATGGGTTCATATGGGAGACAGACTACACTCTTAATAGCATTTTTTAAAATTTTTGTTTTAGCAGCAGGTAATTGACAGTATTTTGATGTACTTAAATTCAAGATACCTCGATTGTACACGTATGTCATCAAAGTGTTAAAAGAGAGGTTACATACCTGCAGCAGACCTTTCATGAAGTCCCCCGGTCTGAAACCCGCATGTCTTCTGCCCAGGCTGCCACAGCCATTTTCACTGTCAAGGTAACGGTCGTCCCTCAATACTGTCGTCCCCAGGCTGACACTTCTTGAAAATGTCCGTCTTACTGGTGAGCAATCTTCTGTACTTTTATCCCAGGGAGACTGTAAAGCTTGTCTGCTTAGCATGTTACTATTGTTTGTATTGTCTATGTTTGTTTCACTCGCTGTGTTTGGCACCTTAAAAATACTGAGTTCTGATTTGTGTTGACATAATTGTCCACTGTACAAACTTCTGTCATCCTCTGATTCACTTCCAGAGAGTCGAGCTGGAGCTGTCCTAGAATTTCGCTTTGGAATGTTTCCTTTATGACGTTTCCGTAAATATTTATACCCACGAGAATGTCTGCTTTCATCCCTTGCTGGGCACACATAAGGTGTTTCATGATATTGCTCTTGTGGCTTCCCCTGCGGGCTGGAGTCCTCAAACACTATACTGCTGTCTTCCTCATCATCTCTGTCAGTGAAATCAATGGCTCTGCTGTAAGCATGTACATGTATATGTATGACATGTTGTCAGCGGGCTGGTATGACATACATTGTGACAAAAAAATTAATTTACATTAATCTTTCTACATGCACCACAACTGCTCACATCAAACCCAGTGGATCCATGCAACCTTTTACTGAGTAGAGGCAAGATGTCTGGGGCAGCTATCTCAAGGTACAGTGAAAACGCGTTATAGTGACACCATCTGTTCCCTTAGAAATCTGTCAGATAACTAAATATGTCCGATAAATGAATCAAACGACAAAGAAAATGAACTTTTGACCTTCAAAACTTGTCTTTAAAATGAATATGTCAGATATATGAATGCGTTATAACGAGGTTTCACTATTTTTTACTCGTTTTAGTTCAGATGACAAACAAAGCCTGAGAATTGTAGACAAGTCTTATCACTATAACAAGCCCTAGATCATTATCTTTCTTTGGGGCAAGTGGAGCACTAAATGCCTACCCCACCTCATGGAAAAATTTTGACTGCCTCTTAACTGATGTGGGAAAGAATAAATCAAATTATTCACTGGCAAAAGACAAGGTTATTTTGTATCTTCAAATAGCACAAAGAAAAGTATGGTATGCAATTTACTTTAAATTGAATCTAAAGACTTCTCCAAATATGCCCATTCCTAATATTTTAAGCAGGAAGTAATGAAGAATGATATCAAATGTTTTAACTTTACCTGCTCTCTGTTTCACCATAGTATTTTATGGCTGGCAGTTTGGGAATGTGTCTGGTGCTGCCACCTGTACAGAAAAAAAACAATCCAAAGTCACATGTCTTGATCCCTTACTGTTCAAAACCACAAAGGTTCAAGGAATAATTAGATAGTGCACCAAGCATTGCCCATTTGCTGGTAAAAGCATAAAGCTTGTTAAACAACAGTCACTACAGTTAACATATATATTTATAATATGGTTCACTCTCTGCAAACAATTGTCTTTCCATTGAGCATTAACTCCAAGGGCAGGCCATCAGTGATTTCTATCAACAGTTTTAAAGTCTCTCAACAGATGCATACATGTACAAAATGACCCTAGCCAGCCACTATGGATTTGAGCATTACACGCTTATCCGAAGAGTTCAAAGACTGGTTTTACCAGACAGTTGCATAGACGTCATACAGGTTAAACAAATGGGCTTGTCTGAGCAGTAGACACACCTGGTGGTGATAGGTTGTATTCTGTCCAAGCCCCATAATACCTGACGATATTTTCATGGCACTGGCTGGCTAGATACTTCACCTCCCTCAGCAGCTGAAATCACAAAATCATTGTCGAATGTTACATATTGTGCATCTTTCTTCCACTTGCCATTTGAAAATTTTTGCATGTGGCGGAGTGTAAACAAGTGCATTGCGAACAACAATAAAGAGGCAAATCTTTTCTACTTTTAGCAATTTTACTGAAATCTGTTTCTTTCCGGGGTATCCAAAGTGAAACACACAAAAAGACACTTCATACAATGCATCTCTTTTGCCATACTTACTTTTCATTACTGACACAAGTAGCCAGTGTTTTATGCTTGATGTATTTGGTGTAACTGAAATTTCAAAGGATTGTCTGAAAATTGTATACAAAATGGAGCATCCAGCATTCTAAACACCAGGCATATCATCACACTGGTTCAGTGTGCAATTGGCTGCAGACAGTTACAGCCAACAGACCCTTTTAGGACCCCAGAGGGCAGCACGTGCAGATGATCATTTCTACAATTTTACTCAGTTGCATAGCAACAAATCCCTTTGAAGCTTTTTTTAAGAGTCAAATCTATGGAAATGAACAGCATCAAGTGCTGCCACCTGGGGTCCTAAATTTCACACACACACACACACACACATACACACACAGAGCACTGCTTTCTCCCTCCCAACCTGAAATAGCCCTTATCTGTAGTATACGCATTTGTCCTGACCATGTAGGCAGCAGCATTACAAATTGGCTGTATTTGCATAAGTTACACTTCACCTTAAACCACAATGCAGGGTTCGTCTCCTTGAAGTAGATCTTCTTGACTGCATACTGACATCCATCAAGCCTGTGTACAACCTGAAAAATAGACGATTTTATTACAAAGTTACTGTCAGTGCCGTAGAATTGTAGACTGAATCAATGGCTTTCATCCAAGGGATGCTGAGAAAAGTTATTGACATGGACCAATATACATGTAATCTTTTTTTCCCCTCTGGGATGCTGGTACTTAATGAAAGATCCTTTTACAATAAATCTTAATCTGGGATCATTATAATAATTCTGGTGAGGACAAATTTCATTTTGTTACAGTGGGGCAGGGGTTCTGTTCCGTCATCCCTGCTACAGAAGCATGGGGGTTGGTGGATGGATATTTCTTGAACAAATTAAGGTCTAGGGGTTCCCTGAAGTCTTCCTATATAATTTGAAGCAATTGGCCAAGTAGTTTGGGATATTTTAGAAGATTTTGCTACAAAAGTTAAAAAAAAAAATATATGTCATTAAAATATTTTAAAAAGCACTGGAACACAACCAATTGAATACAATTGGTACAGACCCACCCAAGGCAAATCCTCACCAAGTTTGAAAAGTATCCAGCCTTCAGTTTCAGAGAAGTTGAAATTGTAAGTGTGAACGGATGACGATGGATGGATGGATGCCACGATGGACAGACAGACAGACAGACTAACAGACAACTGACCATCCTACAAGCTGCACTAAAAAAAGGTCTGCCTACCTTGTAAACACTTCCATATCCACCTTTTCCTAGAAGTCCAAACTCGTGAAATTCATCTCGGTATCTGGATACATGCAGGTCAAATAGGTCGGAGAGTGGCACCTCAATGGACCTCCTCGGTAAGCTGATCACAAAATGAAAGGTAACAGAGACTGATGAGGAGTTGTTTCAAACAACTTCCAAGGACCCACAATGAAGTAGATTTGTAACTGTAGCAAGATTAACTTTTTCTGAGCCCAATTTTGACTGGGTCAACAACTTTCATGAACATGTTTTGGACACAATGTGGACAAAGCATGCCCAGGAATTCAGTTGACGCAGCCCATTCTCCTGTCCTCTCATGGTCTCTGCAACTGTATGCGTGATGGTTCTTGAATGAAAGGTTAGCTTACAAATGTGAATCTGGGATATAACTCATTCCACCCTGATAGAAGACTGAGCCAATAGCTTTCTGTGGCACACTCTGGGCACCCAGAGTGCACCAAGGAAAGCTGTTGACCATGGGCATATAATTTGGAATGATCTTTCATCCAGGTTTCATCCAAAAATTTGGAAAAAAAACCCCTAAATTAGTAAAATACAATTAGCAGACGACATTTAGGCATTAGCAGGAATGCGTCATTAGGGTGGAAAAAGTTGGTCAATTCAAAACACACAGACTGATGTCAAAATTGACAGTGACAGACTTAATGAGGTTCATGGGGGGGGGGGGTGTGTGACTTGGAAGAGTTGCAAAATGATGAAATATCAAAATTGCCAGAGAAACAAGCCAACACAACTTTCTAAAAAAAATTGGGCGTTTCAGGTGGCTAAAAGTCAGGCTGCTGTCGACTCCCTTGCGCCAGGTCAATCTGTGACTGTACATGTCAGGAGAGGTTGGAACTGCTTGTCACTGAAACCTTCAGTTCTCATTACACTTAATACACTTGTGACAAAAGTATGGCTTCACATTTAACCCTAGGTTGGCTGATGAAATACAATATTTCATGACAAATAAGTTGCAGCTGATGCTGGATATGCCCCTCACGCATAATTGTAATATCAGGTACATTAATATGCAGATTAGTTAACATATGCTTATGTAATTACACAAATAATAATATTTACATTTGGTGTCTTCTTTAGCATTAGAGAAACAGGAAAAGTTTGGACATTCCTTTTTTTTTTGTGGGGATGGGTGGGTGGGTGGGTGGGTGGAAAAAAAGATACTCAAGACAAAACTGAAATTAAATAAGAAGCTTGCTAGTAGTAATTTTACTGGGAGAAAAAGTTGCATGTTGACAGCAGCATGTTATGCTTGAAGAAACTTATACCACAAGACCTTACCCAGGTTGAAAAAGTCTTTGCGCGTTTTCTCCAAGGCCGAGGTTATTCTCCACTGGAAGATCCTATACCAAAACAAATTGGACTCTGTTAATCTGTAGATGATATGCAGGTAAGACTATTGTAATTTGATTTTAATATCATGAGTGAACACTTTTATGCAATTTGATTGTGAGTGGGGGGTCTGACAAGTGATTCTTCAGAAACATGGTTCTATTGAATGTAAAATAAATCTTATTACATGGTCACCACTGTCCATAACATAACATTACACTGTATGCATTTGGGTAACACCACCATTCGATTAATTGTCAGATACTGCCTCTTCAAAGTGTATGCCACACATTTGACACAACAATGTCCGCCAGGTAGCAGCACCATCCATCAGCTTTTGTTAATAATCCTAATTCATACCTTGCCACAGTGACACATCACATATCCTGAATTAAAACACAACACCTTTCCTGTCAGGTGCTTTGTTTGCACTGCTGACATATCACTAGCTTCTGCATGGAATCTCACTGTAGATGTTCGCATTATGAAATGAACCAGCCATCCAGTCCTCAATCTGCTTTAATTTGAACTACATGTTTCCACAGTTTTGCACATTAAATTTAGTTCTTATGCACAAATGAAAAAAGATGGAAGTTCGGAGTATTAGCTACATCAAATTTAATATTGAAGTAAGTTGAACCTAGAATGTAAGCGGATCATTTTTGTTTCTGACTTTCTGACCTGTTGTCAGGTTGATGGATGTATTATCTCTTTTGAAGATAACAGTGCGTGCGACATGTCAGAAATGACATCAATATTTACATGTTCGAGGCCACCCATGTATTTAACATATCACATGGTGTAAATATGATAACTACACAATGTCTTGTAGACTGGTTCCTGGCTGTGTGTCTGGCAACTCTCCCTTTTTACAACAGGTAGCCAGAGTACTGAGCGAGATTTTCCCCCCGTAGAAGTATGGTTTATATAAACATGCTCACCAAATTTTATGCAAAACAGGCCTCTACTCTTAATTATCCAGATTCTCTGGTCACTACACATGTTTTTTTGCGGGTAAAATCTGATATGCTATCCAATAACTAAAGAATTAAAATAATCATGGTCGATATTTAGACAGCAAATACAGCATCATCATTGTGTCTGATACCCATTCATGCACTGCTGCTGTGTGTAATTTTGTGCACGTATTATTACAAAATACTTTTTTTTTTAAAGAGACAATCTTTTAGCTTTATTTCTGGAACAAGTTCGATCACACATACATGTAATCTGAGTGACCTGGGAAAAGCATTGGATCCACCAGCTGTGTACAACAGAGCCACTCCGTCTGAATGTCAGGGCAGATAAGCTTTAAATATGCTAGCCT
Organism: Hermodice carunculata; assembly: GCA_964020975.1. Classification (NCBI taxonomy): domain Eukaryota; kingdom Metazoa; phylum Annelida; class Polychaeta; order Eunicida; family Amphinomidae; genus Hermodice; species Hermodice carunculata. The sequence goes on along the minus strand of OZ026624.1, from coordinate 51,439,581 downwards.
CGTCATATAACATTTTTTTTTTTTTTTTTTTAAATTCACAAGCTCCCTTGTTATGTATCAGGAATTTCTGACAACACATATGAAACTGGTTCATGCACGTGCAACTGCAAAATATACCAGGTTATCATTTGATACCACCAACATGGCATCACAGGTGTATAACCTGGAAGCCCCCATGAGATTCCTTTATTCACATGATTCATTTTCATTACAACTGTGTTTGCCCACTCACACTGACTGACCCCAACAGATGCAGTACTCTGCACTATGTGGCCCATGACCACAGATTCAACAGTCTTAAGATTCCTCTCCAGTTCATTTCCTTTGTTCTAAGCTGACTCTTTTTTTTTTTTTTTTGCATAGATTTCTCCTGCAGAGTTTACTTTTAAAATTTCCTCCAGAGTCATTTTCTAGGTGCTAGTGACCCAATTTTTTCTTTTTCATTAGAGCTTAACTTGGAAGTACAAGTTCTCTACACTTTGTTTTTTAAAATGACAAAGTAGTCAAATGGATTCGAACTCTGGTTCCTTGAATCTGTAGCCCTGTGCCTTACCAACTAGTCTATCTAATCTTATACTCCTCAACGCCCAATTTCTATTGTTTTCAGCGGAGTCTAATTTTCATAGAGCTCCTCTCCTCCTAGGAGTCTAATTGAATTAGATCCGCTGAAGTGCAAGTGACCTCATGACGGGACTTTGCAATAGAACTTCGACAATTTTTGTCTACACTTTTTAATGAAAAAAATATTTTGTCCCTGGCAGGGCTCGAACCAGGAATTCTGTGATCCACGGCTGAGCGTGCTGTCCATTACACTAAACAGCTAAGACGATTCTTCACTGATTTAACATAATATTTATTCCAGCGTGTCTTTTGTTGACCAGCATTGAATAGGGTCAGGGAGCGTGACAGGTCAAGTGTCAAAGGTCGTTACATTATGTACTCTTACTTGTCGCTTTTCTCGTCGAAATCAAGTCTTTTAACTTTGTTTCAAGTAGGAAATACTTTTATAATACCCATCTTTTGGAGTATAAGTATGTCAGACGCCTCGTAGAGTTTTCCAATTGAATTAGAAGACTCGGGCTGCGCGCTCATCTTCTAATTCAATTGGAAAACTCTACTCGGCGTCTAACCTATACTTAGAACTGCCAGGCACACTTGGGTTGATTGTCTTGAAAATACAGCATTTTGTCATGGTCAGTGACCCTAAAAGTCCCACATCAACCAGTCAATCACAGCAAACACAAAGGATGCAAACAAAGGCAAAATTGATCTTCACTGCTTTTTTGCTGAATGGTAATTTTCTGCTATTTTATCGCAAAATTGCTGTAGATTGTTTACATATATTGTTTTCAGGGTCTAAGTAAGATAACCTCCTCAAAGATCAGCATTGAAAACGAAGAGTTTGAGTGCCGAATCAGACTCTGTTTTCAAGACTGATCTTCACAGAGGTTATCTAATGCTTATTGCACAGCCAACCAACATAACCATACAACACATGTACCTGGGCACATTGTGTTGTGGTTCAGTATAAATACAACGTGCAGCTCTCTGTTTCTTCAGTAACTCAAGAGCCAGGCAATTGATGAAATTGGTCCTACTGTTTCTTAACATTGCTTTGCTTACTGCAAACATCAATCATATAATATGCAAATAATTGGGTCACGTAACACCGGGGGGGGGGGGGGGGGGGGGTCCTGGTATGCTGGTACAAATATAATTTTGCCTCAGTACAAGGTATGGAAAATTAGAAAATGTACAAATAACAGTTGGTACGACATACGTAAGTTCATAGGGATTCCAGCACGTAAGTACAGCAAATACAGATGCCCATTACGCTAGCTAAGCACAGAACCCCTGCCCCCTTCATGATCATGTCCAAAATGGAGCAAGTGGTGAATTTTGTGCTGCATTGTGAAAAAAAGATTCAATTTATCTGATTAAACACGCAACACTGAAACCTGCCATAAGGAGCACACACACACTCTGTTTACAGATTCCAAGAGTAAAAAAGCAGGCACCTTGTTCACAAGTTGGACTTTTTGCCAAAATGTTTCACCTCAAATTTGTGTATTTATAGTGACCCCATTTGATTACTTAAGACACTGAAAAAATTTTAAGAGCAATAAAGGTCAAAATCATAGCAACAGTATAATGTACAAGATACTGTAGTATTTTGTAACAATAATTCCATTCATAGCAGTTAAAATAGTCAATGAAAGATGCACAAGGCAAAACTTTTTCCAGTTCACTTCATGACATACACATCTGTAGCTCCAGTCCATGAGCTAGTGGTCTAAATTCTGAATATGAAGCATGAATACATGAAAACTCTCTTCATCAACATGAAAGTATTGAGACTTACCAGCTTGAGGTTTGTAACTGTTGCCCGTACAAGACGGGAGAAGGCCAGCTTATACTTGGACCTGACTGGTGAGAGTTCATCCACGCTGCATACCGGTGACATCATCTTCATGCTGGCTAGCTGCTGACACAACTCTGTAATGTGCACATAGCCTGCTTGTAGTCATACATGTGTAGTACAACCCCCCCCCGGGGGGGACTCCTTGTTAATTAGTATGTGCTGCTCGGACGGCCAATTTTTTTTCATCAAAATTTCCCCAAGAAGGGTCCAACATTTACTCCAAATGGACCAATATTTCATCAAAATTTATTAAAGGCATAAAATACCCTCATGAAGGCTGTAAGATTGAAGCTGCACACTCCTAGTAATAATATGAAGTAAATTCTACATATATCTACCAGTGTTTCCACGTTCACTTCACAAGCTGCATTGATGGCCTGCACAGAATGTGCCCTGCAACTAATTACATACTGCAAAATCATGCTGAGTGATCCTGGTGACACAAAAAGGTACTAAATATTTTGAAACAGAGGTATTCACTGAATAATTCAGTGCAGAAACAGACACAGGGGGTGTTTTAATCCATTTCCCTTTGAATCGAGACTGTGGCAACAGTTTTTTTGGCATGGCTTGGCCCAGCCCACATCAAGAAAATCTGTTGACCTGAGGCATGTTACCTTGATTTATTCTATGTTTGGCAGTGAGTTATCATTTTCTGGAGTGAAATCCAGAAATAGTAACTCCCGGTAGGTCACATGTCATGCCCATTGTCAATTGACCAATCACATCATTTCAAAACAAACCCAATGTTTCTTAGCGAAATTGAAACGTTGCAGCGGGTGATAAGTTTACGCCCTTTTCATGGTTGTCATGGACTCGCAAGATGAATATGCATGAACGCTGGCTCCCTGGGAACGATATTTTTATAACTTCTGTCTCTAGAAGTGTACCCTTGTGATGTATCATCACTTAGATATATTACAAATGTTAAGAGATTGTTAATTGTCTTGTTATTTTCATTTTGAGAGTCTTACATTTCGAACATGCGGATCTATTTAAAGCGCGCAATGGTATATTGTGTTTACACCCGCGGTGCATGTATATGTGATTTGACATTTCCAAGTGAAAAGTCTCCGCTTCAAAATGGCGACACCTGAGCAACAACAGCGACAATTTTTGCGGTAAATACTCGATTACACATAGAATAAATAAAATCTTACATGGCAGTGAGTGAGTGACGATTTTTCTCTAACTCGGGATCGTTGTTGGTGGGGAAAATCACGAGTGACCGCAGGTCACGAGTGATTTTCCCCACCAACAACGATCCCTCGTGAGAGAAAAATCGTAACTCACTCACTGCCATGTAAGATTCTATATAGGTCTCATCTACAATTCTCATAAATTTGTTGTTTTTTCATCACTGCTGAAATTCACTGGATTTGTTGACCTTGCTAGCCAACTGATTCATGAGCACTTTGAGCGAACTCACTTTTAAAGAGTTTGTCCCTTTTGTCTGGGTCTTTGACATAGAGTCCCGACAGATGATCCAGCAGGGACACCACCAGGAGATGAGTGGGCAGCATCCTGGCCTCCATCATGGTCTGCAGCTGGCCTGCTTCAGACCCACTGCAATCATCATCTTCATCTGCCAGACAAAAAAAGAAAAAGAAATAAATTAAAAAACAGAAAATTTTAAAAACGCACATCAAAATTTACCATGTTCAACAGACACATGATCAGCATGATTGTCCTTTTTTTTTTTATCCTTTGTACATGTATATAAACAGATAAATAAGCACAAGGAAATGGAAATAAGTATGCAAAGATGGAGGTACCATATTATTACTTCCAAGTGTCCAGGGCATTTACAAAAGTTTCAGAATGTGAAACTCGAAGTTCAGACCTATATGTCATATCACAACCCTATTTTTTGCATAATAAATGCCACAAATTCAAAATATTTACAAAACTTAGCATTTTCTGATTCATAAAAAGGCAGGGAGGGGTGCATAAGGGGCCCTAGCACTAAAAATGAATTATATGATATACATCTTGACAACTTTTTGCTGTCTTATTTTACAGGTGGAACTGCTGGGACATGAATAACATCTGTGGTTTCACCAAACTCAGGACTTCCTTTGTGTTTTGTGGCTGTACGGAAGCGTGAACACTCATGTTTTGCTGCCACAGTCACAGGCACCTATAACTGTCCTATTAGGGTGATTCTTTTTTTCCCATTATTCAGGGCTTAGCCTGGTCAAAAACAAAAACAAAAATACTGGTGGGGTTATTGGCACCTGTGTCTTGTGTTTTCACATTATCAGCAGCAGTATGCTAGCAAGTGAAACTATGAATGAAATGTTTCTTTTCAATCTAGGAGCTGCCAGCATACAGTGAAACCTGTTTTCAGAGACCACTGCAATGAAAGACCCCCTGCCTTTAAAGACCATATTTCCAAAGTTCCTTTTGCTATCTCGCCTGTTACTGCACCTCCATTGAGACCACCTGCCTTATGTGACCACTATTTGGCCTGCCCTAAGGGTGGTCTCTCAAAACAGGTTTCACTGTATATGTTTTTTATCTATACTCCATCCCCTTCCAGCCTTACTCAGACTTACATCTAATCTAAAATACTACCACAGTGTACATGATGCAGCCTTGGTCTACACTTCAGAATGACATACAAACAACCCTTGGTAGAGGGGCTTGCAACCTGAAAGTGCTGAACGTGGATGGGTCACCATCAAGACAGGCGCACCAACTTACTTTGATGGTTCTGCAATGCATGTTTTGTGCACCTCCTGTGGGGATTAGATACTTTGTTATCCCAAGCTCATGTGTCTGAAGTTGAAAGCATGTAGGAAAAAACGTGGAAGTGCTACATTAAACTGCTCTGGAAACGCCGCAAATTAATTTTAGCTTCCAATTTGCATAGCAACATTATTTTAAAGGATGTAAACAAAAAAAAAAAAAACGTTTATGATCCAGACACATTATCTGATCTGGGAACAGGGAGATGGAACTCCCCCTGTTGGAGATAGTCTTCTCCCATGGGTACTCACAGAGATGAAAACCCCTGTGGAACCCCACTCATCAATCAGTGAACATGACCTGTCATTAAACCACATGCCAACACAGTCACCTGTGATGACTGGCACAACCCAGTCCTACTCTCCAGTAAGGCTGAACATGCTTACCCATAATTGATGACAATGTCATCACAAAACAACGTAATGTCTAGATGTCCCCTAGCAACGTTACACGGCCTTATATAAAGGCCATGCACACAACGTAGCATTCAGTTTGGATTGAACCACATAACTGTGGTGTTGGAAGATTTCAACTCTCTGTACTACTGGGCATAAGATTAGAGTTAAGTTCAACATGTGGTCAATCATCACTCATTAGCCTCTGATGAGTCGTGAAGGATGAAACATGTCAGGCTTATTTGGCACACCCTGTAGCTCTGTTCTTCTGAACACTCGCCTAGTTTTCTCATTATATTAAAAAAAAAGCTTCAGTGAAAATGTAACTCTGACATTTTAGTTTTCTTCATTAATGTACATCACCTGCACACTATTAAGATTTTTGTGGAATCTTGATTCACAGTCCCTCATTTGTTATCCAATCAACAAGGTCAAATCTGGTCGAGCTCAAATTGGTTGTAAGACCCTTTATCGAATATGCAACACTGATACTTTTGTATATACATGTACTTATTGAATATAGTGCCATTACCTTTTCAAAGTTTTGTTTTTGAGACAGTGACTTTTTCCTTTTGGTATTGCTGTGTACATCAGCAAGTTGAAGTATTCTTCATGACAGAAATAACTAGCTATTCAGATAAATGCTGGGTAGTTTGAAAAGATTTTGTGATTCATTGTATAATATTGACAGCTAACCACTGTACACATTGTTGGTGTTACAAACCAAAAACAAAAACAAAAAACAAAAAACAAAAACAAAAAAAGACATCAAAAAAACAAAAACAAAAATCAAAACAAAGGAATTTCGCATTTTTTACAAAAAGATTACAATCAGCTTCCATTTGGGACATATTTACAAAACAAGCTAAATGAGGTAATAAGCTCCCTTCAACCAAATTTATATTTTGATTCAAAATATCATCAACTAATAATGCAAATGAGGGACATCTAAATTAAACTTTTTAAAACAAAATGTAACATTTTGCCAGGTTTGACAACTAAAAACATCTTTTATTTTTGCTTCATACCCTTTCATAGGAGTGCAAACTGTGGATACCGCTTATGTAAAACAAAATCATAGCTGTATCAATCATAACAAAAAAAAAAAAAAAAATCTTTTTTTTTGACACAATAGTATGTTGCCTTAATGTTGCCCAAAAATCAATACATAGAGTAACAAAAATGCATGGTCCATGCTCTGTAACAGAATTACACATGATACCTTGGATGACATCTCCCCACAAGTTTGCATAAAGGTGGCCTTAGTTGAGATGAAAGGTAACAGTACTAGTGTTCTCACAAACCATGTTATTTTCCCTTTTCATTTTCTGAGGATGTTTGCATACATGTGTACCATGTAAAGCTCAGAACAGTTAATCCTGTAAGTGGTATGTACCTCACTTATCAGTGCTAGAAATAGCCATTGGTTTGGTGGCCAAATACCACCAAAAAGCTGGCTGGGCAAGCTTATTTTGTAAGAAACTAACGATAAGTGGCCCAAATATTTTAGATGGAACAATTGATAACAATACAAAGGTGCCTTGAAATTAATTTTTGGGCCGCCAGCTTTCCAGGGCGAGTTTCTAGCACTGACTTATTCTAAAACTAGAACAGACTGATTTTCCAACAGAAAATCAAATGTCTCCCGGTGGAACACTTAGGTCTCTGAATAAGCTACAGGTGATAACAAATTACAAATGATCAAGTTTGCTTGAAAATTACAATCCTATTTTAGCTCTCACCTAGATACATTACTCTAGCAATTTTCATCAAGTTCTTCAAGACTTATTGCAGAGAAACCAATTTCACATAAATGACCCTGTGACCTTAAAAATTAGGTCAAGGTCATCCAAATACAATCCCAACCTAGGTCTTGTCTAGATACATAATCCTACCAAGTTTCATCAAATTCCATCAAGTTCTTCAAGACTTATCGAATGGAAACCAATTTCACATAAGTGACCATGTGACCTTGAGAATTCGCTCAAGGTCATCCAAATACAATCCCAACCTAGGTCTTGCCAAGATACATTAATCCTACAGAGTTTCATCAAATTCCATTATGTTCTTCAAGACTTATCGAACGGAAACCAATTTCACATAAGTGACCATGTGAACTTGAGAATTCGCTCAAGGTCATCCAAATACAATCCCAACCTAGGTCTTACCAAGATACATAATCCTACCAAGTTTCATCAAATTCCATCACGTTCTTCATGACTTGTCGAATGGAAACCAATTTCACATAAGTGACCCTGTGACCTTGAGAATTCGCTCAAGGTCATCGAAATACAATCCCAACCTAGGACTTGCCTAGATACATAATCCTACCAAGATTCATCAAATTCCATTATGTTCTTCAAGACTTATCACACGGAAACCAATTTCACATAAGTGACCCTATGACCTCGAAAATTCGCTCAAGGTCATCCAAATACAATCCCAAGCTAGCTCTTGCCAAGATACATAATCCAAGTTTCATCAAATTCCATCCTGTTCTACATGACTTATCGAACGGAAACCAATTTCACATAAGTGACCCTGTGACCTTAAGAATTAGCTCAAGGTCATCCAAATACAATCCCAACCTAGCTCTTGCCAAGATACATAAACCTACCAAGTTTCATCAAATTCCATCAAGTTCTTCATGACTAATCACATGGAAACCAATTTCACATAAGTGACCCTGTGACCTTGAGAATTCGCTCAAGGTCATCCAAATACAATCCCAACCTAGGTCTTGCCAAGATACATAATTCTTTTAAATTTCATCAAATTCCATCCTGTTCTTCATGACTTATCGAACGGAAACCAATTTCACATAAGTGACCCTGTGACCTTGAGAATTTGCTCAAGGTCACCCAAATACAATCCCAACCTAGGTCTTGCCAAGATACATTAATCCTACAGAGTTTCATCAAATTCCATTATGTTCTTCAAGACTTATCGAACGGAAACCAATTTCACATAAGTGACCCTGTGACCTTGAGAATTTGCTCAAGGTCATCCAAATACAATCCTAACCTAGGTATTGCAAAGATACATAATCCTACAAAGTTTCATCAAATTCCATTATGTTCTTCATGACTTATCACGCGGAAACCAATTTCCCATAAGTGACCCTGTGACCTTGAAAATTACGTCAAGGTCACCCAAATACAATCCCAACCTAGGTCTTGCCTAGATACATAATCCTACCAAGTTTCATCAAATTCTGTCAAGTCCTTCAAGACTTATCGCACGGAAACCAAGTGCTGAAGAACCTGAACAACAACAGCAACAACAACAACAGCAAGAAGAAGCGGAAGAAACGGGCACTAAAACAATCTGTCCCCCGGCTTCCACCGGGAGACATAAAAACCTACGATAATACATACTATATTCATTCCAATTGTAGCACATGCTCCAATAGACACACACACCCTACTTTTTAATCTTGGGGTTTTATTAAAAATTCAGTGCATTTTAATATCTTAAAAAATTTAACTGCCTCTGATGAAAGAAGAGGGTCCATTGTTGTTATTTTATGCTATATGGATTTTATAATAAGTGTAATTGCTTGTGGTATGGTAAATTCAGACATACCATTATCACAAAACTCTGCGAAAACCATGTAATATGTTCCAGGAAATCTTTGCATTTGCACAGTGTGCTTAGTTTGGAATGAATACGGTACAGCTGTATACGTTATGCTGATTCTGTAGCCTTTACATAATTCATTTATTAGTTTCGAAGAAACCAGCTGACAGCTTCAACGAATTTATCATTCCCAAAATTTATGAGCACTGACTACCTCAATTAATCAACCAATCTTTGCATACAATTGTTTGGATGTGACAACAAAAGCTTTCACTTTCACTTTACCTGTGGTCCCCCCCCCAAAAAAAAAAATAAATAAAAGAATGCTTTTAAATTTGTATCATGCTTTTCAGTTACCCTAGACAATTTCTGTGTCTGTGTACTTACAATGCACATCCTAGCTGAGACCAGGAATGCTGAGACTTCCTGGTCTCAGATGCTAGCCAAATGGCAGGGCAAGCTGAAGGTTCTTCCAAGGCTGATAATAGCTCATATGTAAGAACGTGCCAATCACTTGACATATATGTTCCATTGTTTTCAATTATTATTTTGGAAACTGCTGATAGTGAACATGATCCACACATGTATGCTTTATTTTTGGGGGGGGGATTGAACAACCGTACATTTCTGCTTAATACTGAAACTGAAACTGGGGCTGTCAAGTGAAGTCTGTGCATTGTTACACCACAGGAAAATGTGCACATATTTGCTTTCCATTCACATGTTAACTTCTGACCACCAATTTAAATCAAATTAAAAATTGTTGAAGGGGCTGGAGCTAGAAAAACAAAAACAAAAAAATAGCGTTCAGGGAATGGATTACCCTCTGCACCCACAATCTTTTTTTCCTCAATTCTGCATTTTTTTTGGGGGGGGGGGGATTGACACTTTGCAGTAGAATACTTTACTTTCAATTTCCATATTGTTGTCTATGAAATGAAAGAGCAATTTTGGATGTGTTCTTGGGGCAGACACCACTGTACTGTGTGTCACTCATACGGCCATCAAATAAATACTTTAAAAAATTCATAACAAGTTTAAACATAAGAAGAGGCTGGTTTTCAATAGAAATGTTGTACACTATAGGTTACAGACCACAGTTGTGATTGGCTGGTTGCGCATCCCAACGAATATAGTCCGTAATTGTGAAAATACGGTGTTTTCAGCATGCTGTAGCTTCTGTTTAAATAAAGTTAGCGAAGTCAGGTTTGCTGCATCGCAGAGTTGCTTCATTGGTGGTCATATAGGTGCACTGTCTTCCAGGCCAGGTGGGAACTTTATGGTGGGGAAGGACAATGATGTGACCCTGGCAAGAGCACAGTTCATACACCTGTATAAAGCTGACATCCAGCTGTTGTTTCGTATTTCAATTATCACAATTTAACGAGCTGGGAATTGTATGACAAAAATCCGTCCATATTTTTCTGACATTTTTATCTGTTAAATGCCATTCACGGAATTTCAAAATACCATAAAACTGATTTTTTAGACTGAAAAAAGCTAATATGAAAAATACAAGGATTTATAACTGTGGTCTGTGGCCTATAATGTGCATCTCCGACAAAAAAATTTGGTGAAGCGGCGTTTGACCATTGTTGAGGTATTTTGGTAATGTTGTCCCATGGTGCAGCACTCAACGGCCTCCAAATAAACAGTTTAAAGTTTCATAAAAAGTTTATAATTACAAAGAGGACGCTGGTTTTAGACAGAAACCTGGTCCATCAGAAGATGCATTTTATCAATAAAAAATTTGGTAAAGCTGTGGTCAGTATTTTTTGAGATATCGTGGTAACATCGTCAGGGTTTAAGCCGCTCAGACAGCCTTCAAATTAATACATTAAAAGTTTCATAAAAAGTTTAGAAATAATCAGTGGAAGCTGGTTTTAAATAGGGTTCTGGTCCATCACAAGATACATCTCTGACAAAAAATTGGTAAAACTGTGGTCAGTATTTTTTGAGATATCGCAGTAACGTCATCAGGGTTGATGCCACTCAGGTGGCTTTCAAATAAATATATTAAAAATTGCATAAAAGGTTTAAAAATAATCAGAGGTAGCTGGTTTTAAATAGGAAGCTGGTCCATCATAAGATACATCTCTGACAAAAATGTGGTAAAGCTGTGGTCAATGTTTTTTTAGATATCACGTTAACGTCGTCAGGGTTGACCCTATACATTAAGTTTCCTAAAAAGTTTTAAAATACTCATAGGAAGGTGGTTTTCGATAGGAACCTGGTCCATCATAAGATACATCTCTGACATAAATATGGTAAAGCTGCGGTCAATATTTTTTGAGATATCACGTCAACGTCGTCAGGGTTGACCCCATACATTAAAAGTTTCCTAAAAAGTTTTAAAATACTCAGAGGTAGGTGGTTTTCGATAGGAACCTGGTCCATCATACGGTTCTTCTATGACAAAAATTTGGTACAGCTACCGTGAGCATTTTTTGAGATATCGTGGTAACATTGACAAGATGAACGGACAGACAGACGGATGAACAGATGACAAAGGCGATGATAATAACCTCTGGCACTTTATGTGCTGACAGTAAAAAAAAAAAAACACAAACAAATGAATGTAACTCCAAATGGAAGAATATATTAACTCAAATTCCAATGTTAGCAGACTGAGTGAGTACAGTGGTCAACCTCTGTTGAGCACCACATGCCTGAAATCTTTCGTTTTTCTGATATAACTGGATTGTGGGCCCACTAGTAAATTTTTTGGGCGGCATATGCTGCATTTCGGCGGCAGACAGCGGTACACAGCGGCAGAGAGCGGTGGCCAGCGGCAGACAGCGTTAGCCAGCGGCAGAGAGCGGCGGTCGGGGGCAGGCCCGCCGGCCGCCGCTGTCTGCCGCTGAAACCCAATTGCGACTTCTGGGGCTCGGCGGCAGACAGCGGCGGGCAGCGGCACATGGCGTTGGCCAGTGGCAGAGAGCCTTTCGCCGCTGTATAACGCCAACCACCGCTATCTGCCGCTGGCTACCGCTCTGTCCTCACAACAGCATTATATTAAGTGTAAAGTATGAATCCAAGTGAAAAGGAAGAAAGGAAACCATGTGTACCCATTCATTTGTGGCTCATAACACTTCAGTTGCTTCATTCAGTCATATTAATCGGTTCATTCACCTATATGCATGTACACATCAATCAATTTTATTTTCATTCGGGGGGGCTCATGCCTGACAGTTAACTTGCATTCACATGAATATTGCATTTACATGTTGACATAAGAGGCAAACAATTCTGTTTTCACATATCATGTATTTATTGAGTATAAAGTGTATATACATCATGTGCAGGGAAAGCTATATACAGAGGTATTCAGAGGTACATTTGTTCATCTATGATTTGTTCCAAAGTGAGCAAAATATGGTCAGCTATTGTTGAGATACAATTAAAACTGGTGTACCATGCATATTCAGTAAATAGGTATGAGTGAAAACAATATGTCACAGTGACTCAAGTTAGTGATACATCTATGTTTCCTGACACAACTTTGTGCCAAATTTGAGCAAAATATGTTCAAATGTTTGAGATACATGTATTAACAAAAGTGGCATGCATTATTTCAGGTCACAGGGATCCAGAAATCTAAGCAGTCATTTTTGATTTATAAATATTATCTCATGCAGATCTGATAAAAATTGTTAAGACATAAATTGAGATTCCATATAAGAACTGCATAGATGGATAGATGGACAACCCTCAAAAAATAATTCCTTCCCTTTGGGGAAGTCCAAAAAAAGAGACAGTAGTGACATAAGTCACATGATGGTAGATATTTAAAGTTATCTGATCTCACAAATCAGATTCCACAACATTACAAATCATCATGTTTACACATCATAAAGTAACTTTGCATGTTATCAAAAAAATCAGTTACATGTGTGTGATGTACTGCGTAAGTTAACAGTGTCATCTAGAAGATATAAAGTCCAAGTCAACCTAAACACCTGCCTACCCCATAAATGAGAAAAGAACCAGAAACCCCTAGCCCAGTGCGCCCAGAAATTAAAGGAAAGACCCATCTGGTCAAAAGCCATCAGGCCCTTTTTTGTGTTGTTGTTTTCTTTTTTTTTCTTTCTTTTTTTGTTTGTTCTTTTTTCTTTTAATTAAACCAACACAGCAATACATAGTACAATGACTAAGTAAGCTTACAATTATTTACAGTTTAACCAACACAGCGATACATAGTACGATGACTAAGCTCACTATTATACACAGTTTTCAGGTATTTCTCGGAAATGTAATATTAAGATTCTAAATACTGGCTTAAAAAACACAGGTAACCCGTAAAAACAGGGTGTTTTTACTGATTTTACACCTCAAAATGAACTGCTTTGCAAGATGAATCACAGCATGCCACAGTCTTGAATATAGCTTTATTATCCACTTGGAATCCATGCAACTGCCAGCATTGGACCTTGAGCAGGTTGTAAACTGCATTTACTTAATCTCATGCACCTAACATTATGTGCAAGATTTCAAGTTTAAAGGCCCTTGTACAGGGAGGATTTTCTACCAGGTAGAACAGGCTGTTGTTACAACTGAATGAACTGAAGCAATTAAGTCCTGAGTATACATGTATTGTTTAAACTTCTGAGTTTACACCATTGCTGGCAACTGCATAGTTGGGACAGAACCATGCAGCACCCAAACTGTGGGCAGTAATTGGGTCACACATCTACTGCATAATTAAGTGCCTGCCTGCATGTGAACATGACAGCTAGTAAATATTTGGGGTTTGACATGTATAAAGACAAATCAAATTTGTGTTTATACAATATACTTTTGGATCATACATGTATATTATAGTATATATGAATGTTACTAGATGAGACTCATTTAGAAAAGGTACTCTCATGTATCAATTACTGCCCACATGTTAAATTTAAAAAATAAATAAATCTTGGCAAGTAGGATTATGGCCAAATGTCTCCCCTTTTCTTGTTCTAGGACTGAGTATGCCACAATCACAGAGCCTCCTGTGAGATTTTGTGTGGGGGATGTAGTTGCTGTGGGGCTGGGGAAAAGTAAATTTGACCTGGCAGTGGTGAAGGAACAAGCAGGGGAATCAAAATTTAAGGTTGGCTATGTAACGCGGAAAAGGGGAAGTGAAGAACTGCACCAGCTTCCAAAACCAGGAGGAGGAGAACAACAGGAGAATGTGATCCACAAAAAATGCATTGTATACCGGCCAATTGTGATAAACAACAGAATTCATCAAGTGGAAATTAATAAGATTAAAGATTTGCTACGTGAGATATTTTAAAGGGATAGCCCAACCATAATTGATCTCAAGCTGGTGCATTGAATACAGTACAATCCTGGTGGAATGACTTCACAATCCTGGTGGAATGACTTCACAATCCTGGTGGAATGACTTCCACTGGATGTTAAATGTGCCCTCAATAAAGGCAAAAGCTATAGATACCAACAATACACATATTTTGTTAACTTCGTGAATGTGTATATTCACATCCCACAAAAAATGCAAGTGTTTGGTCAAATAAAGCCTTTTAATAGAATGGGCCTGATGGGTTTCTAGGACCAGATGGGTCTTTCGTTTGATTTCTGCATGGGCTCACTGGGCTAGGGGTTTTTGGTTCTTTTCTCAGGTAATGGGTAGGAAGGTTTTTAGGTTGGACTTTATAGATGCACTAGTACTGTTCACTTATGCAGTACATCACACACATGTAATTCAATTTTTTAATATAACATACAAAGTTACTTAATGATGTGTTTACATGATGATTTGTAATGTTGTGATGCATCTCTGAATACCTCTGTATATCTCTTTCCCTGCACATAATGTATATACACTTTATACTCAATAAATACATGATATGTGAAAACAGAATTGTTTGCCTCTTATGTCAACATGTAAATGCAATATTCATGTGAATGCAAGTGAACTGTAAGGCATGAGCAAATGAAAATAAAACTTATTGATGTGTACATGCATATAGGTGAATGAACCGATTAATATGACTGAATGAAGCAACTGAAGAGTTATGAGCCATAAATGAATGGGTACACATGGTTTCCTTTCCTTCCTATTCACTTGGATTCATATTTTACACTTAATGTAATGCAGTTGTGAGGACAGAGCGGTAGCCAGCGGCAGATAGCGGTGGTTGGCGTTATACAGCAGCGTACAGCGGCGAAAGGCTCTCTGCCGCTGGCCAACGCCATGTGCCGCTGTCCGCCGCTGTCTGCTGCCGAGCCCCAGAAGTCTCAATTGGGTTTCAGCTGCAGACAGCGGCGGCCGGCGGGCCTGCCGCCGACCGCCGCTCTCTACCGCTGGCTAACGCTGTCTGCCGCTGGCCACCGCTCTCTGCCGCTGTGTACCGCTGTCTGCCGCCGAAATGCAGCATACGCCGCCCAAAAAATTTACTAGTGCCGGGGATAAGCCAAAAACAAACATCACCAATCTCAGTTGATACATTCTTGCATTACGGTTAAATTCACTTGGCTACTTTCTGCTCCCACCCCTTCAGTTACTGTACTGTACATGAATGAACATTAAAATGTGCTGTAACAGAGAGAACTTCAATGCATCCCCCACAACCTTCAGACTCCTCTGTATGCATGTTCCTGGTTGACAAAAACATAAGTTTAGCTTCCTCTGATGTGGAATATTGCATAGGGGTTAATTTATGGAATTAAATTTGACAAACTCTGGGCAGGAAAAAAGCCTCAACAACAGTTCCGGAAGACACTGGGACCATCTACATGTATCAAGGTATAATACAGGCTACTGGTAGTAGATACACAATACAGTACACTTTTGTTCCAGTGCACTGGGGCAGTATCATTAAAAACAGCCCAAAATGAGGTCATTTTCCAAGTTTCCAGCATATTTGTACGGATGGCAATGACAACAGGAATCAGAATATGACATGACCTTTATGAACAGCATCAGCCCGAGGACCTGTAGTGTTGATTCAGCTCAAAATAAAAAAAAAAGTTGAATGTCCTGCAAAAGTTCCATAACCTCATCTGTCAGTAAGAAATCTGCCACCAAAGTTCTATTCTGTCCATTACATTCCTGTTGTTGCCTATTTCTGCAGCATAAACACAAATCAAACCACACACGACTTTATGTGTTTTGTTAGCTGCATCAAACTTACACTTTACCAGTTTGCAGTTTACGCCCAACTGGATGATGTTGCGTGTTTGGGACATACATATATGTAATGCCAAAAGCAGCTATTATTTTAAGGTCTCTTAAACAAAAACTGCACAATCAGGAGTTCAAACATTTGGCAACATCTTCAATGAGGAGGTGGCTCTGTACAGACAGTCAGAGAGACAAATGAATTAAAATAAGTAAATAAGATAAAATAAAAAAGGAAAAAAAAACCTTAATCAGTTCATCCTGTAATCATTTCAACTGGAAATATGGCATAAATTTTTCAGAGGTCTCAAGGAATGCTAGGTACTGTTGCAGACATATTTTGTTTGACCTATTTGCATGTTAGACATGTATTGTAAACACACTTGGCCCAAACATTAGCATTCCTGATTAATTTTGAACTCCCACCTGGTAGATATCAGGGCTTGAAATGTTTGAATATTTTGACAAGTTGTGAAGAAAAGTTACGTTCTGGAAAAATATTTATATTTATTTTCTCAAAAAAAAAAGTCATAGATTAATTGTGTCAAAATGTGATTTTAAAGTTTCTAAGCGAATAAAAGGTTCTTAGTGTTTGGCACTTGTTTTGACCTGTGATCACACACACCAGAGCTGGAAGAGGCAGCTAACAATATAGCTATCAAAAACAATGCCAGACAATCCAGATGCTGACTGGCATCTACTGCTTTGGACCTGTGAAATAAGAAACAACAAATGTTTTGCTTGTCCTGCCATGCCTTCCTGTATTAGAGAAGTGTCCAAGCAAAAGTTAAAAAATAAGGAATCATGCCAGTACTGCAGGTTTAATACATGTATGTCAAATCTTGATACAAATTTTATCAGACTTTGTTTCTAAGCAAAGTGCAGATGTATACATGTCATTAAATACACCAATGAGATCACAAATCTGAATATAAGAACACATTTGGAAGATAAGGATGTGTTATGGATGGGTGTACCCACTCAACTGTAAATGTATGCATATATTAATGCTTTGTGGCTGTATGTACCTTCTGTAATGTTTTGCTTAGACAGCGCCTGTAGCAGAGTATATGTCAAAGTATTGTTTGTATGTAATTGTGTTGCTTAATGTCAGTGTTTTTATCATGATTAGTTGTAATATATCGCTTGGAAGATTGATTACCTATCAAAAGAATGAACATGTATGTATGCTGGAGCCTTAACCCTTTCCCCCTTGAATTGACACTTGAGTCAATAAGCTTCCTTGGCATGAGTTGGGCACTGAGTGCCGCCTAATGCCAAGGAAAGTTGTTGACCAAGGGCATGTGATCTTGAGAGGGCTCATCTACAATTCTCAGTCAAAATTGTTTTCCATTACTTACTGTTGATATTAGTTGAAAACACTGAAGGAAACGATATTTGCCCACCAGCCGGTTTTTGCCGGTTTAAGGGGGAAAGGGTCAATTCATCCCATAATTCCTGAAACTTGAAAGACTTTCAGAGAATTTGTTGCTCGTGGGCATTAATAAAAAAAGATTTAGAGTGCTCACACTCAGTAAAGCCTCAAGTTTCTTCTTGACAAGCACTAGCATGCGATAGGTTTTCACTGGGAGAAAACACCAGCAATAGAACCAACTGTGTCATGTTATGCCCATATAACATATCAACAAAATAAAATAAAATGACAGAATAAATTATAAGCATAAGTGAAGTAGTGGACAAATAAAAATATTAATTATTATATTAGTACTGTACTAAACAGCAAAGTAAAAAAACAGACAACTAAAATTCTGATTTGATATATATAATAGACTATAACATAAAGTATAGAAGTTAGAGTGGTAAAGAAAGTATCACGCACTAGGTCTAGGATTCTCTTTCTTGTAGAACCAGGATTTCTTGGTCAACTACATGTCACATTAAGTACGAGTTTGTCTCTACATAAGTGTTCATTCCCTCCCCCCCCCCCCCACCACCACCACAACAGACACTAAATCAGTGTAAACAGTGAAATTGGGTATGACAACTCAGCCTCAGTTCAGGCTCAAGCTCAGTATATTACTATTCACCACGACACCAGACTTTTGTGACACACACCGTCAAAGTCCTTGATAGTTTCCGGAGAATTGTCGAAGCTTGTGAATGTTGCCATGCTTTCAGACTTTGATTCACGTCATCCTCGCTACCATTGCAGCTGTTCCTCTGTTCTTGCCGTTCAGCAAGTTTGTTTCATCATGAATGCATGCTCATGTGAAGGTTTCATCATGTTAGCGTTGATGTCGTTAGTGGTTTCGCAAAGCCAAAAGGCCGCTGCTGTCAATAAAAAAAATTCCAGCGTCACGGGCCGGAAAGCGAAACGCGCGTTGTACAGTGCTGCCATCTATAATACTTCACGGGGCCAACGCTTTCATTTCCCGTCGCCCCTTTCCTCCTGTCTTGCATGCTCACCCTCAATCCTTCCCCTGCCCACCCCAGCCCCCTCACTAAACAGTTTGGCGAGGGGTGGGCAGGGAGAGGATTGAGGGGTGGGGGGGGGGCAGGAAAGGATTGACACATAGGCCTACTGTACACAGTCTGTCACAGAAATTTTGTTTGCGGTGGCGGGTGATTTTAGACACAAATACAGTTTTTTTTTAAATACCATCGATACAGTTTTAATAGCAGTGTAGGTTGTGATAAAGTGGGACATCAGGTAAAGTGGGACTTTAATGTGGAAGCTGTGTAGCTAGTGCGCAGTGAAGCTGACAACTTTGGATCGATATTACCCATTAAATTTTTTTCAGAAGTACATTAAACCTACATATTTTCTGATTACTACATATCCATAGACTTGTATCCATAGGGTTTTTTGCAGGATTGGAATTTTTTGAGATTTTATAGCATTCTTTCTGACTTGGTAGGATTTTCACAATGTTCACGCAGAAGTCGCACAATTTTTTTGTTTTTTTGTTTTTGTTTTTTGTTTTTGTTTTTGTTTTTTTTTGTTTTTGTTTTTGTTTTGTTTTGTTTTGTTTTTCAAGTTGAATCAGAAGAAATTTAAGATATATATCCATGTCCAGGATCGAATTCAATGGTGGGTCCTGAAATAGCATAGATAAAAAGTTATAAAATTTTTAGTTTAGTCCTGACAGGTTGTTCATTTTCTTTCTATAAATGGCTCCAAAAGTCACGGAAGGGGTTGTCAGAAAAAAAAAAATCCTGGGAACCGTTCCTGGATATGGTATTTTTCTTTTGATGTCCGTTGATTTTAATGTAATGGGGCAATTTTTACATTTGTGAGGCAAGATACAAAGTGCAGAGGTTGAGCAAAAAAAAGTTCCGAGAAAATCGCATTGAAAGAAAAAGTTGACAATTCTTACGCAGTTATGGCTGTAATATGACACATACTCATTTCTTCTGTCCCGTGTTTTAATTATTGTGTGAAATAAACTTGTAGCTTTACCTCTGTGATGCTGTCATTAAAAAAAGAATATTTTGTGGCTTAAATCTAGACTTTTTTAACTTGGGGACACCACACTTGGCTTGTTTGGGTGTGGGTTCAATTGCGGCTTTCCATATTTGGGGCCCAGTAAGTGGATTGTACTAATCTGATTTTACATCAATAGAGAATTTCAAAGTAATCAGAACAATGGTCGTGATTAGTCTGAACTGGTCCATTCTTCTCTCCACAGCTAATGGTTTCCTGTTCCCTATGAGTGACCCTTGTCAATTGGTTTCCATGGGTCATGGACTAATGAATGTGCAAACAATGGCATGCTGCATTATCATGCCCATGCAAACAAACCACATGTGCTCGGCACTGCTTTAACTTTTCGGTGTAGACCAAAGTTTTGAGATCAATTTTCTCATATAAATCTTATGTTTACACATCTGAGTTTTTGGGAGCATGTAGTTTAAGTATCAAACTATCCAAAAATATGAAAAAGTGATTAGAGGTTATCCAAAGGTGCTGACTTCAGATCTTCCACCTTAACTTTGTTTTCGTCCCACTGATTTTATTTTACTGTCCCTGGTAAAAAAAAAAACTCAACCCAATAAAAATGACAGTGTCTACACTTTTCTATTTTTCTTAAGTCTTAACCATGCTGTTAGTTGGAAGAGCAATGGGGTTGTGCAATGACGAGGCTTGAAAGCAAGATAAGCCATTTATTGAAGTGCTTGAAAAAGCATAAACATTTTTCCTGAGGTTTTCGTCCTTTGGAAAGAAATAGGGACATTTCTCGCATCACTTTAACTTGTGTTTCAGGTTGGGAAGTGTCATGTAATAATATCAACATTTTACATCGTCGTTCTTCATTGCCAATTGTCACATGACATGGCATGCCCTACTTTATCCGAAACAGCTTTATAAAGTGGGACAGTGCATTTCAGGTAAAGCGGGACATACACATTCTTGCTCCAGCCTGAAAATTTTCAGCCAGCTATTAATGATATAATGAATTAAATGACACCTGAAATAGCTATAGTAACCACATTTACTTCAGGAAAAAAAATCGCCCAAAGAAAGTATTCTTGCCTCATGTTCGCCTATGACATACGATGCCATTGGTTCTAGCTTAATTCCAAGCACAATAACTGAAGAAGTAATTTTAAAAAATAATAAAATTCAGCACAATTTTGATGTAAATGCTCTTTTTTGCTTTTGAAACTTGGCAGGGGCCCTGTTGGGGGGGGGAGGGGGTACCTATAATCCGATAATAAATATATTTTCACTTAAATAATCCAATTATCCCTGAAAATTACCAACACTCATCCTTAATCATTGGCTTTACAATAATCCTTTAATCAGGCGAAGCAATCCAATAATCCAAAATTCTTAGAGCATATAATCCATAACTCTAACAAGCCAGATAAACATGTTTTATTATTATTCCCTGTCACATAACTGACAATACCACATAACAATGCAGCATAATATAAATTGTTCATATACAATAGACCACAATACCAACTAGAAAAGAAAGATTTGCTTGAAAGCAAATCTGTCTGTGCGTGTGAAAAATTTGCACAATTACAAAAATATGTAGTGTTGCAACACTTACAATTTGAGTCCAACATGAATAAAATTGGATGAAAAGTGACCAAATTATGGCAAGATGAAACATCCAAAAGGCAAAATGACCTTGACCCTTAGAGGTCAAATGTAACTGAAAACTATCTGGATATCAGAAGAAATTAGAATTTGCCTGTGAAAAAAGTATTCTTTATTTCCAAAATATCAACACCATCCCGCCTGCCCAAATAGACAAGTGCCCATACGTAGCTATAATTTGTGTCCCACATGATCGAAATTGGATGATAATTGGCCGAGTTATGGCTAGATGAAAATTTCAAACGACAAAATGACCATGACCTTTGACATCTGGAGGTCACATATACATTACAAACATGTGCAGTGTTACAATATATACAATTTGAGCTAATCATGATTAAAATTGGATGCAAATTGACCGAGTTATGGCTGGATGAATATTTCAAAGGTCTAAATGACCTTGATCTTTGACCTCTATAGGTCACATGTAAATTATAAAAATGTGCAGTGTTACAGTAGCTACAATTTGTGTCCAACATGATCAAAATTGGATGATACTTGACCGACTTATAGCTACATGAATATTTCAAATGGCAAAATGACCTTGACCTTTGACCTCTAGAGGTCACATGTAAATTACAAAAATATGCAGTGTTACAGTAGCTACAATTTGTGTCCAACATGATCAAAATTGGATGGAAATTGACTGAGTTACGGCTGGATGAATATTTCAACGTACAAATGACCTTGACCTTGGACCTTTAGATGTCACATGTAAATCACAAAAAATGTGCAGTGTTACAATATCTACAATTTGGGTCCAACATCATCAAAATCGGATGAATACTTTGCAAGCCAGAAGCAATTGAATTTTTTTAATTGCCCTAATTTGTATAATTTTCAAAATCTTGACTATTCAGAACGATATGCAAAACTTCACTGCAGGTGTTATAGCCATGCAAAGTTTGAAGTTTCTAGCTTGCAGGGTGTCTGAGTTTAAGACGACACAAAAATCTGACGGAAAGAAAGAAAGAAAGAAAGAAAAAGAAAGAAAGAAAGGAAGAAAGAAAGAATGAATAAATATTGGGTGAAACAATATGTCTGTGTTCACACACAGACATAATCAATGCGGGCAAGAAAGCATAGAGTATTCAATGTTTATATAATACTGTGCACAAAACTCAATTTGTGCATGTAACAACGCTGATGTGAGGGAGATATTCTGAAATCGAAAACTCGTATATACAGACTGTATTCTGTCCAGGCAAAAACTATCACAAATGCCATGTAGGAATGGCAAGGAGGTATTAAAGTATGTACATAATTCCCACAGTCCAGCATGGCACTGCACAGTACTGTCAGCACACAATCCCAGATTCCAGACTGGCACTGCAGGCCCCCACTGCACATTGCAATTTTATGTTATAATGCATGGGGAGGTATACTTTAATTACCTTATGCCAGTACTGTCTGTATGCCTAAAAGAATTCCATCTTGTCATGTGAGAATATACTAGCATCTCCGGTATACAAGATTCTGACTGCCATTTAAGAATGCATAGGGACACATGTCTGTACTTTCATTCCCGTTAACATTGTACCAGTAGAGTCCCAGTGGAATATTCCCCAGTGTCATGTAAGAAAGCAAGGGGAGGTATACTTGTATCCTTTTATATATATATATATATATATATATATATATATATATATATATATATATATATATATATATATATATATATATATATATATATATATATATATCTGTGTGTGTGTGTGTGTGTGTGTGTGTGTGTGTGTGTGTGTGTGTGAGATTAATGTCTGTAAAGAATATTCCACAATGTCCTTTGATGAATAGAGATATACACATACTTACATCCCCTAATCCAGCACTGTCTGTACAGTGTCATGAAATAAATGGGGAGGTAAACTTATAAACAGCTATGCAGGAACATGTACATGCAATACTGTACCGTCATTCTGTACACAGTATTCCACAGCATCATGTACTAATACAGATTGAGAAGGTAATGCATCTATATGTATATCTCCCTATGGCCTTCTATTAAGGCACTGTGTAAACAACATCCCAGAGTCATGTAATGCATAAGGGATATACGTATGACTGCTTATACATGCATCACCATGTACCAGAAATGCCTGTAAACAAATTTCCTCAATGTCATATTGAATAAAACTTTCGAGCAGTCTTTACTATTGGCCACTTTTATAATTGACATATACTAGCTGTATGTAACATTCAACAAGCCCATGTAGGAATGCACACATATCTGAACTTAAATCTTCATGTCATGCCCTCTTTTTTAACTTTGTATGAGAATGACCACTTCATAAATGGTCTTTCCTCTTTCAGTTTATAAACTGTGATCGTAACTTGATATAGTTCTTTATTTCCTTGTGGCTCTTGTGTTTCCATTGATGTCATTATGCTGTTGATACACACAAGTGCCCCAAGTAGAGTCCAGCAGCTAGGAGCTTCAACTGTTAAACATTTTCCTACACACACAGCCCGCATGGCCTCAGTGACTTGCCATGTGCTTTGGAACTTTCTGTGGAAGAAACAACTTTTCACCTCCAGGGGACATCAACTGCCTCTTATTTATCTTCATTCAAAGAAGCGTCTTTATTGTGCATTCATCGATTATAAAAAAGCTTTTGATCTTATAGACAGAACTTTGCCATGGTCAAAACGCATAGCTAGAATTATTAATGGCAATATTCTCACTACTATTATTAATCTGTATGAAAATGCCAAATTCTTGTATACGAAATAATAGTCAGTTATCTGCATCTTTTAATTGTAACATTGGTGCCCGACAAGGAGATAACTTGTCACCTTTACTGTGTGCCTTATACTTAAATGACCTTGAACTGTTTCTTAGTGAATACTATTAAGGCCTTGATTATACTGCACATCTTGTAAATGAAAATTTTTGAGTGCAGACATTTACATGGAGTATGTGATTACTGTAAATTATGGCATTTAACTGTAAACAAAAGTACAATGTATAGCTAAAATTATGATCTTTCCTGACGGTAAATTAAAAAAAACCCCAGCATTTATTTTTGATCAAGAAGAATAAGAAATATTTGATAGTTATGTCTACTTAGGTACCTTTTTCAATTACAATGGTTAGTACAGAAAAGCTATAGCCAACAAGTAAATCAAGCTAGACGTGCTATGTATAATCTATTAAGTTAGAAAATTAGAATTACCTTTTGATATTGTCAGCGACCTGTTTGACAAGATGATTATTCCCATAGTTTTACATGATAGTGAAAATTAAGATTACTTGGAGAGAAGAAAATGGTAAACTATAGGTCGGGAATAGAATGCCAACCGGCAACAATTCTAAATTATGCTATACTTTGTTAATTTGATTAAGGTGCTTCATGAATCTGAAAATAATTTTCAGTCTAAATGGTTATTCAGAATAAAGTCTATTCTAGATAATAGTGGTTTCAGTGATGTATGATCGAATCAAGAAACAATTAATAGAAACTGGCTAAAACATACATTAGATTTAAAACTTAAGGATATGGATATTCAACTTTGGCATAATTATATTGTTGGAAATAAAGCATGTTTTTTTTTCTATCGTCAAATAAAGTGCAAATTTTGTTTGGAACCATACCTGAAATTAATAAGTAATTCGGAAAGAATTAATTTATGTAAATTTGAGTCTGGATGCCATTGGATACTGTACACAAGTTGCCGTTACTTGGGTATGGATAAAAAAGAAAGACTATGTAATCTGTGTGATTCTAAGCAAATAGGTGATAGGTGATGAAAAACATTACCTGTTCGAATGTAATTTTTTCGACATCGAAAAAAGAAAATTTATTCAATTAAATTGTAGTGGTAATTTAGATCAAAAGATTAAACAATTGTTCACAAGTAGTGATGTTCAAGCATTTAATATGTTAGCTAAGTTTGTTAAAATTATAATGTTTAAATTTGTAAAACGATAATTGTTTTATTTCTGTGTGACGTCAACATTTAATCATGGTGTTTTGTAATTGCTGAGAGCGACGCCTCCATTCTGAGTATTTCTTTGTAAAAAAAACTCTCATACTCTGTAAGGGGTCGTAGGAATAAAAGTCATTGTCATTGTCATTGCCACCTGGTGACAGATGCCAACACCGCGTTTTCAATTTCTGTGGTGGTCTTGCTGGGTTGACCAGCTTATTGTACATGTAATTTTAGAATGAGGCTTTTTTTTTGTTTTTTTTTTCTTCTAATTTTTTAGAGATAAATCTCATAATCCTATGATCCTTAATTAAATTTCAATAATCCAATTGTCTATTTATTTGGAATCAATAAATCCAATAATCCGTTAAAAAGGCCAATAATCCAACAATCCTAAAACCCTAACAGGGCCCCAAAAACATATTTAGCTGCAACATATAGGCAGAGAGAGAGAGAGAGAGAGAGAGAGAGAGAGAGAGAGAGAGAGAGAGAGAGAGAGAGAGAGAGAGAGAGAGAGAGAGAGAGAGAGAGAGAGAGAGAGAGAGAAAAGACTCCAACCCTCCCGTTTTTTGCTCTTTGTCCAAATTTTCCCGTTCTCCTGCTTAGAATATGTTTTCTCCCGCCCAGATTAAAAAAACAATGGATGAGGTAAAAAAAAAGTCATCAAAATACACCATTTAACTCCCCCCCCCCTTTTTTTTTTTTTTCAAAATTTTCTCACCCCGCGAGGGGGCGCCGCTCTCCCAGATCCATCCCCTAGCACAGTCGCTGCGCTCCGTCACATCTCCAGTTTCAATAGTACTCAAGGAGGGAGAATCTCCAGTTTGTATGAAGCTATGGGTTGGAGTCTCTGAGAGAGAGAGAGAGTAATATGTATTTTTGTGCAAGTTAATAAAATTCATTGTAACGTGTAATTTGAAAAACCATGGCCTCACACCCCCATCACACCTTCCGCTGGTCCGTGCGGGTCATGTAGCCTATATCGAAAGCTGCTCTTTGCCGAAATCCTACATACACCCCTGGGTCACCAATACAAAGACAAAGGCCACACTTTTGGTAATATGCGCATCTAAAAATTCAGAGTTCGGTCATTTAAATATTTTCATGTGCATTTCTAAAAAGTCAGTTGTTCGGCCATTTAAATATTTTCTTCTTTATGTCATATTAGAAAAACTCGATGCAGGTGGTCACATGACCAAGTATGGCTGATATAAATACATGGAGGTTGTAAAGCGGAGAAAAGATTGTATTGTAAAGCTCGTCAATCCAAGATTTTATTATCTCACAACCTCGTGTTTGCTCTTCTCTCTAATTGGTTTTTTGTTTTATTTGGCTTCTAAAGTATTCATTTTCTAAATTATCCACACCTGTCATATTCTGTTTTGGGCATTTTCAGATAAAAAGTGTTCTCACTCATAAGTTTTATTGCATTTATTTATAACCAAATCATAAATTTCTATTTTATGGTCTCTTTGAAACTCTTATTCAATGTTATGGCCTTTCCCAGATCCTCTCATCAAAATCTACGCCAAGCGACTGATTAAGTGATAATTTAACTTGACATTTAGCCATAATAAATTTACAAATATAAAATCGGGTACTCGGGTACGAGCTTGTTATCGAGGCGGGTACCCGGGTACAAACATTGGCACCAAATCGATGCTTTATAACGGAGTTTATGAATAAAAATGCTGAGTCACATTACAATTAAGACCAGACTAAATTTTTAAATACAGCACTCTTCTTCAACTTCAAGCTCGGGGAATGGAGCTCCTTTAATATTGTACGTGACTGGCTCATTGAGGATGCACATCACCCAGATCCATTCACCTTCACCTTCACCATCACACTTGGATACAAATAAACAGTACACTGGCAATAATAGCAAGAGCAAGTCTTCTATTCTTTCAAGAACCCCACTTGTGATAACCAATAAACAGACAATGGACTCATTATATTTACACAAGAGTAGCATGTGTTCTGAAAAAGCCACACATTTCATTTATAACAAAAACAGACTACACGTAGAACTTGAAATAAACAGACAATTGATGCATTATGTCAACACAAGAGCGCTTGTGTTCTGAAATAGTCACAAAGAGTGTCATTGATCACAAAAATAGGCTGCAACTAGAAGCCAAAAAAAAAAAAAAAAAAAAAAAAAAAAAAAAATCAGCACCAGCGTTAATCAAATACCGTACCATTCTTTTCCTAGAGTAAATACATGGAGAGTTATGCTCAATTCTTCGCAGGAAAAAACTGTCGAGTTCGACACATATGTGATACATTGGACCACATAGATCAGCTGTAGCAAGTATATATGAATCGCAGTGGCTAAATCATACAATGGAATTGCGAGAGGTGACCAACATAAATTACGTACACATTTTAAGTTTAAGAGCAAGTTTGAAATTGAAGCGTACCTAAAAAACTTCCCCCTTAAAATGGCAGAAAATCAGTAAATTAAGAATAAGTACCCGCACTTAAGCGGTAGAAATAGGTCGCTCTACTGAACATAAAACCCCACTGGAGCAGAGAATATGCTTCTTCTGTAACCCCACTATAACAACGTTGAAGAGGAACATCATTTTTACTGCATTGTACTCTTTACTCTGTCGCCAGAAATTACTTCTTTGGTTATCTGGGTGGTATCAACCCCATGTTCTGCACTCTAAGTAATACTGACAAATGCACATGTATCATAAGTTCCGGTCATGATAGGCCTACACATGCACGTTTTACAATATGTAAATAAAATATTCAATGCCAGGTACCAACATATGTACATTTTGGGATATTAATCTGACCGATTCTGTATCTCATGTTATATATTATATAGATAGTTTGTACTTGTGTGCACGTCTGTATCTTAGCTGTGCAAATTTTTCGTTTCTATTTATTGCTGTTCACTTATGTTAATATACTTTGTATATCTGTATTTGACCCGATTTTGTAAGATGCATGTCAATGAAGCTTCTTTCCATGTGTCGCACTAACATTCAGTGCCTGTTTTGGCTACAGTATGTGCAACCTGATTAAAAGTAGCTTTCACGTATCACCATTATTGATCAAATCACGCGTCACACCCAATTAAAATACCAATACCAGGCACGCACATTAATTTCATGCCATGATCAACACAATTGACTGCATATCGTGCAGTGTACTGTATGGCATAACCCCTTGCAGAACCAGGAAAAGTCCCACCAGCATTTATTGATTATATATGAAAGCAAGTTAATGTGACTTTGTGTGTGTTTGCCAAAAAGTTTTACACCTCAGCCTAGGGCATGAACTTATGATCTGTGTCACGTTTGGAAAGTTTGCTCTCTGTGAAGGGCAGATGTCCTGTAAACTGGATACACGTTGTACAACTAGTTTACAAAGTTTTTAAATGAAACTTTTCATTTTCTTTTATTCCGCATTAAATCTTTTATTTCTTGAAATAAGATTACTAATTATTTTTGATCATGACATTAAACATTTGTATTTCTTTTCATTTCGCATTGAATCCTCTATTTCTTGAATAAGATTACTAATTATCTTTAATCATGACAAATTGTCAACTGACCTTGCTTGGTTTTTTTCTCCGCGGGAAATTGTTTAAAAAGCTACCGCAAAATAGTGTGAAAACTATACCAGTGGCAATCCGAGCTAGCTCTGTTAAATATATCATTTAAAAAGCTACCGCAAAATGGTGTGAAAACTATACCAGTGGCAATCCGAACTAGCTCTGTTAAATACATCAAAAGAGAGGAATGCTGTTTGGAGCCTGGAATTTTACGGGTACCCGATTCTGGGGAGCTTTCGGGCGGGTACCCAGTCAATGCTGTAGTTCACAGATAATTATTTGGTACTTGAGTTTTTTAATTACTCTTTGGATGCTAGTCTCCATTATCAAATGACTGAACATCTTTACATCGATAAATGTGATTAGAGTCTATACTATCAACAGATAATTTTTTGATGCAGGGCCTTTTCCTCTTTATGTGATGATCATGTCTCTGAAGTGTCAACAATATTATAATGCGTTATCTCATTATCTCTGGTCCTGTTTTATAGATAACAACTGAATTCCACATGATTTGCCAAAAGCAGATGTATGCAGTTTGTGTAAATCTCAATACTGTGACAGTTTAATATGTGTGATGATGGGATGCTACTCTATATATACTTAGTCAAGACTACACTGCATGTGACCATGGTCAAAGGCCATGTCTCCATATCATTTATTTTATGACAAGTATTTGTTCAAGCTAGTGTACTACATGTACAGTATCACCTTAGACTTAGTTGTTTGCTGTCCACCAAGTCAATCAATTCTATTTTAAAATGTAGTGGCAGTGTGCGTATAACTCTTAAGATCACTAAAATGTCTCAGACAGCATGAATTTGACAGAAAAGAAGAAGAAAGAAGTGCATCAAGATCATATATGAGTGTCAGATGCAAGCAAATGACATTATAGGCCTCAATATAAATTTTTACTTTGAGACTGAGAGTCAAGCAGGGGATCACCTCCACCCCCATTGTGTGCCCTCCCCTCTCCCGTCTTGCTGGCTTCCTTCCGACATCTCAGATGCAACAGCAGATCTCTAGTGCTAAAAGATTTTTTTTTTTTCAAATGTGCCCACCACGCGATTCATGAAATTGCTTGCTTCATTTTCCTTGAAATTTGGATCATGAGCGAACAGAAAATCTTTTTTTCTTTTTTTAACAACGCACTGAAAGTCAGTTTTAGTTCAAACATAGAGTAAGCATTGGACTATGCTTACTTTATGGTTCAACAGTTGACATTAAATGTTCGGGGAGGATACCTCAGTTGTAACGGGTATTTGCGCCAGACAGGTGAGGTGTGCATTTTTCACCAGAATAACTTTACATGGTATGCATCGTCTGCTATACAGTTTCCAAATGAACACTGGTGACAAAGGTTAACGTAATTTCATATATGTACCTAGACTCGAGAGCCAGAATGAAACGGCCCACACGGAAAATTCGATGGTAGATATAGACGACAAAATGGACCTTAACCAGGCAAGTATAATGGGCAGTGGTCCAAAATATGTCAGAACGCTATAATAATATACAGCCCCGGGCCGGGGAACCCAACCCGTTGCTTTTTGGCGATGACGTTTGTCGCCAACAATAACAATGCCAATGGGTTGGGTTCCCTGGCTGGAGCTAGTCAGAACGCATGGAGGCTGAGACAAAATGCTAGGAAAAGCTAGGTGATCAGGTTTGACTCCTGCCTGGTCAAAACGTACCCAGGTCAAACGTACCTGGCAAAACGAAGCCCGGTCAACAGGTACCCAAGCCAACTTGTACCCCGGTCAACACATACCCAGGTACGATTTGCCTCGTCAAAATGCACCCAGAAAATGTTCCCAAGGCACAACGTACCCACGTCAACACGTACCCAGGTCAAAACGTAGGTCTACCTACTTTCCACAGCAGTACTCCATTCTTGTAAGCGCCCTTTTTATTACGTAATACTGGATGCATTGTAAAAGTTTTTGCATGTGTGTGTGTGTGTTTATACCACACCATTGTGATTGTTCATTTCAAAAAAAAATTCCGGGGAAGCATGCCGCCAGACGGCCTCAGAGATGCTTAGCCTACGCCCACCTTGTCCAGGATTCTGATTTTTTCAGTGTTGGCAGCTCTGAGATTTGGACTTCTACAGTACTGGATATATATATATATATATATATATATATATATATATATATATATATATATATACATATATGTTTGTTACAAATACCATGCCCTTGCATATATTTTCATCTTGTGACTCATTTTATGTTACCATCTCACTGTTTCATAGTACCTGTGGGTTGTGCTTGCGCATAAATGTTATATTGTTTTAGGCCCTATAATAATAATAATAATAATAATAATAATAATAATAATAATAATAATAATAATAATAATGTGGCTCTCCGCTTATGCCCCGCGGTCCTGTGTGACACAGGTGGCCCAGGAAAAAAATTAAAAAAAAAAAAATGATGATGAGATGGAGGAAACCCTGTATACATCAATCTATTTACTGTCAACTTAAAATGAAGATTATTATACATCAGTATACATGCACTGCCGACTTGAAATAAAGATTTTTATTACATAAACACCAAGAAAGACAGGCATCAAAACTGTTGTGTATAAAAGAGATCACGCAGTCAATAATATATTTTTTCCAGAGCGGACATAAGAATTTTGGCCTTTAATATAAAGTACACGAATACGAAGTTGGAATTAGCTAGTCGGAGATGCCATCAAAATACTAGGAATAATCTGCTTGGAAACGTGTAAAGAAAGTTACGATTTGCAAACATAACATGAATGTCATGATGATCTAAAATCACATTCTTTGAAGTTTTCTCGTAGATAAAACAAATGTTATCCACAGGATGGCAACCACTATCTACTGCGTCTACCATCCTTCAGTGCATGGTTTGGTTATCCACCCATTGCTGTCCATGTTTAGGCAAACAAGAAACGATAAAAAGCCAACATATCAGAAAACAATGTGCAAAAGGTGCCGATCTCCCGACATCTTGATGTGATCTCCACAACTTTCTACAAGTACCTGTAGTTGTGTCATTTAAGACTGAAGAGATGATGATGATGATGATAAAGCGTCTTATCAATTTCCCGCCTGAGTAATTGGTATATCCATGGAGCCCCTTTCTAGCTCCATGGTACATGTATATCCTAGTTTATATTATTTTGCAATTAGATGTACGATGCTATATTATATTATTTTGCAATTAGATGTACGATACATGCCCTTATGCTATCACATGTTTTTATCTCGCCGTATTTTGAGACAATTTTATCCGGTATTGGTGGTTTTGATTTATAAATTATTACAAAATTATAAACTTTGCTTTCATATGCACTGCCAGAATTACAAAATTTTAACCAGATACACAATGATTTGGCCATAACCGCCAACAGGGAGGTAAGTGAGATTCACGAATCGGGGTGGCAGCTTCTAAGCAAATATCATCAGAACTGAACAATGTGATATTATCGATTATCTGGTTACTAGCTACACAACTGGGTATATATATATATATATATATTGATGAATATTTCTCTGCTTTATTTTTGTATTTACAACGTTTGTAGGTTGCCTCCATGGCAGCCATGGCTGGTAAAGTACCAAACCTGATGATACATGGTATCAAACCATGAAGCCAAGTGACTAACTAGTATATATAGAAATGATAAGAATGGTGTCAATGAGTGACACTAGATGATACCTTTGCCGCCTCTTCTGGCGTTTTGACCATCAACTTATGAACATAACCACTACATTGGTGATGTCATACAAATTGGATACATATATCAATGAATAACTTTTTCTTTGGCTTATTGCAGTAACAGTTTTCATTTTTCTGTCAGATACATACATCCTTCATTATTTTTAATAGTGTCATGATGACCATGAAAACAAGTGTAAAGACATCACAATTGTTGTTCGATCATTTATGGGTCTGAAGATATTGATGTAAATATGCTTTTTTATAATGGCGGCACCAAAATGGCCACAAAGGCCAAAATAGGGCGTGGCCACTATGGCTCCACATCAGAAAATCTGTTAAGGACCATAATAGTCTAGCAGTGTGCAAAGTTTTACGCTTTTATGAAAAAAGGCACAATTCTCTGATATCCTGCACATATCGCTCGTACTATCAGGTAACGGTCTTCATACAAGTATGGGAGAGTTTCTTGGCCCTGTTGTTTCGAAGCTCCTGGGTGGCCAATGTGATTACAATGCAACACAGGTGATACCTGTAGCCTACTTGCAGATGTGGCCTGCATGATAACTCACAGGGACAACCATTCTGCTGGTTGGCCCTGTATGATAAGGAACAGGCTACACACAAATGCAATGCTCCACTTGATTGATTATAGCAGCGACCCAATTTCACGTGTTGTGTCAAGCTTGCTAACAACCACAGCCACAAGTCAATCGCATAGTGGATCATTTGCTGCAAGACAGACTGTGAATCTTCGGTCCTCTGAGGGAGACAGAACGTTGCAGGAACACACCAGAGTGCAACCTGGCTGCCTGTCACGGTTCAGTGTTGGGTTGAACCAGCAGCCTTGCTGGGCTGGAGTCTTTGTCCCGTATAAAACACCCTAAAAAAAAAAAAAAAAAAAAAAAAAAAAAATGCTAGCACTGCAGACCTAGGCCAAGAAATGAAATCTCAAAGGTGCAAAGTGGTATGTATATATATATATATATATATATATATATATATATATATATGAGCAGTCACAGTCACATCCACAGTCTGACAAAACAGGTTTATCCAGGTTTGAAAGACTGGGGCTTGGCCTTGGGGCTTGGGGCCTTTCCAATTGAGAAAAAATTACTTGTCCTGCATCCCTAGTTGGGTACTATAATCTTGTGCAAATAAATGCTGTTGCTCATATAGTTACCGTGCAGAAACTAAATGATTTAATATGGCACTGTGACCTTAGAAATTAGGTCAATGTCACCCAGCTTTGAACTTAACTTAGCCCTTATAAAGGACTATAATCCTGTGCAATAAGAAAGCCCTAGGTCAAAAAGTGCTGAAGTTATGGTGCAGAAACATGCACAGACGGGTGGAGGTCACCCATCTTCAAACTTGACCTAGCCCTTTTAGAAGACTATAATCCTGTGCAAATGAAAGCCCTAGCTCAAAAAGTTACCATGCAGAAACTAAATTCTTTAATATGGCACTGTTACCTTGGGATTTGGGTCAAGGTCACCCAGCTTTGAACATAACTCAGCACTATAATCCTATGAAATATGAAAGCCCAGTGAAAGTGCTAAAATTATAGTGCAGACACTGTAGATGGACCGATGAGAGGACAGTGATTGTTGTATGCCTCCTCCTGCTGCGCATGGGGGATGGCTCGGGAGAAAGAAATATTTGAGGGAAAACAGAAAGTCTGTGTAAGCACACAGACTTAAATATTACTAAATGGTAAATATCTGTTTCAAATGCATCAATTTGTAAGTTTTGCAATAGTATACAGGACCTGTCACAGTGAAGTGCAACTAGTATCCATGTGACCGGAGAACGAAGGTGCGGATACCTCACCTATGAAACACCAGACCTCCACTGAAGTGGTACATGCATCTATTTCACTTCACAAGCAAGTGAGTAAGTAACATAAAAACGCCTGTTTTTTTATGTTAAGAATGTTTTATTAGTTTGACAAACTTCTGTGGAATCTACAACAGAAAGAAAGAAAAAAAACCCAACTTGTTGGAATCTCCAACATCAAAATGATCTTTATATCTGTAAAAGCTAATCCTATTTTTATTTCAAAAATGGCAACTTTTGTGGACGGTCTAATTCAAACTTTTGTGTGCCCTGTTCCCATAATACTCATCTTGAAGCTCAAAAATTTGTAGATTGAAGCTAAAACATACCATTCTGGTTCAGTATCTAGTTGAAAAACTTCAAAATTTGCAGATTGACACTATATATTACTATTCGGGTTTGCCATCTAGTTTTCCTTTACAGGCATAAGAAAAAATGCTAATCCTGACCAGCAAGAACTTCTGTTCTTTTCTTGGCCTGAATTTGTAGACAGCATCACTCCACAGGGCTTTGTTTCATTTTTGAGCCAACCTAAAATTCTTCCATAAACTCGCTTTATTTTGTTGTCTTTTCCTTTTATATTACAACTTGCCTGATTGAAACATGCAATCTGTACCAATTACAAGCAGTTATGGCACTCTCAGCTGGTATATGTGAATAAAGGTGAATCACCATTAATTTTATTTCCCAGGCACCAAGAAGAAACATGTATATAAATCGAATATTTAAGCTTAAAAGCAAAATATGGCATCAAAATGGTATAAAATGACCTTCTTCAAAACTAACACTGCTACATCCAGCAGATATATCAGAGCAGATCTATGGCCATAGGCATTTGTGGGTCACAAGTCATTCGAGATGGGATGTGACCTTTCCCTATTCATTTAATAGTTTCCTTGGTCAGAAGTACTAAACCTTCCCCTTTTTAAAGTTCATACCAAGCCTAGTCCAAAAAATACATCTACAATTGTCAAAGAACTGAATGTGGCTATATGTATAAGGTTTACATCCATCATATTTTGGTATTTTTGAAATGATTAGGAAATAAATAACATCAGTTGCAGTTGAAATGCTGTTCATAATTAAAATCTAGCTTATTGCAAATGGCAAACCCTTTGAATATAACTTGTTCCGTGTTGTAAAGCGTGACTTCACATGCATGTGTTAGAATTCTCTTTTTTTTTGTGGCAAAAATCCTACAAATTTGAGCTTTTATGTGCCTTGTTTCACCAAAAATCCTACTATATCCTACTTTTAGCCAAAATCCTAAATGGTAAGGCTAGTCCTACTCAGTACACACTGCCTTGTGGATTATTTTCATGAAAATGAAAATAATTCTATAGAATAGTCAAACCTTAATAAAAATACCTGAGAGATTTCTACCAAAGTAAAACTTATCCCAAATGACCTATGACCTAACTTGGGGTCAAACTCTGTCTAAGCATGCTTAGCAAAGATGGTGATGCAGCCTGACCTTATATGCCAAGACACACTTGTGATCAAATAAATGGCATACATGTGCTTCAACATGTTGACTAAATTGCAATATATGTACTAATAATAAAAAACAATTTGGATTATAACTGTTGATGAGACCCTTCAAGCTGACATGGCCAAAGTACAGCTGTCCTTGGCATGGGTTGGATGCTGAAGTTTTGGACTCAAGTCTCAATCCAAGGTGAACAGATTGAGACAGTTCTTCACACACACATGGCGACAGCAACCTGCATGCAGGACATCACATAATGAAGGCAACAGTGACTATAAAATACAGAAACTGGCAGCAACTTTCTCTGCCCACAACAAACCGGGAAGTAGTTAGCATTATGAATCCCTTAAATCTTATACAATCACAAATTTAACATGATCAAGACTTTTTCTTTAAATCTGAGGTTTCATGGCAGGTGCCTATGCCAACCATATGGGCATGCCTCAATGTACCTTGCTCACCAGGTCTTAGGCAAACATCGTTTCTTCAAGTATGATGGGTACTTCTTTTAAACATTTCAGATTTCTCCAAAAATCTGTCTCTACAGGGAAGGCTTAATAAAGCCCCAATTTCAACAATCAGGAGCAATAAAGGCAACAGTATGCAATGTCAAATTCAGAATACATGTACAAAGAAACTTAATTATAACAATGCTAAAATATCCAACATATTCACTTAACAACATGTCTTGAGGCACAAAATGATCATTTTCTATGTCACAGGATTCACTTGTCTCCCATATTCAGTTATCTGACACCTTTTCAGGGGAACAGATGATGTCACTATCATGAACTTGCAGAGCACAACAAAAAAACCTAGGATCTGAATGGCAGCGCTCCATGCTACTCATGGTGCTGGTAAACTATGTACATGTACCTGACAAGTATCCAGGTTGTAGAGTGATCCATACGTTCATATTGTAACCAGATATAGGTCTACTTTAGCTATAAAACTGATAAGATCTTAACAACTTCTTAACAAAGTACACTTAAACAGGACAACTGGAGCACCTGTGACTTGAATAAATGTATGATGCATGATCAAGTTCATATTTGTATATATCAAATGCAACAAACAAATCTTCATTCACTGAAAACTTCTCTGGAACACTAGAAAACTACATTCATTATCTGCATGAAAATTCTACTTTGAGTGGGATTTTTCACACTAAGGAGGACTAAAAAACTATTTAGGGAAATTACAGGTTCTTTCAGATCAATAATATAACATTATAGTTCTTCAGTAAAACTTTTGCCTACTTAATCCTGAAAAATGTTATAATGCTGCCACATATATGGCTGGTTTCCACATGGTTTGGATGGAATCTTCTTTATCACAGAGATATACCCATCTGATGCACATAAAAGTGTGTTTCCATTCACTATTTTGTGGTTTGATATCAGGTTAAGAATAACATAAATGCAGAATACAATGTGCCCAAAAAGAAGCTTGAGGTTTACCACTTTGTTAAACAGAATCCATTATGAAAATGCACACTTCAAAATTTACACTTAACAAGCAAATACAGGTCTGATCATGTTAAAAAAATTTTCTTGATGACCCAGGTCTTACAAAGTGACTGCACAACATCGGAGGATTGATCTACATAGTTTAATCATATAAAAACATCTGCAGTTCCTATAAATATAAACTCAGCCAATCTCTTATTGCAATTAGTATTTCCCACTTTGTTTTGCATCCATAAATGTATTAAAATACAAACAAGCCTATGTGACAAGAAAAAATAGTCAAAAATATAAATTTGAGATCCAAGTCACATGCTTCATCCATAATACAGCTGGTAATTAAATTCTCTTTAAAGACAACTGGTCACAAAGCAGTTCTTGATCACCCAGAATTTTCATACATGTGTGTATCAGCAATGGGCCCTTTAGCCTAAAAGAAGTTTTGCCATTTTTATTATGGGACTATCGGGATGTTCAGTGGATGATATTCTGCAACTATACTAATATTACAGGTTACATTTGTGCCTGTCTCATCTGCTCTGAGCATATGATATAACATCAACAGCTTCCATCATACCTGAATATATAAGTTAAACCTTGAAAATTATTTTGTGAATCTGGCTTTCTCCTACAGTTAGAGTATTTAAGCAGCAAAATCTGTACTTTAAACAAAAAATAAAACTCCACAAAAAATATCCCCTTCACATCTGTGAATATTTGGAATTTTTGTATTAATACATGACAACACAA
Organism: Hermodice carunculata; assembly: GCA_964020975.1. Taxonomy (NCBI): domain Eukaryota; kingdom Metazoa; phylum Annelida; class Polychaeta; order Eunicida; family Amphinomidae; genus Hermodice; species Hermodice carunculata. The sequence goes on along the minus strand of OZ026624.1, from coordinate 51,401,491 downwards.
AATCTTGCATTCACTCTCTGGAAGTAATAAGCATATAACCTTGATATACAACAGCATTACATCTTATTTATTAACTTCAGTGACTGCTTGATCATCTTTTTTTCTTTTTGAAATTCTTCTTTTGCCGACGACCTTTTGGTTTTGACTTTGGTTCCTCCACTACTTTCACCATTTCGTCCATACCATCATCATCTTCTTCCATTGGTGATTCATTCTCCTCTCGCCATGTGGCGCCTGCTGCTCCTGTCACATCAGGCTCCGCAGGCTTTTGTATGGCCTGACACGAAACAGAAATCAACAGTGAAGTTAATATCAGACAATTAACCATTTCCTGCTCAGATAACATAAAATAAAGCTCTATGGAAACTGTCATCTGCTTAATGTCTTGCTTAGTTTTATAATCTACTTGAAGCATGTAGACTGAGAAATTTGGGGAAAATGTATGAAGATACACAGCATGCCCCAAGGTCACCAGCTTTCCTTGGTGCTGGTGTCAGAGAATATTTGGGCCCCCCCCCCCCCCGAACAGATGGGCCCCCGGGGCCCATTCATTCGCCGAACGTTTGGGCCCCCCTACGAACATTTGGGCCCCCCCTAACAGAAATTGGAATAACTTAATTTTGGCCCAATACACTCTATGTATACATCCTGTATGATATTTTGCAACCTCACAAAGAAATATTTTTAAAAGAATTGTTATTATTTTGTAAAATAAATGTAAATCAAACAATTGAATACATTTGCAAGGCTTAATGTTTGCCACTATATATACATGTATTTATTGGTGTATTTTACATGTAATGTGGGTGTATATACCTTGTAGGAATTATCTCACAGTCACAATCCTCCAAGTATATACCGAGTGGTTTTTTTTTTTTTATATTTGTGCAACACATATTTTAGCAAAAATCTACCCCACATGTATAGATTCAGGTGTCTCCATTTCCCCCTGAGATTTGGAGTATTTGGAGTATTTGGGTCATGCAAGTGCAAACACGGGATAAATAAATGGGAGAGGGCCCTGTGGTTCCAGAATATTTGGGCCCCCTATTTGTGAGGGAGAGCCTTGCAGTGGATATAAATGGGGAGAGGGCCCTTTGGTTTCAGAATACATGTATTTGGGGCCCCCTATTGGAAAGTAAATGCCTTGCAGTGGGTATAAATGGGAAGGGGGGCCCTTTGGTTCCAGAATATTTGGGGCCCCCTATTGGAAAGTAAAAGCCTTGCAGTGGATATAAATGGGGAGGGAGCCCTTTGGTTTCAGAACATTTGGGCCCCCTATTTGTAAGTAAATGCTTTGCAGTGAGTATAAATGGGAAGGGGGGGGGGGGGGCTTTAGTTCCAGAATATTTGGGCCCCCTATTTGTAAGTAAAAGCCTTACAGTGGATATAAATGGGGAGGGGGCTCTTTGGTTCCAGAATATTTGCCCCCCCCCCATTTGTATGTGTCTTGAAGTGAATAAGAAACCCAAATTGGTGCCTTTTGACTCACTTTTTATTTTTGTGGCATTGATTAGTTTGTTATACTATCTATCTATTGTTAAATCTGAAATTGCTAACTTGCGTATTAAACAAAAAATATAATTAGGATTTGCCAACTGTACCGTCAGCCTGAGTTTCTTTACAAATGGTGCTCAGCGACCTGAAGCAATGCCTGCTGCTCGGTCTTGTGGTCTAATTGGGTGCAGGCAGAGCAGACCTGTTGGGACCAGTGTCACTTTCAATGACAAGAAGTCCATGGGCCTGATACTCTGCTGACATATAATCTTATGACTATCACTAAAAATCATTTCCTGAAAAGCATTCCCTTGATGACCTTGAGAAATTAATCAAGGTCATCCATATTACGCACAATCAAACTGGTACATGACATACATTTGTGGCACATTTGGTATCATTTGCCTAATCCTTTAAGATATTGATAATGAATTGCATGTCCTTTTCTTACGTGCTTAACGACCGTGAAAAATGGGTCAGGGTCACACAATCATTAGTGGCCCCAAAGTAGGTCATTAAGTAAAATTTTATGTAAAATGAACTGAAGTGCAATTGATCTGCAGGTTCAATTCTCTTTGCCATGGATGTCCAAGCTACACCTTGCCATTACAAAATCACTTCTCAATTTACAGGGCTGGTGATCTGGGAAATTTGGTCAAGGTTATTGATATTACATAACATATTAGCATTTGACATGATCTATATATCCTATAAATTTGACATCTCTAATTCAATTACTGTTCGAGATATGGAATTTTACATCTTTCATCACATTTTGGCTCATAATCTCCATCAAATTATAGGTTGCTCCAAAAGTGTTGTAAGCAACTCAGAATTTGACCTCCTCCGCAATCTCACCAAATTTCATGAACATCTATCAAACATTAAGGATGCTACATGGCTCACATTTTGACCCATACATTAATACATAGTACTGTAAGTGGTGCCACTAATACCAAACTCAACCTAGATTTTTATACACTTTACAAGTCCTGAAAGTTACATTGGGCTATCTTGAAAACTTTCAACAGCATCAGGCTCACAGGCAAAAGTTTACAGACGGAAAGACTGATGGATGGACAGACATGGTGATCACATGACAGTGTTGTCCAGCTGATAATCTCTGTAGCAATTTTTTTTTACTTGTAGCATTTTTTCCACTTCTTTACATAAGAAACAATTATTCTTGAGAGAATCTGTAGCAATTTTGAAGAGCTTTGTAGCAAAATTTTGCTACAATGCTCCTGTTGGACAGCCCTGCATGAGCTTTGCAACCTTTGGTCAGCAGAACGGAAAACAAACCAAAACCGAATTAAAAAAAAAAAAAAAGGAAACAAAGGTGCATGACACTTGAACAAACTTGCCAGAGATTTATTTATGGTACTTTCTCGTTTGAACTGAATTTTGCTATGGTTTTAAGAGAAGTCCAAAATGTCAATTGTGGATGATAGATGGATGGACAAAGACCCACCACACAAGTTCAGCTATCATAAAAATGAAGAAGTGACTATCTCTCCACACCATCAAAACATGGGCCATCCTTCAATTTTGCTCCACTCAAGGAAGAATGAAAGCATAAAATAGATATCGCTGAACCGTTTCTCACATTTAACATATAATTATTAACATGTTTCAAGAATGAATGTGTTTTATATAATTTTCAAGATACATGTATATAGTGAGGTCATGGAACAAGCCCATATCTACACTATCTCTTATTTACACAACAGTAATCACTATTAGTTTGCATCTGTTGGTATCCATGCATTTTTGAGACTCTTGTGGTTATAAACATTATATATGTGTGTGTGTGTGTGTGTGTGTGTGTTGATTATATTGTAAAGAGTGCTGTAAAGGTATGTGGCTTTGAATTACAGCAGTTTTTTCATGTTACAATCTTAACATGTCTCAATACCGATTTAAACAAGAAACAAAGCCCCATAATATGTTGTACTTTAAAATCCAGAATAAGCATTTAAGCAATCAGCATGTAAAAGCTGCTCAAAAGGACCGATGTATCAGATTTGAGTAAATCTGTTTGGATAAGTGTCAACACGGTATACTGCTAACAACCCAAAAGCATTTTTTACCTGGTAACATAATTATGCAGATGTGGTTTAGAATTGTTTTCCTAGCACTGACCATTATAAGTTTACTTTTGTAGTGAAATGGAAAAAATATATTCTTCAGAAGCGGACCATGTTGATCCTGTACTCTCCTGCCGGATCATTACAACTTACCTACATAAGACCAAATTTGTTAACAGTGTCAAGCTTCAGTCTTATTAGTTTCAATTTATCCATCCTAGACTTATCACTGTAGCTCATGCACACATGCACGCACGCGCGCACGCACACACAAAATCATTGAAAACAGCCTGCTGAGCTAAACCGCTAATCCTTTTCAATCAGCATGATCAGAGAAATTTCCATTCCACTGACAATCATAATCATTAATACCTCAATTTACTAGTTTCTGACAAATTCTGACTTCTAGACCAATAAACCCATCCTAAGAGCTTTGTCAGCTTGTAAAGGCAGCAGCATTAAAAACAAACACACAGACACATACCCACACCCACACAACTTATTCTACTTTGTAATATTCAGTCAATGCATTTATTTTTTTGCCTACCTGTAAATTTTCTCGCTCTTTTTGCCAAACACTTTGTGCATCTCTGTACAAGGTCATAAATGACTGGAAAGTCAGATCCAGTTCCCAAAATTTACTCCAGTTGTGGATCTTTTCGATGTCTCTGATCTTCTCCCAAACCTTTTCCTGCTGTCCTTCCATTCGTTCGAGTTCAAGATACCCAAGACTTCCAGTCCTTAAAGACGAAACATTTGCTTCTGCTTTGTTGTGCTTTGTACGTCTAGATGAAAGGATTCTGCACTCTTCTGCAAATTCCTTTGCTTCTTTTAGCATTGGTGACCATGTATTGACAAATTTTTCTTCATATTTCTGGAATGCTTCCAGCTGCCTTATGTGTTCTGGGGAATTCAGGTGGACAGATGCTATTCTTGTGGGATCATTGCCCTCGTCAGCAGCCACTGACGTAATCCAGCCTTCTCCAGGATCATCAGGATTCTCTTCCCCTTCAACCACATCAGCTTCTTCCTTTACTGCAGCGGCATCACCTGCAGCAATTTCCTGCTTCTGAAAGGAAAAGTTACACACCCCACACATTGTCCGATCTACTGCAAAACGACCGAGCTCTGCTGCTGGCACATAGTATCTGTCCAAAAGCTCTGATTCTGCTTGGTCCTCAACATTATCAGTTTCTTGCCTTTCATCTACATCCTTCCCCCCGTCTATAAATCTTTGTTCAATTTCTTCGCTGAAGTCTGCATCTTCCTCTTCCCATGGTTCAGATGCCATCATGTTATCCAAAACTGAGTGGGACTGCTCTTCAGAGCTCAGCTTAATTTCATCTACAGCTGCTGCTGCTGCTTCTGGTTTTTCTGCTGTGCTAGTCACACATGGAAGGATTTTAAATGGATACTCTTCGATAAATTCTGCCCGGCCAATGGTTTCCCTGTTGATTCCGTAAGCACCTGTGCCCCACTTCCATGTACATTTGTAAAGAAATTCATCCTCTCTGTCGCACAATATGGTGACCAGGGCTATTACCATGTCCTTTCTGTGTCGAGCATTCTGTATATCTTTCAAGGCTCTCTGCACCCGTTTTGGCATTGATGGGTTTTCTGAACTGACTCTAGCTAATGCAAGGCGGAGCTTCTGCAGGCAATCAAATGGGATAATGCCTTGTTTTCCACAGTTGCATAGTAACACCATTGCCATTATTAGCACTCGCTCAGCTTCCCCTGTCTCAAAGACCCCTTCGTCCTTGCCGTCCAATGCCTGTTGAATAATGTTGTAGTATGGGGACACCTCCCCACACAACAGTCGCACCAGGAACCTAATACGACCATACAGATGCCCTCGCCTGCTACGATGTATGCTATTATACAGCGATGTGCGACCCTTCCCTGTACCATACAAGACATCCCACAAATGAACGGCAGCCAAGTAGCTGGATGGTATGACCGCAATATAGCACGGCTCTGTATCTGGTTTGTCATGGCACAGTGTCATTCCTACAAATGCCATAAAGTTTACCTCGAGAAGCATCATGGCGCAACTGAGGGATGGCTTCGAAGGTTGCCTGGAAATATAGGCCATGTACTTGCAGAAGTCTGCAATCCCACCTTCTGGGTCCATCTTCTTGTAAAATGACCAAACAAAAGTCATCACAAGGTCATTGTATAAGAAATCCTCACCAATTCTGCTTGAGCTTTGACATCTTGCAAGTTGACCTAGGTGATGGACTTGAACTTGAGCATCAGTATCTGGTATTTTGGACTTATGGTGCAGATTTATAGCTAATTCTTTTGACTCTTTGTGTAGTTTTGTAGCTAATTCTATAAGAACATTCTCAACATGGCCTCCAGTGCTTGGCCCGTATACTACCTCACCAAGCTCCTTGGTAAATTTAGGTGTAGTTGTGGCAACATACTCATGTTTTCCTCTTGAAAACAGTGCTTGATATAATTTCTCTCCCAGTTCTAGTTTCTGTGCAATGCACATACCTTCAAGTCTTTTTCTTGCTTCCTGTGGAACAAACTTGTGTATGTTTGCAAGACCATGCTCAACAATATCCTCCAAGGCCACATAGGCTGCCAAGGAATTGACAAAGTTGAGATATGTATCTCTCTGATAAGGCATATGCATGGCCCTGCATTCACTGATGCGGTTACATGGAAACCCTGCTGCATATCTAGGGCACTGTTCAAGCTTCTCTGTGTCGTCTTCAAGCTTGAGTCTCAGTTCAGATATCCATCTTGCTGCCAGGGTCATCAGGTGCTGGGCGATCGATGCTTCAGCATTGGCTACCTTGTCTCCATCAACAATGTCCTGACCATGAACTAATTTGATGATTCGTGGCCCCTCATGTACATCCATTACTTTTCGGTCATAATCATCTCCTTTCCTCAGGCCATAAAACTCTATACATGATTCTATCCTCCTCTGATCTCTTGTGTTTTTCTTGCTGGCTTTGTCAGTGATCAGCAATGCCAACTCTATTGCAGACTTCACAGCTCTCAGGAAAAGAGGTAGATTTGATACGTTCCCTTTGTCAAACAGCTTACTGGCAACATATATACTACCAATCTCACAGTTGCCAATCCTGAAGTGCCTGTCTGCCTCCATTAAATAGCTTTCTTCCTCAGTCAACACTGCCAATAGTAACTTGCTTTCACCCATCCTTATATGCAATTGCAAGTCAGGGCGCAGATTTCTGATGGCCTCCCTCAAGTACTGGACTACCTGCTCTTTGGGTACTCCTGTGTGCTCACTGTAAATGAGTCGACGTGCTGTAGCCAGGATGCAGTCCACAAACAAAGTTAATTCCTTGGCTTTTTTTGCATACTCAATGGCTTTTACCAACTTTCCACCATTACGATACAGCCTTGCTATGTCCACTGGCTTGCCTGAAATCATATCAAAGTTTCCAAAGTTGTAGTTCATGCCTAGAGGACTACACAAGGTAAAGCCTACCTCTTGGATTTAATTTGAAATATTCATTTTTGAACCTCAGCCAGGGTTTGCATAAAACCAATTTTTGCAACAAACCAAATCAGAGTTAGAAAAATCAAAGTGGAATAATTGCTTTTTATCTGAAACCAATTGAAATCAAAACCAGAACATTATCACTTGAAGCAGCATGTAAATCTAATTTCTTCTTCAAGCGTGTGCAATTTCTAACATCTTTCCCCCCCCCCCCCAATCAGGTCTCCTGCATATGTTTTAACCATTCTTTTCCAGCTGTCTGTAAATTTGTAGTGAAGATAATACAGCAGTACTTGCTGGACTGCCCCTACTGCCAGTAATAATGTTGTATCATCTTGCAGCTCTTAACCCTCTTCCCCTTAGATTGACCAAAACCAGCCTTTGGTCTAATGTCAGCTTCAGTGTTTTCAACTAATTTCAACAATTATGAAAAACAATTTGCTGGGAAATTGCAGATGAGACCTATCAAGATCCTATGTCCCAGGTCAACAGCTTTCCTTGGCATGGTTTGAGCACTTAGTGCCCAATCCATGCCAAGGAAAGCTGTTGTCTCAGTCTTAATTCAAGGGGTAAGGAGTTAAATAGCCATAAATCTAGAAGAGAAAGAGTCCAGAGTTACAAAAGGGCAGACTACAATGGGGTACTGTACAGAGCCAATAAATTAAGCAAATTGGAAGTAAGTTTTTTTCTTAAATAATCTGTTGTAGTAACTTTGCATTCATTTGCATCAAGAGTATTTCAGAAAACCTCAATGCACGGCTTTCAAAGTTGGTCTGTCATTATTTTGACATTGTCTGTTCTTATAAATATTATACATAGGACATGGTTGCAAAAGTTTATGTAATCCAAGATGCAATTAAAATGCAATCAGAGCTTGCTGGAGCCATGCCCTGCCCCATCCCAGAACATGAGGTTGGACAGATGGCCGCACGAAATGATGGATGGGCAGGCCAATGGAACCTGTGCCATATTGAATATCCCATCTTAAATAAGCTAACCCTTATAGGGGACAATTTTCCTGTGCAATAAAAAAGCCCTGCCTCAAAAAGTTCTGAGTGCAAAAACGATGTGTACAGATGTATGGCTCTAGGAAACTGAATGTTTCCACACACAGATCTCCAACAGAGCACAGTAACATGACTCACATTAAAAAATTAAACCCACAACAAGAACAATTATTATATTAATAAAGGAAAATAGAATTACAGGCCAGACACGAATAGAGAAAGCACTTGGGCCAAGCACTCGGATCGTAAGTTTGGGAGGTCTGGAAAACCACCAGTACCTGGGCAAACTTCCCGAGCGCCAGGTTCTGGGGGCTTGGATTGTAACCCAAGGCAGTGGGAGACAAAAGGAAGACACCCAGGTCTGTAGGGACGCCTTCAGCCCCAGTGGCGTTGCCACCTGAACTGGCCCAGGTAACACCTTCAGCTCCCTGATCAGCAGTGTTGGCCTTTGCGAACGGAGACTGTGTCTTCCTCCATTCTTGCCATCACTGTAGCTGAGCGGGCTGTCACTGGAGCGGCTTGTGGCTTCTGCCTTTAGTGAGCTCTCTCTGGGCACCTAGCCTCTTGGGACCCCTCCAGCCATTAGATTTCTCAGTTGGCGGCAGCTGTGGTCCCTGTCACAAGTCTTCAAGAACGCAGACCTTCGGGTTTCCACCTGGGTATTCTGGAACTTTGGCCAGTCTGAGCGCTCGAGTCCGGGACGTCCGGAGAACCACCAGTGCCACAGAAGACTTCCCGAGTCTATGGGGCACCTTTTGCCGTTGGTGGGTCTTTGGCCCCTGTGGTGTCATCGCCTATGGTGGCCCGGTTGACATCCTCAGTTCCCCCACCAACAGCGTCGGCTTTTGCAGTCACAGACTTTGTCTTCCTACCCTCCCACCATCACTGCAGCTGAGTTCAAGCAGAGTCTCTTGGCAGAGCAGCTCACTGCTTTTGCCTTGAGTCGGTTCTCTCTCAGCACTAAGACTCTCTCAGGCCCCCTCTTGCCAGCGAGTTTCTGGGTGGGCGGCAGCTGTGGTCCCTGAGACCCAGTGGGATCCCTCAGGCACACAGAAATCTCTGTAGGCGTCTGCTGATACCGCTGCACACGGTCCACCAGAACCTCGCCTCTCCAGCCCCATGTGGGCTATACAGGCCACGGAGGCTTCTGCAGAAGTCCTTGCTACTCCAGTGCCGGGCGTGGTGACATGGATGCATCCACTGCCATGCGATTTACACTCTGAACGGCTGAGGGCATCGGCAACCATGAGGGCCATGGAACAACCTTCCCCAACCATGGACAAGACTCCTGCTCCATTGATGGGCTTTGACCATGTCAAAGCATTCATTCAGAGCCTGGTCTCTGACCAAGTATGGTACCGCCAGAGGAGGAGAGGCATGGAGATGTTGCACTGTCCACCTGGGGCTTGTCTCCCAAGGACAAGCTGCAGTGCCCCCCCATACCCTTTCGCCAATCGTGGCTGAGTTTCTGACCAGTTGCGGTACCTCCCAGACTGCATCTACTGGCCCCTCAGCTCGTGCTCCCTCCAGGATACAACGCCCTCGAAAGAGCAGACACCGCTCAGGGAAGGGCAAGCCTTTCGGTAAAGGCAAGAAGACGGGGAAGCCTCAGCATTCCTGACTGACTCTTGTATGCTGGATCAAGCTGTATCAGGATTGCCAACTGTCACACATTAGACTCTGCGTGGCGCCCGGTTGGCGGCTGCTTTGCCACATATCGCGCACACTAAGAGCCTGTCAATTTGTTCGTCCTCAACATCCTGAAACACAGCTACATGCCGCCTTGCGGCAGCTGCTTTGCCACATGTCTTGCACACTAAGAGCCTGTCACAGACAATTTGTTCATCCGCAACATCCTGAAACACGGCTACATGCCTTCTTGCGGCGAAGAAAGGCCTCCGTTAAGCTGAGGACTCAAGTGGTTCAAACTGCCCGTCATGGAACCCAATGCACTGAATCCTTTGTCACGGTTGGGTAAGCTCAGCTCTGTAGCCTGCGCTTCAGCCCTCAGGAGTTGACTAATGTTATTGCATGGTCAGTGAAGAGTTCACATGAACATCCCGTCAAGTTAAAGACCTCAGTATGAATAAACCATCAACATAAGGACTGAGGTATAGGTATAACTTGTCATTTAAGCTTCACATCAGTCACTTGTACAGGTTATACATGGGTTAAAACATATACAGTGCTCCCTCTTTATAACGCTGGTGTTGGGGTCCACAGGGTATACCGTGTTATAGCAAAACCGCCTTATAACAGAGGGATTTTTAACACAGAAGTAATGGGAAAACTATTTCAGTGGGAGCCATGGTACCCACCGTGTTATATCAGAAAGCGCCTTGTAACGAGGGGTGTTATAAAGAGGGAGCACTGTAACTGGTGCAGCCCCGCTGTCTGTCTTGTATGGGTGTTGTCATGTGCAACATGTTGCCGAGTTTATGTACGTCTCGTGATGTCCTGTCCATACTTGTTTTTTCTCATGAGAGGGTTTAATATAGGGATGGGCCCTCTTTCCCAATCGTTAAATTTATGTTTGTAACAAGAACAATGTACTTTAGTTCAATAAAATATGTTTAAACCAAAGCATTGGCTTTCCTAGAGGCAGTTCATACACTTTGGAGCAAGTGCGCCATAGAGTAGGTCCAGGATCACAGTACTCCCAGCTTTTACAACTTACTCTTCCTGGTCCCCAAGTGGGAAGGAGGATGGCACGCAGTCATAAACCTGTAAACACTGAACACCTTCCTGCAAGTCACGTCCTTCAGAATGGAGTACTTCAGTCGGTGGCAGCAGCCTTGCGGCCCATGGATTGGCGTCCCTGGATCTCGGGGATGCATCATTCCAATCGCAGAGACTTCACGGAAGTATCTGCGGTCCACTTCTTTGGGCCAAATTTACCAGATCAGGGTGTTTTCGTTGGGCCTTGCTACAGCACCGGTGGTGTTGCCCAGGTTCGCCCAGACAGTTGCTGCTTACCTTCACCAGTCACCTATTCGCATTCATGTGTATTTGTACGATTGGCTTATCTCAGCGCTTCGGCGCCTGGATTTGCAGCATCGAATACAGACCGTTCTGGAACTTTGCAAACATTTGGGCCTGATAGTGAACCTATTCAAGTCCAGTCTTTGGCTAGAGCAGACAATTTTGTCCTTCTCGGCATCCAGTTTGTTCTGGTTGCCTACATCTGTAGCCCTTCTGAATATGGGTGGCAGAGACTTAAGTCAAAGCTCAGAGCCCCTCAGACTGGCAAGGTCTGCTTGGCGCAACAATGGCTCGCCCTGCTGGGCTCCCTGTCCTTGATGGACTCCCAGGTCCCACTCGGCTGCCTCCACCATCGCTCCTTGTAGCATCAACTGTGGGGCAGATGGGCGTGAGACCAGGGCTATCAGGCCCCCGCACATCTGTGGTGGACCATACAGGAATATGTCATAAAGGGACACATGCTGATGCCTTTCAGCCACCGGTCATCATTTAAACAGACTTTTCTTAGTCCAGATGGAGAGCTGGATGGCGTGGAACCTTTGGCCAGCGTTCTTCGTGTCTCACCACAAAAACTGGTCAGAACTGGAGGCGATACATTAAGTGCTCCTCCACTTCCAGGACCTTGTGGAGCACATCCCAAGACATCAAGATGTCCTGGATGACCAACTCTCACGAAGGGGTCATCATGTAGGGAAAGAGTGGTCGCTGCACGTGTGGTCTTGTTGTGGCTCGTGAGAATGCAAAACTGCCAGTTTGCGTCTTGCCTGTCCCGGACACCCAAGCCCTAGCGGTGCACCCTCTACCCATGGACTCGAGCAACCTTTGGGTGTACGTCTTTCTGCCCTGCCAGATCCCTCAAAGGGTACTGTGCAAGGTTTGGTCCCACTATTGCAATCTGATCCTGGTCGCCCCTTGGCGGCCTGGGAGCAATTGCTTAGTAGACCTACTGGAATTAAGTGTTGAGCCTCTGCTATAATTTCCGGCATGGCCGAAGCTTTGGATGCAGCTGCAGACAAGAATGGGAACCCTTAAGTGCTCAACCTCCATCCTTGGCAGTTATCTCACAGCACATCTGTGACAGAGGCTTCTCGGAATCAGTCTCAGAATTGCCAGAGGAGGGCTTCAATCTTCTTTTCTAACTGTCTACTTTGAATGTGTTTTCTGACTGGTGCACCAGTAAGGGAATCCACCTTGGTCTCTGCTTTTGCAGATATCGCTGACTTCCGGTTGTATCAATAAGAAGTCTAAGGCAGAACTTGCGAACAGTGGAGGGTTTACGATCAGCCAAACCTTACCAATGTCTTTGACGCTTGCATCAGGAGCCATCCTTATCTGTTGGTGCTCATCGCGTCCTTCTACACCAACAGACTGGTGACACAACAGGTCCTGCCTCGATGGGACCTACCACTGGTTTTAGTTGTTGAAGAAGTGGCCCTTTGAGTACCCGGAGGACTCCAAGCTGATTCCCTCAAATACTAGATGTGGAAATTTGTTTTCAATCAACAATCGCTTTGGGGCCTAGAAGAAGCCAAATCAACGCTCTGGCATATGACTGACTCCAATGCACGCCTGACCACTCCCAGGTGGCTCTGAGGCCTTACTTCAGGCTTCCTTGCAAAGAACCAAGTGGCTCGAGATCTGGTAATGGCCTTCAAGGGTTTTACCCTCCATGTCTTGGATGCCACTCTTCCTCTTGAGGAAAGAGCCATGTGCCCAGTGAGAGCTCCTCGCTGGTACCTTTCTCGCATGGACCGACTCAGAGGACAGAGGTTTGCCCTCCTTCTACCCTCGAGTAACCCACGTAGGGAGCAAGTTTGCAGAAACACGATTGCATCGTGGATTAAGCAAACAATCCTTATAAGGCCTATGAGATCTTGCTGGAAAGGCCTGGTGCCTTGCAGCTTGTCTCAGCCAGAGCTCATGAGGTGAGAGCCTTCAATGCCTCCTGGTGCAATAGTGCTAGAGGAGCGCTTGTACGCCTTTGCTGGCGTCACATGTTCTTTTGCTTAGGTTTGATACTTGTTCGTTAGGCCTTCCTGATCCCATCAGAGCAGCACCATGTTCCAGTTTATGGTGGTCTTGTGGTTTAGATTTGATGCAGGCTTATGGGTCTTTGCATTTCTTAGTGAGCCTTGTAGGACTTTGTGCCTAGTTGACCTAATCTCGAATAGTATCAGGCAGTTTGTCTTAATGCCTCCGCCTGTTGGCGGTTTGACATGGGAATTCACTGCTCTATGGAACCACATACTGCCCCACAGCGCTCCGCAGTTTCACGACGAGGTCCTGTTTGAGATATCCAGGTCCGATGGCGCTGAAACTGATAGGGTCTACCCACGAGGTGGACAGCTGTCATGTTGGCGGGCAAGCACAGGGGGTTTCAGTGCTGTCCCATGCGGGTCAGTAAGGAGGGTTTCTGGTTTTGGCCAGTTCCTGCTGTTGGCCTTAACTCGACGTAGCTCTGAGGTTTTCCCTTCAGACATCGCCTCATCACTCGGACCCATGGCTACCCCCAAGTTGCCAGTCCCGGTAGTCATATGGGTCAGCATGCCAGTAACATTACACCCTCCACCTATATGCTGTTAATGCAAGATTTTTGGAGTAATGTCAGTATTAGTGAGTATACTTACCTCTGGACTACCAGAGAAGCCCACCAACCAACCCCACTTCCTCTTATAGCTGATGTCAACTGACCCATTTCCAAAAGAGGAAGGATGATATGGGGAGCAGGTGCACTAGGAGTCACCACCAGTTCCATCGGAACGGAGACATGGTGCTACGGGACCGTCAGGTTTTCAGAAGTCAAGTGAGCGAACTCAACTTGATTTTATAGGCGTTCGACCCAGATACAAAGGTCTAGGCAATGGTAATCATGAGGTATTCAAGTATACTTATTAATACTGATATTTCTCCAAATATCTGGTGTTGAATTAAGACTGAGGCAACAACGTTCTTTGCTTGGGACTCCAAACACCCAACCAGAAACAAGTGAAACTGTTCTTATCATGAAGGGGAACATTCTTAAAATCTACACCAATTGGAACATATTCAGTAACTTGTTGTGTGCCAGAAAGAGTATGCATGGCTTATATCACAACTTACTTGTTTGCTCCATCAGTGGTGCAGCAAGTTCCAAAAGTCCTTTCTTTGACAGGAAGTTGATGCGGTCCTGTATATTGGGCAACCTGTCAAGGGTAGCCACCATCTGCTTGTGACGCTTATTCCTGTAATGCTCATTGGCAGCACTGTAGCAAAGTCTTTCTAGTGATTGGGTGTTATCAGGTTTGTTTGTCTTGAGTTGTTCTGGAAGTGGCAGGTTCTTCTGCTTGTAATCCTGTTCAACCATACAATTAAATCTACATTATTAAAAACAAATACATTCAATTGTGGCTGAATAGATTCACAGGGATCTCTCTGGTACCGTCTTTCTGGCCCAACAAAAAATACAGTTCAAAGAATGCAGTACCCTACGGCCGCCTTCAATCTCTTTTGCTGACTTTTAAACTTTCTTACCTACACAAACACTACTATTGTACACTTGACCTTTGACCTGAAAAACATTGTCAAATAAAGAGGTATAACCTTGACTTTCAATTGCCTTCTAGATCACCCTTTGTTGCTTCTTTTATTATAAGATTTAGATTTCTAGATGCACAATGTCACTCAGCAAACTTGTGACCCATGTCTGACATTGAAAATTAGGTCAAGGTTGCACACAAAGCAAGCCTTATAGTGGTGTACTATCATATGCAATTTGTAAGTCCTGTCTCAAAAGCTTCTAAAGTTATAGTGGTAAACAAAATTTCAATGAATAGGTCACTGTGACCCAGATACTTGACCTAGTGATCTACTTTTGATTCATGACACATTTTTTGGTTATGATACATGTGTGTATAAAATTTCATGTACCTGACTTAAATACTTCCTTATACCACCATTGTGCACTTCACCTTTGACCTCAAAAAGTAGGTCAAATATACAGCTATGACCTCTATTTTCAATAGGCTTCTAGATCACTCTATGAAGCTTCTTGTGTGTAAGCTTTAGATTGCTAGATGCAGGCTTTCAATAGTTAGAGTGGTAACGTCGCTCAGCACGTGACCATTGTGTGACCTTGAGAATTACATCAAGGTCAACTATGCTTCCACACAAAGTAGGCCATATAGGAGTGTACTATCATGTGCAATTTGTAAGTCCTGTCTAAAAAATTAGTGGTAAACAAAATTTCAATGAATAGGTCCCTGTGACCCAGATACTTGACCTAGTGATCTATTTTTTATTCATGACACATTCTTTGGTTGTGATACATGTGTGTATAAAATTTCATGTAATTGACTTAAAAACTTCCTTATGTATACCAATACCACCATTGTGCACTTGACCTTTGACCTCAAAAAGTAGGTCAAATATACAGCTATGACCTCTATTTTCAATAAGCTTCTAGATAACTCTATGAAGCTTCTTGTGTGTAAGATTTAGATTGCTAGATGCAGGCTTTCAATGGTTAGAGCAGTAACGTTGCTTAGCACGTGACCACTCTGTGACCTTGGGAACTACGTCAATGTCAACTATGCTTGCACACAAAGTAGGCCATATAGGATTGTAATATCATGTGCAATTTGAAAGTCCCGTCTCAAAAATTTCTGAAGTTATGGTGGTAAAACCATGGGACAGACGGACAGATGGACGGACGGCGCAGGGTACGACAATACCCGTCGGCCTCTTAAGGCCGGAGGGTAAAAAGTGGCATGACAACAGCTTCAGTCTTAGATCCTTCAGTGTTACTTTTTTAATTTTCTCACGGACATAATTTACAGCAATCAGCTACAAAATGGAAATGTTCAGTTTCTGTATTTTAGAAGAACAGTATTCTCAAAATATTGAACAAATTTGAATGGCATCTGGGTTTTACCAGCACAGTAGAACCAACTGTTATGAAAATGTGTATGGCTGTTTGTTTTCATTTGCAGAGGTCACAGTATTCATTGTGTGTGTCTGTGCTGGGTTATTGAGTTCAATGAATACTTTGCAGGGTCACTGCAGAGCCACTGAGTTGGCCTGTTTTGTGGATGACTCACATGTAACTTGTAAACATGTGGAATAAGCTAGAATGGTGACCTACATTCATATGAGGTGATCCAGACAGGTCTCAATACACTGCAATGTGTAACTACATGAAAAACTCTGGAAGAATGGTGATATTCCTCTGGCTCTATATATATAAAGCAGATATTTTCCTGACAGGAGGGAAGAGAGAGAATTGTGAAGAATCTGACAGAAGCTGTGTGTTGTCATCAAGCCATTGGGACTGCGAGCCATTATTTACATTGTACATGTGGAGTGTGGACAGTGTCTTGAGTGGAGTTGTATATTTGATGTTACCCATTTACACTTTGTACCTGTGGAGTGTGGACATTGTCTACGAGTGGACTGGGATATTGCACCACATTGGAACCAAACTGTACCTCTGTGGGATTTGTACCAGGTCATTTGGCACCTGTCATAGGACTTGGAACCGTGGGACAGTAATGTGGATAATCTCACCTGGAATTAGGATTTACCTAAGACTGTTTGATTGTTGAAATACCAGTGGAGATAAGTTTAATAGCTACTTTGTACTGAGTTTGATTGCTAATATATTGTTATTGTTAAAGTTATACCATTCTTGACATTTTTGTTGAGTTCTGCTAATATTCAAAAGGTGAGCCTTTTAACACCAACACATCAACAATTTTGAATAGCATCAATAGACATACTCCATCTGCGTGTTGTTTTTTCTAATTTTTTGGTTGAAACACAGATTTTGTCACATATCCCCTCATACTGGTACTTTTCAGATCTCCTCTGGATGTGTACCTTAACTGCTAATACCCACTGACCTGGCATAAAGTAACTTGTGACATTTCAGTGGGAGAACAGAATGCCTAAACTGGCAATGGTGCACCAAATACTAGTCCTGTCCTGTCCAATAGCACCCTAAAACGGCTGCAGTCAGGTTCGCGAATGACACTGCAGCTGGTCTAGAAAGCAGCCACAATCAATTATCATCTGCTTTAAGTTTTTACTTAAATTACTCCTCGTTAGGAAACATCTTAGATGAGAAGAGTATGAAGTGTATGCAGAAAAGACCTATCATGACAGCACGCCAAGGGTCAACAGCTTTGTTGGGTGCACCCACCCCCCAGCCAGGCAAGCTGCTATCGATTCTTGATCTTACTAGGAAAGTTGAAGTGAAGGAACCATATTATCAATGAATGTGTCGTACCCTAACAGTCATGTTGTATCTATCAACCACATCGATAGCCTGGTCGTACATGTGGTAGTTGCAAAGCAGCCCCACTGCTCTGTTGTAACGACCTATAGTCTCAAAGCAGCGGCTTGCCTCAGGGATCTTCTGCATCTTCTGGAACATGGCTGCAGCAAGGGACAGCTGAAAGAAAGGAATAATAAGGTTTTAAAATCTATGGACATTGTACCCCAAAACATATCTTAAGTCAGAAATACAAAATTCAGTTTCATGTTTGGTATTTATTTCAAGATGAAATTTAGTACAATGAATTTCATTTCGAGATAAAAAAAAACCTTGGGGTTTGTATCCATTTCTAAAACTACACACCTAATGCAAGTATTCAGCACAGTTTCTTGTATCTCTCCAGTTGTGTATGTTCATGCCACATAACCCCTTCTTACTAGCTGGAGCTAACGTCATATCTTTCATGATTTTTCTTCACTTAGTGTTAATGACAAGATGCCCATGGACCAAATGCTCTGCTGACAAATAATCTGATGATCATCACTAAAAATCATTTCCTGAAGAGCATTCCTTTGATGACCTTGAGAAATTAATCAAGGTCATCCATATAATACAATATCAAACTTCCAAAATACACATTTGTGATACATTTGGTATCATTAGCCTTATTCTTTATCAAGATATTAAATATTTTCTGAAGTCCTTGATGACCTTGAAAAAGAGGCCATGGTCACTAAAAATCATTTCCTGAAAAGCATTCCTTCGATGACCTTGACAAATTAATCAAGGTCATCCATATTATGCAATATCAAACTTCCATAATACATGCTTGTTGTATATTTGGTATAATTAGCCTTATTCTTTATCAAGATATTAACTCGTAGCACATGAGTGTCGAGTGTCCTCGACCAGCACGTCATTGCTTGTTGCCACGAGTTTCGAGCAGACACGCACTGTTGATGTGATTGATTAAAGGCCGTCTCAAATTCCTGGTGTTGTTTATCTACATGCAGGCACGTACATTTTAGTGTAGAGAAATGTCAGTTCTTGCTGATGGCTATTTCGATTTTGCATTAAAAATGAATATTTTCCTTCTACAATTTAAATCAATGATCGGGCCGTTGTTTGTGACAACTTGAACTATGTATCTTTGTAAAACTGTGCAACAATAGGGTGGTTTCATCCTTTTCCTACCAATGCTTCGTTCGAGAGTACTCGCTACCTTGTGTTGTGAAGTCTGGCTTGAAAGATGGTCCACATTTGAATCAACACAAGTGACAATTAAGGACAATTAATTAAACCAAGAAACAAAATTTAACGCTGTAAATTGATCAGAATGATGACATACAAACAATCTTTGCGTACAATAGAGCAGAGGGTCCAATTTTTTCACACAGAGTAAAATACGCCAGCCGCAGCTAAACATGGCTCGGGTGAAAATACCGCTGCCGCATGTGTTGATCATGTTGACAGTTTATTGACTATTTACTGCAGTAACAAACAAACTCTACCACTATAATCTAATGACAATTACGACACACAACCGATCTTAAGAAAACATTAAAGAGGAACCATCGTTCATGAAGCTCACCAAGGAAAATGCACGGACCCGTACCCATGCAATTGTATTCACACAGGCTTGACGGTTTTGATCTATTCTTGATTTAGATTGATATATTCACTTTGTTAGGGTGTAAGGCATGAGTTTTTGTTTAAATTGACAAAGAAACCACATAGAAATACAGTGAAACCTGTTTTGAGAGACCACTGTGATGAAAGACCACCTGCATTTTACGACCATATTTCCCAAGTCCCTTTTGCTATCTTTCCCATGTTATTGCACCTCCATTGATGGACCACCTGCCCTATGTGACCACTTTTTAACCTGCCCTAGGGGTGGTCTCTCAAAACAGGTTTCACTGTATACAGAAGGTCTTACCCAACAAAAGTCATGTTGATCATTTTGCATTAATTGCAAAAATAAAAAAGTTACAGCACTTTTACGCCAGCATATTGCATGTTGCGCAACAAAACGAAAAAATGCCCAGTGGCTAGCTGTGCCAGATCCCAAAACTGCTCAGAGTGCTAGGAGTTAAATATTTTCTTAAATGCTTAATGACCTTAAAAATAGGTTAAGGTCACCCAATCATTGGTTCATACTGACCCAACAGTAAGTCATCAACTAGGGTTTTAAGTACCATGTACTCAAGTGAAATTTTAATCTAGAGGCTCAACTCTCTTTGCCATTGATGTCCAAGCTATACCCTGCCATTACAAAATCACCTCTTCCAACTTTACAGGCCTGGTAACCTAGGAAAATAGGTCAAGGTCACTGATGTTGCATACCATATTGGACATGACCTATTTATCCAATAAATAGGCAACTCTTATTCAATTATTTTCTGAGATATGGAATTTTGTATCTTTTCAGGCATTTTAACTCATAATTTCCATCACAGTATAGTTGGTGCCACTAGTATCATACACAACTGAGATTTTCATCTGCTGTACTATTAAAATCCCACAAAAGTTCATGAAGATCCATAAAAAATTAAGACTGCTGGACCGTTCACAAGATTTTAATATTTTGACCCCTCTACTACATAATACTATGGGTGGCACCACTAACATTTTTGCTGACACTGATTTTAGTAAGTCCTGAAAGTTATATGGGGGTACAGTGGTCCCCCTCTTACAAGGTCACCCAAATGCAGCCAAAAAGTGGCCTTATAAGAGGGGTGGCCTCTCTTGAGGGGGAGAATATAATGGAAATACCATACTTTCTGCACAAGAATGCTGGCCTTTCAGGAGGGGTGGCCTTTGGTGAGAGTGGCCTCATCAGAGGGCGACAACTGTATCTTGAAAACTGTGGACTCTATCACGCTCACCAGCAAAAGTTAATGGATGGATTGACAGACATGAGTGATCACATAATCCCTGTGACCTATGGTCAGCAGAGCTAAAAAACTATACATTTATAAGAGAATTTCTTATGGGCTCCAACAGAACATTTGGCCCATGTCCCAAGTCATTTATTGTCATCACTTTTTAATTACTTTTTGTTGGGGGGGGGGGGAGGGAATTAAACACCCCTTTCCCTCAGGAAGACGTTTTCAAGTCAGTTTTCTTAATTCAACAGGGACACAGATAAAGCTACTTTTACTGTCTTTTAATCCTTTCCCACTTTAATTAAAGTGGCAGCTGTGAAGCTAGTGCACAGTAAGACTGGCAACTTTGGATGAAAGAAAAAGTTGCCAATTCTTATGCATTTATGGCTGCAATATGACACATACTCATTTCTTCTGCCGCATTTTAATTACTGTGTGAAATAAACTTGTACCTTTACCTCTGTGATGTTGTCATTAAAAAAAAAGTATATTTTGTGGCTTAAATCTTGTCAGTCAGCTGAGCTTTTGTAAGGGTCCGTCGTCCGTCTGTCCTCAATTCACATTTTTGACTTCTTCTCAAATGGTCACGGTCCAGTGATTTTTGGATTTTTAATAAATTTTTTTTGTCCTTTTTTGGGTAATTCTTAAAAAATCTTCTTCTCCGAAAGCGCTTGTCCAATTGCTTTGATATCACACAGGAACACTCCCTGGGACTCCTAGTTCTTAATTTGTTCACCAGGTGGTGCTGCAATTTTTTTCTATTTTTTTACGAATTTTTGTGCGTTATACCCATTTTTTACTTCTTCTCCAGAACAGTACCTCAGATTAAGCTGAAACATGGTGGATATGTTCCTTGTAGAAGTGTCAAACAGAGTTGTTCACTGTGTGGGAATGCTGTGAATACCTGATTTTTAACGATTTTTTCAATTCGGGTACTTATCGGTCAGTGCAGCTTTCCTATTGATTGCTATGGAAGTCAATGGACATTCTAATGCTAATTCACATTTTCGACTTCTCCTCCAAAACCGTCCTCCAGATTAACTTCACACTTGGTGGCAATGTACCTTGGGTGGGTTTCTATGAGGTTTGTTCAAATGGTCATGCTCCAGTGATTTTTGGATTTATAATGAATTTTTTTCAAAAATCTTTACAAAAGTTTTAATAGGAAAGTTTATCATGGAAATTTCTTCTAATGGTTATAACTTGAATAATTTTGGCCAGATTTACTTCAAACTTGGTGGGGATGTGCATTGGGTGGATCTCTACCAAGTTTGTCCAAATGGTCATGCTCTTTTGATTTTTGGATTTTTTATGAATGTTTTTGTTCTTTTTGAGAGCAAATCTTAAAAAATCTTCTTCTCCGAAACTGCAAAACCAATTGCTTTGATATCCCACAGGGACCCTGCCAGGGACTCCTAGTTGTTAATTTGTTCACCAGGTGGCGCTGCGATTTTTCTCTATCTTTTATGAATTTTTGTACGTTTTTGCTATTTTTGACTTCTTCTCCAGAACCGTCACTCAGATTAAGCTGAAACGTGGTGGATATGTTCCTTGTAGAAGGGTCAAAGAAAGTTGTTCACTACCTGGCACTGCTGTGGATTCCTGATTTTTAATGATTTTTTCAATTCAGGTACTTGGTGGTAAATCCAGCTTTCCTATTGATTACTATGCAAGTCAATGGACATTCTAATGCTGATTCACATTTTTGACTTCTCCAAATTCGTCATCCAGATTGACTTCAAACTTGGTGGGGATGTACCCTGGGTGAGTCTCTACCAAGTTTGTTCAAATGGTCACGCTCCAGTGATTTTTGGATTTTTTTACAATTTTTTTTTCTTCTTTTTCGGGGCAAATCTTAAAAAATCTTTTTCTACGAAACCGCCCACCCAATTGCTTTGATATCCCACAGGGACACTGCCAGGGACTCCTAGTTCTTAATTTGTTCACCAGGTGGAGCTGCAATATTTCTATTTTTTTTTTTATGATTTTTTTATGATTTTTTTGTGTGTTTTTGCTATTTTCCACTTCTTCTCCTGAACTGTCACTTAGATTAAGCTGAAACATGGTGGATATGTTCCTTGTAGAAGGGTCAAACAGAGTTGTTCACTAGGTGGCACTGCTGTAGATTCCTGATTTTTAACGATTTTTTCAATTCAGATACTTGTCGGTCCATGCAGCTTTCCTATTGATTACTACGCAAGTCAATGGACATTCTAATGCTAATTCACATTTTTAGCTCAGCTGACAGTCAGTTAGCTGAGCTTTTTTGAGGGTCCATCATCTGTCCGTCCGTCATCGTCCACAGTTTACATTTTCGACTTCTTTTGAAAAACCATAAGCAAGATTTACTTCAAACTTGGTGGAGATGTACCCTGGGTGAGTCTCTACCAAGTTTCTTCAAATGGTCATGCTCCAGTGATTTTTGGATTTTTTATGAATTTTTTTTGTTCTTTTTTTGGGCAAATCTGAAAACATCTTCTCAGAAACCGCTCACCCAGTTGCTTTGATATCTCACAGGGACACTCCTGGGAACTCTTAGTTCAGAATTTGTTCACCAGGTGGTGCTGCAATTTTTTTCCATTTTTTGTGATTTTTTTGTGTGTTTTTGTTATTTTCAACTCCTTTTCCAGAACCGTCACTCGGATGAAGGTGAAACTTGGTGGATATGTTCCTTCTAGAAGGGTCAAACAAAGTTCTTCAAAAGGTTGACTCGGTTCATTTTTTCATTAATTTTTTTAAAAAGTACAAAATAAAAGTTTTTTTTTTTGACGAAACCTGAACATGGAGATTTCTTGTAATGGACACAACTAAGATAATTTTCGCCATATTTATGTCACACTTTGTAGAAATATACCTGTGATAGGTCTCTACATATTCTATCCAAATGGTCACACTGCATTGATTTTTGCATAAATTTTTGGGTAATTTTTAAAAAATAATCAGATGCATGTCAGCTGAGCACAGGATCATCATGATCCTCGTGTTTAACTTGGGAACACCACACTTGGCTTGTTTGGGTGTGGGTTCACATGCGGCTTTCCATATTTGGGGACCAGTCAGAGGATAGTGCTAATTTGTTTTTACATTAATAGAGAATTTCAAAGTAATCAGAACAATGGTAGTGATTAGTCTGAACTGGCCCATTCTTCTCTCCACAGCTAATGGTTTCTTGTGTGAGTGACCCTTGCCAATGGCTCAATTGATTTCCAGGAGTCATGGACTAATGAATGTGCAAACAAAGACATGGTGCATTATCATGCCCATGCAAACAAACCCACGTGCCGGGCACAGCTTCAACTTTTCAGTGTAAAAGAAAGTTTTGAGATCAATTTTCTCATATAAATTTTATGTTCACACATCTGAGTTTTAGGAGCTTGTAGTTTAAGTATCAAACTATCCAAAAATATGAAAAAGTGATTAGAGGGTATCCAAAGGTGCTGACTTCAGATCTTCCACCTTAAGTCTGAGTCAACAGCTTTCCTTGGTACAGGTTGGACCCTCAGTGCCCAACCCATGCCAAGGAAAGCTGATGACTTGGGGCAAATAGTCTTGATATCTCTCACCTACAATTCTCACATTGTTTTCCCATCACTGTTGCAATCAGTTGAAAACATTGAAGCAGACCACATTTGACCACCTGCCAGTTGTGGCCGGTTTCAGGGGTAAAGGGTTAATGCAGTTTGTATCCATTCAGAAAGCTACACTATGACATAGGAAATGTGTCCTGCTACCTTCCAAATCTGTGCAACAATTTTGTCTGCTGTTTGAAAACTCATGAATGTCGTATACCATACACTAAACATATTACCATCAAACTCATTTAACAAACCCCGTCCTCTTTAGTTATTTTGCTCCTTTCTTAAGCTGGGTTTTTGTTTTTGCAGACTGGGATCTAAAGCTACAGCATGCAGTCAAAGTGTTATCATTGCTGTCAACCTCATGACTCAAGTCACTATCAGGTACCTGTCCACTCTTCTCATATAGAAGTGCTGCCAGCTGGTGTTCTCTGGCATTTCGCAGGCACTTGGCAGCCTCCTCAGACTGTCCACATTCTAGGTACTTATGGCTGGCAAAAAGGAACTGTTCCCTCATCTGTCGTGGGTTGTCCCTCATTCGTGAGGCTTCTAGGGCAGTTGAATGTGCCAGGGACAACTTCTCTTTGTCCTTGTCCCCACTTTTGTGGTAACATTTGGCTGCCACACGGTACAGATGATGCTTGGCAAGCTTGTCACCACGCTTTCTCCACTCCTCTGCACTTGACTTCTGAGCAAACACCTTGTCTGAGAAACCTGAAACAAGTCATCAAAACAAGGCTCTTCACAGGGGACAACCATGTTTCACTTTATTTCCTCTCACCTGTGGCCTCATTTTTTTTTAAAGTTTATATTTTGTGTGTGTGTGTGTGTGTGTGTGCATTTTTTTTTGTTCACAAGAAACAAACAAGGTTTGCAAACACATGAATATGACCTTGTATGGGGAATACATGAGTGCTTCAAAAGACAATACCATACACAGATGATAGAACTAAATCAGGACTGAGCACTTGTCAGAATGCTTGAAGCATCAAAACTTACTCCTATAGCACAGCCAGTCTGAGCTTCCTATGTTCACGATGGAACAATTTTGTGTTCCCTGCAGCACTTTTCTGTACTCTTGTGGCATTTTTTTGCTCCAGGATACAAGACAACAATGTTTGCAAGCCATCATTAGTACAGCTGTGTTCAGGGATAGGTTCCCTCTGAGCACTGCATATCTGCACCTGCACGCAAACTTTTCCAAATATTTTGCGTATTTTCCCCCATTTTATGTTTTATTTAATACATTTTATTTGAGATGCGCTTAATTAACTTCTGATCTATTTGTGTGTGGTTTCATTTACGCGCATTCAATTCCATTTAGTTTCACAATGTACCCCACTTATGTCAACAAATGAAGTCTAACCGCATTTGAAAATACATGACACATCCTTATGTGTAGATGCATCTGTGTCTTAAGTTTAATTAATCTAAGTTACATTGTAAAGGAATTATAGCCCAGACACGATTTAACAAGAATATGTAAATGTGACCAAGATACTTGACCTATCAACCTAATTTTAGTACATGACACATCCTTGTGTCCAGATGCACCTATGTGTAAAGTTTCATTAATCTAAGTTGAAGGACAAGTGAATTATAGCCAGGACACAAAATGAGGAAGGACGGACAGACACACAGAAAAAGCATTTTCTATATGCCCCTCCTCCGTTACGAGGGGGGGCATAATTGATATTGTGACACAGTCAAGGAAATACCGTGTTTTGGATTAAGCATTGGGAAACAAGTTTCTGGTGGGCAAAAGCTTTACATTACTAAGAGCATTGTTCCAAAAATATAATAGATGGTGCAAAATATCTAGGTATTAAAGCCCACATTTGTTAGTAGAAATGGTACACCTGGATGGTGCAGTTACGTTCATCTCAAACAAAAAAGTGGGTCACTCAGACATTGGTCTTGAACATAGGCCAGGTCTTCACTATTCATAACTTGCTTTGGGATAGTTTGTCTAGGTGGCAAGGTCTGCCTGCATTTCTCTGGCATGATCTGATATTGTCCGTGTTTGCCTTGCTGCCTTTAACTGTGTTTGGGACAGAGCAACTACCTGGTACATCTGCAGTTGTCTCACACAAATTTTTGCATAAACAGAATGATAAATGTGATATTGGTCCCGTACAGAAGAACCTCTTCACGACTAGCTTACAGAAATGAGTCAACAGCTTTCCCCACTAAACTTTGGGCACCACAAGGAAAGCTGTTGAACTTCACCATGTTTTTTCTTCTGGAACTATAAGCATACGGGTGCTTCAATGAAAGGTCTGTTTGCATGGAATTTTAATCTGGAGTCATTGTAACAATTGAGGGATGTACAAGGTACAAATTTTGTTATTATCTGTCATGAAATTTCCATACTAAACTTCTGCACCACAATGTCATGGAAGAGACAATCAATAACAAAAGCTTACCAGTTTCTGCTGTGTGCACTTCCTCTGTGTTGACAACCTGAACAAGTTTGAGGGCCTTGAAGTACTGAAACACTGGTGCTTGTGCCTCCATGTCTTCATCAAAGATCCACACATTGACCCGAGGCCTGGTCAGTGCTGTGTACAGATGCTTCAGCTCTGAGTTGAGAACCTTGTGTTTGTTGGGATCAAACTTTAATCGCCGAGGTCCCCCAGGAGTGTGCAGAATAGCTGGAAGTACACAAAAATGTTAAAAGGTTTTAAAACATCAACCAGCTGACAGGAATCAAATTCCTCTCGGCTGTTGTTGCAACTTTTTACACAATACACACACATGCCAGCAAAACTGTTTAGAATAAAACCTGCCCAGTTTCTGGTTTTACACATTTTTCATGAAGTTTTCCTTTAAACAGACTTTGTCATCTTATCATGACAGTATACAATGTATTTACAGACATTTGGCAAGACCTTCGAAGTTCCTTGATGGTATTATACACATGTACTATGACAAAATACACAATTCTAACTTTGTTTCAAGTACCACTTTGGGTTAAAATGTCTGCACCATATTTTGCATTATCGAGTGGATTTAATGGACATTTTCTAACTTAAAAGACATTGTAACTTTAGACAACAATTATTTAACCAAAATACATACAAAACAGTGCAAATATCTAACAAGTAAATAGGAATAAAATTATAGTCCTATCTACATGTAGTATCTGCACAGCGTAGATTCAAGAATGCACCACATAATGTTTACTCCGTTCTAGCCATGCATAATCATCACCTGAGTCAACATCGTTCTTCGGGTCCTCGGCTAATTCATGAAGAAAATCCGTCACTATGCGCCACTCCTTGTTGGCCTAAAATCAGCAACAGAAAAATAGCCTACATATTACCTTTTCCGGAGTCAACAGATTTTCCTGGTGTGGGTTGGGGCAGGTGCCTAACGTGCCTGGGAAGCTACCGACTTGGGCCATTTCATTATGATTGGTCTTATCTACAATTCTTGGCAATTTTATTTTTCACCAACATTAGCCACTTAGGCAAACGCTCATGTTGCTTTGATTTAGCATAAGAAATATGTAAATGGATAAAATCCATTAAAATGAATCTATAAAGAATTGTGACAGGATTATTATATACTGGTACTTATTTTGTACATGTATGTATATGTATTTCTAATTATGGCTGCAAGATTTTACAAGTCTAGCTTAATCCTTGCTTTTGCACCTCTGAGCAGAGAGGGTTCAAAGCAAAAACCCACAAAACTGACCCAAATTCCTGGTTAATTTTCATTTGGTTTAAACATATTTTATTTGTATTACATTGTAAAATACAATTTTGCTGTTAATATCCAAAGATTCTTATTAATTTTCATTTATCTCAAAAAGTCAAATGTCCTGCAACACTTCCATATCATCAATACATGTAAATGAAATCCATTAGTGAAGTTCTATACTGTCCAGGTCTGTTCCTTTTCACTGCCTGTTTCTCAATATAAACATGATAAATACAGAAACACTGAATAATTTCATTTTCATGCCACAGTTAACTAATACATGGATGATTCTTACCCCTTTGATGAAATCTGAATGTAAACATTTTTAACAGAAATAAGCCAATTCTAAATTAAGGGAAGAAACTGTTCTGTTATCTTGCAGATAACTGAAAATAGGTCTTGGACATATTTGAGTATCAAGACTTCTTCATGTCCATAAGTTATTTCTTCTCTGTTGCTACAAGTCAAAAATATGCATGCAAAATTTGGCAACCAGCTAGCTTTGGTCAGTTTAAGGTGGAAATGGTCAAGAAAAGCTCCAAAGTGTCACGCAAATGATCAACCTTAAGTCCTGTAGTCTGTGAACCTACACTGTGACAGGGTCTATAGTGGACTGACAATATGTTGTTCCAAAAGTGGACCTCAAAGGGCTGGTCCAGCAATTGCACTGGAACAGGCTGATATTCCAACAGAAAATCAAAGGTCTACCCGTGTGCCCTTGCAGTGTTGAAGGTAATGGGAATCCTTGCAGAGTTATCGTGTTCGCATTGATTTTATAAAAAATGCCCACATGACCTTGAAAAATATAAGGTCACCAATTTGCAATCCCAGAAGAGGTCTCATATAGAAACATATTCACAAAAAAATTCAATTTCCAAAATCAAATCTTTCTTGAGTTATATTGCTTTCGCAACAAGGAAGTGCTTGTGACCTTGAAAAAAAGTCATGGTCAAGCATCTGCAATCACAAGCAAGGTCTTCTAGAAGTCTCATATAGAAACATAATCACACAAAATTTCATACTTGCTCCACAAATTTTGCTGTTAATATCCAAAGATTCTTAGAAAGTTTGGCCACAATAATTTTAGTTTTTAGACTTGCCTGTTTTGCAACTTAAATTTTATCTTTTGGCATCATCCTGCTTTAATATTCACTTTCAGACATTTTAGGCTTACATGTTTTCTGTCAGGTTAAACCCCCAGGGGCTATTGGTAGCAAGCAGTGGCTAAGGACAGTTACAAGTTTGCCTAATTGTACTTAAATTCATGTTAGAAAAATTATGTTTTGATAATATATTTTTGACATAAAAGCTAATGACTTTCATTCTTTTCTGACATGCCTAAATGCACATTTACTCAATATAAAAAAATTACTCAAAATTGACAACATTTTCTCAATTGCCACAAATGTTGAAACATTGACTCAGTGTTGTCAGTGAAATAGAGCTTAACTGTTTGGAGACTTTCAAAGTGAGGAGTAGGTGTCATCATGGGGTTTGTTTTACATTTCTAGTGCAAGATGTCCATTGTTGCACTACTTGTTAGGATTTCCCTTGGTTTGTACAGGTGGTCTAGCTAAAAATGTTTATTTTACAATCACTGGGACTAAATATAAGGCCCCAGTTTGTTTCTACTTCAGTTATACACTGGAATGTGGTTTAGCTAGGATAAGCTATCTAGCTAAAAAGGGTACACACTGGTTCAGGGGCAAGTCAAATTGTTCTTATCTGAACTTGTACGATACAAATTTAATAATTATGTTTTGTTTGACAGGTTTTCTTCTTTCAGAATGAAATCTGTATTTATAAGCAAAAGTTCACGTATTTAGCTGATTCGTCATTTGCCACATTCTCATTTATTCATTATTATATTATGCGGGTTGTCTTTGCTGAATATTGAGCTAAGACAAGGACCCGCTACTCAGAGAGACATGTACGGGTAAAATATCCGAAACATGGTTCTGAGTAGTTACTCACTGAAGACCCTTTAATTTATTTGGGCTATAAAGCCTATGTCAAAATTCTACAGAAGAAGGTGTGTAATATGGACAATAGTCTTTCCATATGTATATAGGTTAGACAGTGACAGGTTAGCTTATGGAGAGTAAAGAGTATGGACTGCGGAATAGAGTAATGACTACTAGGAAGTGGTTCTGGACAAAAGGACACAAATACAATAAGACTCCGCAGTCAAAACCTTTTCAAGTGTGTCTGCAATTATTTTTAAAAAGTGGTCATGTGACCTTGCAAATCGGTCATGGTACCACATCTACAATCCCAACCTAGTTTGTCGTATGGTATGTAATCAAACAAAATTTCAACCTAAGCCAAATCCTTGGATAGTTATCATGTCTGTGTCGATTTTAGATGAAATGCCTACATGACCTTGAAAAATACGTCAAGATCACCCATTTGCAATCCCAAGAAAGGTCTTATATTCAAACATATTCACAAAAAAATTTAATTTCCCAAGTCAAATTTTTCTTGAGTTATCATGTTCGCAACAATATGTCCCCCCCCCCCCCCGCACCAGGGCACATACTTTAACTTGTCATGAATTGAATATAGTTATAAACAAGAGGCACATGGGCCTAATGCTCTGCTCACGTATCATCTGATGACATCACCATAAAATTCTCAGCCATTGATGCCCAAGCTACACCTGCTATTACAAAATCACCTCTTTACAGGCCTGTGACCTACAAAAAGTAGGTCAAGGTCACTGATATTACATTACATATTAGCATTGTCCATGATCTATATATGCTATAAATTTGGTATGTCTAATTCAATTATTTTTTGAGATATGGAATTTTATATCTTTCAAGACATTTCAACACATTATTTCTGTCAAAATAAAGGTGGTGCCACTAGCATCATATGCATCTGAAATTTTAACTTCCTCCACAGTATCTCACTAAATTTCATGAAAATCCATGCAAGATTAAAGATGCTGGACTGGTCACAAGATTTTCACATTTTGACCCATCCGTTACATAATAATGTAGGTGATGCCACCAACATTAAAGACAATGCAAATTTTCATACACTTTTTAATTCCTGAAAGTTACATGCACTTAACTCAAAAAATTGTGGGACGCAGAGCATTCACAAGATGACCCTTATGTTCCAACTGGCCATTTGACCTCGACATTTTGCTTAGATAAAAAAAAAAATGTTAATGTTCAAAATATGCCCCCCACTTCCAGCTTTCCATTCCTGGTCTGTTTGTTCAAATCAGGTAATCACTTTTTCTGATATCAAAAAAACAAAAAAAAAACAACAATCAGCCTGAACAAGCACCAAACTCCCTAATTTTGGGGTCACGGTGACCCAAAAGTAGGTCACCAAGTAGAGTTTTATGTACAATGTATTCAAGTGCAATTTTAGTCTGGAGGCTCAATTCGCTTTGTTATAGGTGTCCAAGCTACACCCTGCTGTTACAAAGTCCCCTCTTTCAATGTTACGGAACTGGTGACCTAACAAAATAGGTCAAAGTCAAAGATATTATATAAAATATCAGGACTGTATCCTAGGCACAAGCAAAAGTTTACAGAGAGATGGATGGATGGAATGATGGAAGGATGGATGGACAGACCTGAGTGATGGCATGAGCTCTGTGACATTCAGTAAGCAGAGATAAAAAAAGCAAGAACCACAAACAGGTTGCTTTGCTAATTGATTTCAAAGCTCCCTTGGAAGCGATCCTTAAAGAAGTATACATGATCATGTTGATAAGGCCCCATAAGAAAACTCACTTGTTTATCATCACAGCCCACCCCTACATTGTATTTTACACTGAACTTCCCTAAAATCTAAAAGTTTCAGACTTGAAAGAACAAGGTTGATGTTCAATTAGTTCCACTTCATGTAAATTTACAATTTACGGCTTCTCCCATACTGGAAGTGTTAGAGTAGCAGACACCCAAGCTGCAGACAAGGGACGATTTTCTCATTTGTGTCAAGATCCAGTGCGGCACAAAACATCCCCCCCCCCCCTCCCAGTGCCAAAAATCAGACTAACATTTGTTTCTAACATTTTACTCAGCCTCTCTTTGGACTTTGAACTCGCTCCCATGATGAGACATTCATCTTTCCAGGTGGTTATTCATTCTTTGATAGAATCTGGATGACCCACATGCATCTGTCTACCCATACCCATCCGATCTCTCTGACAAAAATCTCTCCCCCTTCTGCGGTCTAGCACTGACTGTTCACATTTCATGAGCTTCAAGGAGGGACAGGGTCATTCTTGAAAAGATGCCTACAGTTTACATGCATGGGCCGTATTTCATGTGGCAGTATTTCAAAAAGCATTTCAGCCATATTTTTTAAATTTTCAGAAACAATCATTAATTTGACTATCACTCACTAAAATCTAACCTTAATTTCTAACATTTACTGATGTCGGAAGTAAGGAATTTTTGTTAGTTTTGATAAGTGGACTGGCAGTTTTAGTGGAAGAGTTCATGTTAAAGTAAGTTGGGAAGTTATAAAAAAATGTCAGGAATTTTTGTTCAGTTTTTTTTTTGTGGCTGGCAGTTTAAGTGGAAGATTTCAATTACATAGCTGTTACGAAATATTGTTAGCTTTTGGTATGTGTCGCACAGTTGAAGTGATAAAGAGTATGTTATGGGATTGATGACAGTTAATGTTAGGAAATATTGTTTAATTTGGTACATGTTCGGCTGTTTCAGTGATTAAGTGAAAACACGTACAGAGAATGTAAATGTTAGGAAACAATGTTAGTTTTGTTTCGCATCGCACAGTTGAAGGGAGACAACTGCCGCATTGAGGAACGTACCAGTGAGATAATATTGTTGACTTTGGTACATGTTTAGCTGTTTAAGTAATTAAGTAAAAACACAGCGAACCTAAATGTTAGGACAAAATGTTAGTTTTAGTTCCTATTGCACAATTGAAGTGAAACAACTGCCACATAGAGGAAAGTAAGTCTGTTACTGTAACGAAATATTGTTAACTTTGGAACATGTCAGACAGTTCAAGTGATTAGGTAAAAACATGGAGAAGGTAAATAGGAAACATGCTTAGTTTGGGTTCCTGTCACACAGTTTATGTGAAACAGTTACGGCATTGAGGAAGGTACAGACTAAATTTACTACAGATTTTCTTGGCTCTTCATATTAAGCATGGTTAACACATCATAAAGCCCTGGGTGGGGTTCAGAGTGGACGAGAGCAAGGCTCTTCCATCAAATATTTGAATAAATCATGGATAAAAAATGAAAACAAAATCCTCCCTCTCACCCCATAATTAAACAAGATATGTTTGTAAAATATAGATGCCCCCCGCCCTCATTACCGTTGCCCTGGCTACCCTATTGATAGTGGTAGATGGGGCACTCGTGACCTTACAAAATTAGTAAAGGTTGATCATACATCAATGTCACATATCTTTAAACTAGCCCTTAAAAAATGACTAAAAACCTGGACAATATAAAAGTTATAGCTGAAAAACCAGTCATCATTTAGAAACCATATTCAGCAAAGTGGCTTTATGACCTTGGAAACTAGGGCAAGGTCACTCATTTTCACTTGATCTTCTTCAGTTATTGTGCAAAAACCACAGGAAGTCTAATGGGTCAAGGTCACCCATCTACAAACTCAAACTAGCCCTTATAGGCAGCCATAAAGCTGTGCAATATAAAAGTGCTACCTCTAAAATGCAAGTTATCATGCAGAAACAGTATTCAACCAAATGGCTCTGTGACCTTTGAAATTAGGTCAAGGTCACCTATCTTCAAACTTGACCTAGCCCCTAATACGGACAATTATCCAGTGCAATATAAAAAGTCCTAGTTTAAAAACCTCTTCAGTTACCATGTGGAAACCAAAGTTAACTCAGGTACCAATGTGACCTTGGAAATTAAATCAAGGTCACCAAACTTTAAACTTCTTCTAGCCCTTAGCAAGAACTATAGACCTGTAAAGTATCCCGTTCCTAAACTGAAAACTTCTTGAGTTATTGTGCAGAAACCACAGGAATTCTACAATCTCTCTGTGACCCTGAAAACTGGGTCAAGGTCACCCATCTTCAAACTAAACCTAGCCCTTACAGAGAACCATAAAGGTGTGCAATATAAAAGTCCTAGCTCAAAGGTATAAGTTATCATGCAGAAAGCATGAAACCATATTCAGTAAAGTGGCTCTGTGACCTTTAAATAAAGTCAAGGTCATCCATCTTCAAACTTCGCCTAGCCCCAAATATGGACTATAATCCTGTGCAATATAAAAGTCCTAGCTTAAAAACCTCCTCAGTTATTGTGCGGAAACCAAAGTTAACTCAGGTACCACTGTGACCTTGGAAATTACGTCAAGGTCACTCATCTACAAACTTTGCCTAGCTTTTGACTAGAATGATACACCTGTACAGTATCAAAGTCCTAGCTCAAAACCTTCTGGAGTTATTGAGCGGAAACGACAGTCTACCGACTGACAGACCGACCGACATGTGCACAGCTATATGCCCCACCTTCTTCGAAGGGGGGCATAAAAATACGGTAAATGGAAAAAAACAAATGCATCACCTCTTGTACAGACCATAATGAAATGCCAGTGAATCTGCATGCAACTTTTTCCTAGTTAAAACTGCACAAAACAGCAAAGTCATTATTCCTTAAGACCATGTGCTCATTATTTATGACATTAAAAGCTAAAATATGCAAACTCTCTGCTGCAGGTAAGGACTCCACAGAACAAAGAGTCGGCGGATCAAAGTGCCCAGCCACATGTAATGGTTTGCACACCGGAAAGGAGGCACTGAAGCACTCATTCAGTTACGTATTTGTACCAATCAAACAATGTAAATCTGCTACATTTCTGTGATTCTAATGGTAAAGATTGTATGTAATATAACTATTGACCAAGACAACGCATACCTGGGAGTCTTTGAAGAAGTTGTACAGAAGAACATCATCAAACTCCAGTCCCTTTGCTTCAAAGATGGTGAGGACCAAAGCCAAGTTGAGCTCTTCTGGCAGGGCATCCCTTGCTGCATCATTGGCCACAAGAATAGCCTGATGGGCACCAAATTCAATTTCTGATGTTTTGCGTTGGCTTCCATAAAGAAGCATGGCCAAGTCACTGAAAGAACATGACTCCAGAAGAACTGGCCTCGGACCATCAAACAAGCCAACATCTCTTTCCAGGGGATCAAAAGACTCTGGAAAGAACTTTCTGAGAAGATCTACCACACTTGCTGCCAACTTCAATATGCCTGCATGAGAGCGGTAGTTGTGCACCAGCTGCTGTGGTCTGGGTACCTCAATAGGTGGAAGCTTTTTGTCTGCAGATTTCATTGACTCTTGTGCATAGAAGAACAAGGAGTTGAGGTCTTTGAAGCGGAAGGCCACACCTCTCATGATGCTCTGGGCTGTGTCTCCTGTCAGGAACATGTGGTTGGGACTACTGCAGCAATTGATCAACAGACACAGCTCTGCCTGAGTGAAGTCCTGAGTTTCGTCTACATACATCTGGTGGATGATCCATTCCACCGATTTACAATGCCGCATGCGATGATACAACTGAAAGACAATGTCTGCACCATCAAACAAGGAACGCTGGCTTTTCAGGTGACAGTACCTTTCAAACAGTTCATACACCTTGTTGCGATCTCCTGTGAAATTTGGTGCACGCTTTCGTCCAAGCTCCTCATAGACTTCTTTGCTGATGTAACCATTTGGTGTGTGAAGTGCCTCAACAGAACCTTTGATGAAAGAGTTGATCTCCATCCACACAAGTGTTGGGTGATAATCCACTTGGGCATTTTTGTTAATTCGTGGCCACAGTTCATGTGCAAACACTTCGTACGTAACCTCTCTCCTGGGGTCTAGTTGCCGTTGGACTGGCTGATTTTGACCTTCATTTTGCTCATCACCCTCTCCAGCTTCTTCCTCCAAATCTTCATAATCAGACTCATCATCAAGGTCAGGAATAAAGGTCACATGGCTGTCCCCTTCAATCCACCCCTCTATTTCTCTTTTCACTGACTTGTCCTCATTTCTTTCAAAGAAGCATGGCTCTGGTAGCGATGCATCAAGCAGAAGTAAAAGCTGTCTCAGAGTGAGAAAGAAAGGATATGCATTAGGGTGGGCATCCTGAAGGCATAAAGGAAGCTTTCTGGATTCTTGGTCTACGTGAGGCTTTGCAGCTTCGCTAGCATGACTGAGCTCTTGGAAATTCTTCTGAACTTCACTGCACAAAGCTGCATTCTTTGTGATGAACAACTGGTGTAGATGGTCAAACTGGACTCCTTGCCTGGCATCGTCTTCAGAGCCTTCAGCCTTACCTTCTTGTGGACATTGTACATCTGGGCAACTGCTTGCTAACGGCGCCACAGCACATGAGGTACTCTCTTCAGCTTCTTCTGAACTACCAGTTTCCTCATCCGACTCAGACTCACTGCCTCCTTCTTCTTCCGGTATCTCTGCAAAAATGTCCCAGATTTTTCATCACTGATGTTCATACTAAGCTGTGGCAAGTGAACAACACTATCATGTATCCAGGTTACTGACAGGAACACAGCATTTAATTTAGGATTCAACTTGTATCTATATTCTTCTAGCAACAAATTTTGGATGCATAATGCCATGCCACAACAAGGTGCCCGAAAGGTTCAGATGTTATAGCTTTTCAAACAATAAATCTATGGATTTTCACTTCATGATCATCCATCTGTGCCATCTTTCTAGGAAATGCAGTCAAATACGAGACGTTTTGTTTCTCCCGAACCATACCTGCTTAACCCTTATAGACCAACACCAATGTACTACAATGCAACTTTCTGGCTGGCTGAACAGGTTAAGGGTTTATCCAAACCTGTACGTCACCAGACATTCTGTATTATTCAGGTATTTGGATTCCTGAACCCAGTCCCAAAGTCGCAAAATTCACCCAAACATGACTCAATCACTTGCACAAACATGCAAATTCAATAGGACATGACCCCACACAGGCAATTAATCTGAAATAACTGCATCTAACAGCCTCTAAACAATAAGCTGCAAAGTTTAACAACCTTGTCATAACATCACACTGTCTTACCATGCATAGTTTGCAGTCATAATCCACTAGGATAATTGACAACACAATCTGGATTACAATTGCAAATGCACCTCTGGATTTAAAAGATGAATTTCTGGACTGTTTGTCAATATTACAATGCAAGAAATGTGTTTCCTAAAGTACTTGGTTACTACAATATATTAGTTGCTGGGGGTTGCACTGAGGGGGTTTGACTGCACAATGTAATAAACAAGTTTGGTTGGTTTTTAACTCTTTAAGTGTCACATTTATGACTGAGTAACCAGATTTCTTCAGCATGCTTTGGCACACTGCATCTAAAGCATGCCGAAAAAAGCTGTTGAACTGGACTATTACATTCTATGTAACTGCAGGCATGCTACTACTTGAATGAAAGGTCTTCTTACAAGGAACCTGTTTCTAGCATCCTTATCATAATTCAAAACAGTCTGTTTTAAGTAGTTCGGCCCAAGACAAAGTTGGTACTAAAAGAGTGAAAAGCATGCTAACCTTGGACCCAAGGCCTGTTCCTGGGGATCCATGGGTCTTCATCTACTTTATCCCAGTAGCTGATAAAAGCCTGCCACAATCTGTACAGACAGCATGTGGTCTTGCCTGTTCCACTGCGACCCAGAAGAACCATCGGGGCTGGTCGCTCACTGCTGGCATGGATAATAGCATGTTCTTTCTCTGTCACTCGGAATGGGAAATCCACTTTGCAATCCTGATTCAGAAGAATATGGCTGACCATTGTGGAAGAGAAGGAGAAGAATTTCATAATGTGGTACTCCTTTTCATTGGCACTTGCTGGTGGCACAAACTTCCTGCCGTCAAGCTCAGCCTTTACAGCAGCGGCAAGCTCCTCGTCATCCTTCTCTGTGAACAGCAGTGGAACCCTGATACCAACTTCATTTCGTTGTATGTCCCTGGTCTGTATACCCTTTAGGTTCTTCTGTATGATACAGGTGTCCCCGCGATTGTGAGACTTGACAATTCTCTCCATGCTCCTGTGAATGTTATCATGATCCAGTACTATGTCCCAGACTCGGATGATTTCGGAATAGATGCGACCACCTTTCGCCGCGGACTCCTCTCCACCTGTGAGTCCTAGCCTCTGCTGTGCATTTTCGCTGCATCTTGGTGAGAATGCAATGGCTATTTCCCACAAGATTCGGGCTGCACTTGTCAACTTGGCTTCATACAGTTTGATATGGGAGGGAACACCTTCAAGCTTTTTACGCAAGGATGGCCGCCATTCCCCACCTGCCAACATCTGGATCTTTTTGATGGTCCATCGTTTCAATTCAAGTGGCACGTGTCTGTCAGCCAGTGTCTTCCATACATCTGCTGTGCATTCAACCTCCCAAGTGAGCCCATCAAAGACAGATGCATTGATTTCAATCTCTCTTTCTTCCTGTCCTGTCCCCTCTTGCAACAACAGTGCCATGTCATGGGCCTTTGGATCTTCTCCACCCACTCCTGCAAGTACACAGAATAGGTAAGGTCAAGCTCAGCTGGTTCATGTGGGTTCTCAGTAGAGGGCTCTGTAGGCAAGCGGGCTAGGTTTGTGTATTTTCATTAGTTTCCATCGTAATTTGCACCTATGTAACTTTAAAACCACTCTACCTAGAAACACCAAATTTCTGGTGGTAAATGGCTATATATAGTTTAAATACTCCTGTAAATTTGGTAAATTTTGCTGCAAAACTATTCAATGAATTGATTGTTACTTTAACACAGAATCTAATGGAAATACACACCTCTAGCCCACAAGAATGTTATGTATTGGGGTGTATATTCTCTCAAATACATATACAATTGTTAATTGCAACCTCTCCTATTTATCCATCTACAAGTCAGGCTTCCATATAAATCAAACATAAAACAATTGGCAAGCTTTCACTCACTACTTCAACTCAACATCACCAACACTGTTAAACCTGTCTTATGTTAACACCACACACTGGGATTACCAAATGATGGCCTCTCAACCATGTAGTCTGTCCAAGGATACAGATACATCATGAAATTGATGTTGAAACAACATGAAATGGATGTAGGAATGACATGAAATGCAGGAAGGAAAATCCCAGCAAAGCTCTTTTTCAGCATAAGAACTACTGCACATGTATTTAATTTGTAACTGTGAAGACACAGGACCAATATGGGTTATTGCTAAGGAATACACTCTAAAGCCCCACTACTTTGCAAGCCTGGTCAGATCAAATGGGCTATATCCAGAGGAACCTCTGATAGGTGGTGCCATCTAGTGGGTCTGATTCATCCAGTTAGTCTACAATGACCACAGAAATCTTTGGTGATGACACCATCTGTAGCTCTAGGACCTGCACCTGCTCTAAGCTTAAACTGTTACTGAACTCTCATCACAGCTCGGTGTTATTTCTTACCCTGGTCTTTGGCTCTTGGTCTCTCTCCTAAAACGTCATCCTTCCTGGGTCTTTCTGGTCTCTCATCCATTCTTCTGGCTTCTCTGTTCTTGGTCTCCAAATTAGTCAGCCTGTAATCAAAATCTGGCAGTAACTTGATAAAGGATTCTATTTCTGTACGGCACTCTTCTTTGGACAAAACTGGAAGTATTTGTTTTTGCTTTGTATGGCTGCCTTCTGGGGACTGGGGTTCTGCCTCAGTCGCATGCAGACTGGTGTCAGGGCTGCAGCTACTCTCTGCTACTTTTGTTTTTCTGGCACTGTCCCTTATTTCAACAGTTTTGTGAGTGGACTGCAGGTATTTTTTCTCAGCCATCTTTATGTACTGGGCTCTTCGATCTGTGTCTTTTGGAAGACACTCAAGGACTTTTTTCCTTTCTTTGTTGCGGAGGTAGGGATTGACAGTATGCTCGGTTAACAGCCTCACTGCCTGCAGGGCATGCTTGGAGTACTTTGCCTTTGCAGCAACATGGAAGATCGTGTCTCCAGCAGAATTCATCCCATTTGGGTCTAAACATGTCCCAACCTGATTTTGTTTTTCGTAAGCATCAAACATGGCCTCCAGGATGTCAAATTCACCTGACACAACAGAATAGATACAATACATGAAACTGGGCTGAAAATAAAATTCACTTTGATGTAAATTATGAATATGGACACAGGGTAAATACTAGAAGATTATCTTTTACTCAATAATTCTTCTGGACTAATGACTTCAAAATCTGAGTAAGAAACAAAATTATTAAACAACATGACTCTGACACCCAAATAACTAGAATTTGCAAATTTTGCTCAACAAAAACAAAAGTCTCTCCATTAAACAGTTTTGTCGCTGAAGCAGACACACTCACGCATATGTATATATATATGTATATATGTGTAAATATATATATATATATATATATATATATATATATATATATATATATATATATATATATACATACATACATACATACATACATACATACATACATACATACATACATACATACATACATACATACACATATATGGTTTTGTGATGGCAAGACTTTTGTTAAAGTCACCTAACTGCCAGGTAACCCAAATTGGGTGTTAACATGATACATAACCCACCAATTGACAACTACACTGAATTTAATCTTGGGGTTGCCCCATAAACACAATCTTCAGGGCATCCACATGGACCTTTATTTACGTAAACAAAAACATTGTATGCTAATTTCCGGTCAATCAAACTGTGTAGTTTTTGCTGCAGAAACAATTTTGTTGTGTAAATATGACTGCCACAATTTATTCACACAGATTTCCAAATAAACATCTCAGCAATTGTTTTTGGTACTTTTGCTGATAAAAAATCCACAAAACAGTGGTAAAATTGTGCATTTTGCAGTCTGAAACTTTGTTGATTCTCTTGCCGGTTCCAGGTATGTTTGGCATCAATGGAAACATTAGAACCTCATCAATATCATCATGCTGCTTTCCTATTGGCTTAATCTTTCATCTGGCCCACCAAACGTAGTCATCTTGCATAAATTTATTACCTTTGAGGTAAAAACCTAAGAATAGAAGGCACCGACATTCTCGGCCTGCTTCATAAGACTCTCGCCCTGCTCGGCTGCTTATTGGCTGATAGATAATGCAAATAAGTTTGCATGTGGTCAAAGAAGCGCAGTGCGCATTTTCAACAAACAAGCAGGGTGGAGTCAATCATTCAAGCCAAGGGTACTTTAATTTGTTTTAATGTCACATCAGTACTGAAATACAGTGACATATTGATGGTAGATATTTTGAAAACACAGAATATTCCTGGTAACCCACTGAAAGAAATACCAAGGGGAAACTGCATGCAAT
This sequence comes from Hermodice carunculata, assembly GCA_964020975.1. NCBI lineage: Eukaryota > Metazoa > Annelida > Polychaeta > Eunicida > Amphinomidae > Hermodice > Hermodice carunculata. The sequence continues at coordinate 51,360,692 of OZ026624.1, read as the reverse complement.
CGATGTTAAGAGGGGTAACTCCATTATCAATCAATCTCCGCAATGGTCTGTACTACATAAAACCTGTGTGTGTTGTTTTGTTTCACAGAGATACCGCACTATTTAGACAATTTTGGCACTACTGATCCCTTCTTAGAGTGGAAATCATTTAAGTATGTTATACATATGCAGGGGAATGCGCCATGTTGCCATATCTCGGTAATTATGTGCACTGAAAGTTGATCTTTGGCATGTGCTACATTGGGCGGATAAAGTTGCCTGTAGCATAGGAGAAGCCAGTTATCTTTGTGCAGGTTTTCTCACCTGCAGCAGAGAAAGGGTTAACGGCAAAACATGTTGACATTGTGTTGCTGTTCAGCTTGTGCTTCAAAACATTCCAATGTGTTTCCTCTGGACATTAAAAGTATTTCCTTTGAATTTTTAATGCTATTTAGTAATACTTTTTTCTTCATCATATTCAATTGCACATTGCAATCACACTGGCCATCAACATATACCTTCAATATTGGTTATACATTTGCCAAAATGAAAATTTACATTTTGATTAATATGAGGCATATGCACATGCATCGACACATGGAGGCACAGATGCAAGCTATTGCAATACCCCCCTGGGCCTTTACAGGCTGAGGGGTAAAAATCTCTGGAGCATGGCATTTTAACAAACTTGGTAGTGAACCCCTCAAAAATGTGAATTGTAGATGGACAGATAACAGACAGATGACTGACCATCTTATAAGCTCGGCACGCAGACAATTCAGCTGAGCTAAAAAAGGCAAAATGTAATTTTTGGTCATTTTTTATTTTGTTGTCTCCTCCAGGCCTTATTTTTACTGTTTTTGACAAACATTAGAACAGTAAAGAACTGCCTCCCTTCCATACACATGTATTGGTTCAGAATGTACCCATGAGAATTCTTATCAAATTAGCAGGACAATACACAAAAGTATATACCTTTTTCAAGTTCCAGGGCAATGTGCAATGCAGCATGCATAGGGGTGTCCCCTTCCTCCAGGCAGATATCGGAAGGAGTGGCTCCATATTTCAGCAGCAAACTTGCAGCCTTGTAATTATGTTGCTCTACAGCCCTGGTCACAGGACTGGCTGGATCTCCCTTCAAGCCACCAGGTGGGGCCCCATGCTTAAGAAGAATTTCCAGTTCCTCCATGCCCAAGTTACTATCCAGTGCCAGATTTGGGGATATCTTTCCTGCAGGTCCATCTGTCCTGTTGGGATTCAAATTGGACCAACCTTTCAAAAGCAGCATGACTGCATCCCAGTTACGTTTTTCCAGAAGACTGGTGACAACAGCCTCAAGGCCTTCTGCTGGCAACTGCAGAATACACTTCGGGGTAGCTGCAACAACATCAAATATTTTTTCTTCCTTTTGCATTTCATAAAGTTTGTGACTCCTAACCTATTGTTGTGAATATTAATCCTCCTCAAAAAGCCACTACACCAGTACCTGCTATTTAAGACTGCTCTGCGGTCAGCCCAAAATGGTCACATACTAAAGGTGGTCTTATTCAGAGGTGCATGTCCAAGTGTCCTGAGTGTCCCAACCACACAGGTCAGAATATATGTACAGTAGAATCTCCAATAATAAGACCACCAATTTACAGACCACTCTCCTATTCAGACATTTTTCAGTCCCTTAGGTGGTCTTAATAGGGAGATTCTGTACATGTACATGTAGCATGACATGTTTAAAACATTAGTTTGTCTACTCATGCTCTAGGTCACAAGGTGATTTAGTATTTTGACAGAGTTCATCTATTAAGGAAAAATAAGATGTACATGTACATACTTTTTAATTAATTTTTGTTTTCTGTTAACCCTTTGAGTGCCAGTCACGGCTTAAGCTGTGCTGATGAAGCTGGATTACTGTAATGATTCCAGATTCATATTCCTCATTAAAAGACCTTTCATTCAAGTACCAGCATGCCTATGTTCCCAGTGAAAAATTTGGTCCAGGTCAACAGCTTCCCAAGGAAAGCTGTTGACTCAGTCTCTTAATTGGCTCTGTAAGAGTTAATATATTTATTGGGAATTATGTTCAAGGTGATACACACAGGTAGATAATCCAAGTAAGGATATTCAGATTGTCTCCAATCATTTTACCTTGTTTCCCTGATCATTGAGTGCCACGGAACATTAAAGTACAGTTGTGTTTAGCTCCAGGTTCCCTTCCCAAGTGTGTTTGAATTCACTTCAGTTAATTTGTGCTTCACCTCTGTTTCATTCGTAAGTATACTGTGTTTTATTATCAGAATGGGATAATTTGTGAATAAAACGGGACTGAACACACTTCAAAGTGACTGGACTTGGGTCACAAATGAAAGAGTTTAAATAACCCTTTCCTCCTCACACTACTTGGGTTTCGGTCCACTCTACTCCTCAAATTAATTCCTCATGAATGGTGAAAATGTACTATAAACACACCAAAACAGTCTCTGTCTGTTTCTGTATTGTAGGAACAGGTGTTGGCACCTGAGGGTGGTATGACTGATTCAACATTGTAGTTTTTGATCATGACATTTCATTTGTGGTAAAATGTATAGATTTATTTGTCCACACAGTATAAACTAGATGTAACAGTGGTGCTTGAGGGAACCGCCTTATACATACATGGGACAGTTTAGGGTAGCAACTATTGCTGTATGCTAGAAGTTTACCCCTCTAATAAGGTCACATTTTCAGTGCATTTGCGGTGGCCTCAATAGAAGGGGAATAACTTTGGGAGGAATAGCGTCTTACCTTAGGAAATGTCAATGAAAACTTGGGCATGGTCACTATAGTATGCTGGTACTGTACGAATTGAAGATACTGAAATACCATTGGCTTCTCAAGTTATCATGCGCACACCAAATTAATATGGCTCTGTGACCTTGGAAATTGGGTCAAGGTCACCAATCTTTGAACAAGACTTGGCTCTGACAGAGGACCCTATTCAAAAGTCCCTGCCATGTTTGGAACACTTCTACCCTCTGGTGGCAGAAACCAGAATGAGGCTGGGGTGGAACCCAAATCAAGTCCCCATTCACTTACATGTTAAATTTGCTTACTATTGTAGCTCATATCTATCATTTACAAACACTTTTGAATACACCCATTTTGTTATCCTGTTAGGACAACTCTAGAACCACAACAGTTAGGGGAAAAACAGGTGCTTCATCCATTGTTGCAAAAGTTACTGTGATGTAGTCTATTCATATGACGTAAGTTTTCATGTCAACATGTTTTATATCATCTCATTACAAAACACATGTTAGAACCAGTCTTTCATTTGGGTGTGTAATTTGTACTAACTGGGACATCAAAAATAAATACAAAAAACATGTTCCAATACTCACATTCCACTGGATTTTTTTTTGGTCTTGATTAGAAAATTAGGTCCGCACTGATCAGTTTGCTCCATTAACAAGTAAACTACGCTTCACAATAAATATACCTCTGACAGCTAATTATATATCCTTAAAAAAACATATTTTATCAAACTGTTGCTGCTGGAAATTCCTAGAATGTATAGAGAGTCAACTCAGTTGTTCTGACTTTGGGTCAAACTGTAATAGGTATAAAAAAGTGAGATATATGTCAGCAGCACTTAAGAAAAGTCAAAACACTGAAGATTTTTCCCCTTATGTTGTAGTCCTACAGTTTTCCTAACAGAATAACACAATGGTTATATTCAAATGTGTTTTAAACAAGTGCACAGTGATCCAAAGGATCTATGTCCCCCGCCACAATAGACAGAAACAAGAGGGCTGTGTGAACAGCCCGTGCCTCAGCTGATCTTGACATTTATCACACTTGCAGCTCTATGAACTTGGGAAAGGATCAAGGGCACCATGTTCTGAGTAAGTCTGACCTTTATAGAAGAACACTTACATATGCAACATCAAGGTTCAAGTAGTTCTCAAGTTATAATGAAGAGTAAAATTCATGTATGTTGCACTGTGACCCCACAAACGAGGTCAAGGTCATTCATGTACTGTCTCAGCATGACCTTCATACAGAATAATTAACATGTGTAGCTAACTCAAAACAGATGTCAAGTTGTCAAGTAAACAATAAATTTCGTGTCAGTTGTCCTGTGAATTAGCTTTAGAATGCCCATTGACTTACATAGTAATCAATAGGAAAGTTGCATTGAACGATAAGTACCCGAATTGAAAATACTTAAAAATCAGGAATCCAAAGCAGTGCTACCTAGTAAACAACTGTTTGACCCTTCCACAACAACATATCCATCACATTTCAGCTTAATCTGAGGAACAGTTCTGAGAACAAGTTAAAAATAGCAAAACCATACAAAAATTCATAAAAAAATTGCAGCGCCACCTGGTGAACAAATTGGGAACTAGGTGTCCCCGGGAGTGTCTATGTACGATATCAAAGCAATTGGGTAAACGGTTTTAGAGAAGAACTTGAAAATGTAAATTAGCATTAGAATGCCCATTGACTTACATGGTAATCAATAGGAAAGGTGCATTTACCCCAAAGGAGCCGAATTGAAAAAATCATTAAAAATCAGGAATCTGCAGCATTCCCACATAGTGAACAACTTTGTTTGGCCCTTACATAAGGAACATATCCACCACGTGTAAGCTTAATCTGAGTGATGGTTCTGGAGAAGAAGTCGAAAATAGCTATAACACACAAAAATTCATAAAAAAATAGAAAAAAACTGCAGCGCCACCTGGTGAACCATTTAAGAACAAGGAGTCCCTAGGTGTCGTCCTGTGTGATATCAAAGCAATTGGGTAAGCAGTTTCGGAGAAGATTTTTTAAGATTTGTCCAAAACAAGAGGGCTGTGTGAACAGCCCATGCTCAGCTGATCTTGACATTCATCACACTTGCAGCTCTGTGAACTTGGGAAAGGATCAAGGTCACCCATGTTCTGAGTAAGTCTGACCACTAAAAAAGAACACTTAACATGTGCAACATCAAGGTTCAAGTAGTTCTCAAGTTATAATGAAGAGTAAAATTCATGTATGTTGCATTGTGACCCCAGAAACGAGGTCAAAGTCATTCATGTACTGTCTGAGCATGACCTTCATACAAAAACATTAACATGTCCAACACCACAGTACTAACTCAAAACAGATCTCAAGTTATCAAGTAAACAGTAAATTTCATGTCAGTTGTCCTGTGAATTAGCATTAAATGCCCATTGACTTACATAGTAATCAATAGGAAAGCTCCATTGACTGATAAGTACCCGAGTTGAAAATACTGAAAAATCAGGAATCTAAAGCAGTGCCACCTAGTAAACAACTTTGTTTGACCCTTCCACAAGAACATATCCATCACATTTCACTTTAATCTGAGTGACGGTTCTGAGAACAAGTGAAAAATAACAAAACCATATGAAAAATTCATGAAAAAAAAAAAAAAAAAAAAATAGCAGCGCCACCTGGTGAACAAATTGGGTAACTAGGTGTCCCTGGGAATGTCTATGTACGATATCAAAACAATTGGGTGCGCAGTTTCAGAGGTGGAGAGTTTTTAAGGTTTGACCCAAAAAAGAACAAAAAAAATCATAAAAATTTCAAAAATCAATAGAGCATGACCATCTGAACAAACTTGGTAGAGATCCACCCAAGGCACATCCCCACCAAGTTTGAAGAAAATCTCGCCAAAATTATTTAAGTTATAACCATTACAAGAAATTTCCATGTTAAACTTTCCTATTAAAACTTTTGCAAAGATTTTTGAAAAAAAAATCATAAAAAAATCTAAAATTCATTGGAACATGACCACTTGGACAAACCTGGTAGACATCCACCCAAGGAACATCCCCACCAAGTTTGAAGTTAATCTGGATGACAGTTTTGGCGAAGAAGTCGAAAATGTGAATTAGCATTAGAATGCCCATTGACTTCCATAGTAATCAATAGGAAAGTGGCATTGACGGATAAGTACCCAAGTTGAAAAAAATTGCTTAAAAATCATGAATCCTCATCATTCCCACATAGTGAACAACTTTGTTTGACCCTTCCACAAGGAACATATCCACCATGTTTCAGCTTAATCTGAGTGACGGTTCTGGAGAAGAAGATGAAAATAGCTATAACACACAAAAATTCATAAAAAATTAGAAAAAAATTGCAGCGCCACCTGGTGAACAAATTAAGAACTAAGTATCCCTAGGTGTCTTCCCATGTTATATCAGAGCAACTGAGTACGCGCTTTTGGAGAAGAAGATTTTTTAACATTTGTCCAAAAAAAAGAACAAAAAAATTCATTAAAAATCCAAAAATCACTGGAGCATGACTATTTGAACAAACCTGGTAGACACCTACCCAAGGCAAATCCCCACCAAGTTTGAAGTGGATCTGGCTGATGGTTTCGGAGAAGAAGTCGAAAATGTGAATTGGTGACGGACGATGGACGGACGGACGACGGACGGAGGACCATAAGATAAGCTCAGCTGACTGACAAGTCAGCTGAGCTAAAAAAAAGAACAAAAAAATTCATTAAAAATCCAAAAATCACTGGAGCAAGAACATTGGTAGAAACCCACCCAAGGAACATTGCCATCAAGTTTGAAGTTAATCTGGATAACGGTTTTGGAGAAGAAGTCGAAAATGTGAATTAGCATTAGAATGCTTGAGTTGACTTCCATAGTAATCAATGGGAAAGCTGCATTGACCGGTAAGTACCAGAATTGAAAAAATCATTAAAAATCAGGAATCTGCAGCATTCCCACATAGTGAACAACTTTGTTTGACCCTTCCACAAGGAACATATCCACCATGTTTCAGCTTAATCTGAGTGACGGTTCTGGAGAAGAAGTCGAAAATAGTTATAATACACAAAAATGGATATGTTCTTGGGCTCTGTGACCTTAAATATGTCAAGGTCAAAAACAATACACAGTGCACATGCCCATGGTATGATGCATCTCTGGTATAAATTTCAATATTCTATATCTTAGGGTTCTAAAGATATGCTCCCGGACGGACACACGGACGGATGGACGGACGGCCCCCTATCCTCACTGACTCTATGTCCCCCGTATGCCTCCTTTGGTGGCGGGGGACAATAACTGATATGAGCTAGCAAAGTAAACCAATTTAACATGTAAGTGAATGGGGACTTCAATTGGTTTCCACCACAGCCTCATTCTGGTTTCTGTCACCAGAGGTCAGTAGTGCTGCAAATATGGCAGGGACTTTTGTATAGACCCTGTTCAGTATGAAAGCCCCAGCTCAAAAGCCTTCTCAAGTTATCATGCGGACACCAAATGCACTGTGGCTCTTTGACCTTAGGAATTGGGTCAAGGTCACCCATCTTAAAACTTAAGGTAGCCCTTATAGAGGACTAAAATCCTGTGCAATATGAAAGCCCTTGCTCAACAACTTCTCAATTAAGTTACTGTGCGGAAACAGTCCAGACAGTCGCAGGCACGGACAGAATGATGGATGGACAGACGGAACCTGTGATCATTATACGGGACTTGCCTTCAGCGGTCCCCTAAAAATCACTGATAGTATTTACTGCAAATAAAAGTGTTGAAATTTGAGAAAAAAAAGCAAGTTTCCGCCAGTTTGCTTTCTAGGGCCATGTTTGTTTGCAAATGTCTGGAATGTTTGGTACCCTGGAAAAGCCGAAAATCTGTTCTATTTTGGTATACTCTACTCCGATTGGCTATATTTGATGTCTATTTTGATATTTTCTGCCGTAAAAATCAGTCAAATTTGACAATAATATCCATATTTGGAAACTCTATGGTACTTCAGCACCATCTCAAAACACTTCGAGCTGCCAACAATAACCGCAAAGTAGTTCTGTTTCTGATAACTGCCGAGCAATGCTCTGAAACCATGATATAACAAACATGGATGCTTTTCTCTGATGAACTTTCCAAAAGGGGCGAGATAACTGGGACACAACAAGTTTATGTTTGCCATCTATTATTAAATTTTTGTGCACAAACATCCCATACTAACTACGCTAAAGGGGAAAGATGCATAGTGAACAAAACATGTGGTCATGAGCCGCAGGAAGACTCAAATTCATTGAATGTGCTAAATATGCATTGTAAACAGTGTCATGTTGATTGATGATTTTCTTCGCTTAATCACTGATCAGCTATTTCACTGAACAAACGCTCCATCCTGCTTTTCAGTTGCAATGTTGGTATGGTGATATGAAGGAAATGATACAAAAATGCCTACTTCAGCTGATGGTTTTCATGATTTTCGTACAAATGACTTGACAAACAAAGGAAAGACAATTTCCATATATGCACTGAACAAGAGGGCTTTGTGAACAGCCCGTGCATCAGCTGATCTTGACATTCATCACACTTGCAGCTCTATGAACTTGGGAAAGGATCAAGGACACCATGTTCTGAGTAAGTCTGACCTTTATACAAGAACACCTACATGTGCAACATCAAAGTTCAAGTAATTCTCAAGTTATAATGAAGAGTAAAATTCATGTATGTTGCACTGTGACCCCACAAACGAGGTCAAGGTCATTCATGTACTGTCTCAGCATGACCTTCATACAGAATAATTAACATGTGTAGCTAACTCAAAACAGATGTCAAGTTATCAAGTAAACAGTAAATTTTGTGTCAGTTGTCCTGTGAATTAGCATTAGAATGCCCATTGACTTACATAGTAATCAATAGGAAAGCTGCATTGAACGATAAGTACCCGAATTGAAAATACTTAAAAATCAGGAATCCAAAGCAGTGCCACCAAGTAAACAACTGTTTGACCCTTCCACAACATTATATCCATCACATTTCAGCTTAATCTGAGGGATGGTTCTGAGAACAAGTGAAAAATAGCAAAACCACACAAAAAATTAATTTAAAAAAAATTGCAGCGCCACCTGGTGAACAAATTAACAACAAGGAGTTCCTAGATGTCTTCCTGTATGATATCAAAGCATTTGGGGAAGCAGTTTCGGGGAAGAAGATTTTTCAAGATTTGTCCAAAAAAAACAACAAAAAAATTCATTAAAAATAAAAAAATCACTGGAGCATGACCACGTGAACAAAATTGGTAGAAACCCACCCAAGGTACATTGCCACCAAGTTTGAAATTAATCTGGATGACGGTTTTGGAGAAGAAGTCGAAAATGTGAATTAGCATTAGAATGCCCATTGACTTCCATAGTAATCAATAGGAAAGCTGCATTGACCGATAAGTACCCGAATTGAAAAAATCGTTAAAAATCAGGAATCTGCAGCATTCTCACATAGTGAACAACTTTGTTTGACCCTTCTACAAGGAACATATCCACCATGTTTCAGCTTAATCTGAGTGATGGTTCTGGAGAAGAAGTCGAAAAAAGCTATAACACACAAAAATTCATAAAAAATTATGAAAAAATCGCAGCGCCACCTGGTGAACAAATTAAGAACTAGGAGTCCTAGGGAGTTTTCCTGTGTGATATCAAAGCAATTGGGTGAGCGGTTTTGGAGAAGAAGAGTTTTTAAGATTTGCCTAAAAAAGAACAAAAAAATTCATTAAAAATCCAACAAGAGGGCTGTATGAACAGCCCATGCTCAGCTGATCTTGACATTCATCACACTTGCAGATCCATGAACTTGGGAAAGGATCAAGGTCACCCATGTTCTGAGTAAGTCTGACCATTATAAAAGAACACTAACATGTGCAACATCAAGGTTCAAGTAGCTCTCATGTTGTAACGAAGAGTAAAATTCATGTATGTTGCACTGTGACCCCAGAAACGAGGTCAAAGTCATTCATGCACTGTCTGAGCATGACCTTCATACAAAAACATTAACATGTGCAGCATCACAGTACTAACTCAAAACAGATCTCAAGTTATCAAGTAAACAGTAAATTTTGTGTCAGTTGTCCTGTGAATGCCCACTGACTTACACAGTAATCAATAGGAAAGCTGCATTGATCGATAAGTACCCCAGTTGAAAATACTTAAAAATCAGGAATCTAAAGCAGTGTCACCTAGTAAACAACTTTGTTTGACCCTTCCACAAGAATATATCCATCACATTTCACTTTAATCTGAATGAAGATTCTGAGAACAAGTGAAAAATAACAAAACCATATAAAAAATTTATTAAAAAAAAAAAGAAAAAATAGAAAAAATTGCAGTGCCACCTGGTGAACAAATTGGGAACTATGTGTCCCTGGGAGTGTCTATGAACGATATCAAAACAATTGGGTGAGCAGTTTCAGAGGTGGAGAGTTTTTTAGGTTTTCCCCCCAAAAAACAAAAACAATCATAAAAATTCCAAAAATCAATAGAGCATGACCAATTGAACAAACTTGGTAGAGATCCACCCAAGGCACATCCCCACCAAGTTTGAAGTAAATCTGGCCAAAATCATTTAAGTTATAACCATTACAAGGAATTCCCATGTTAAAACTTTCCTATTAACCCTTAAAGCGCTAATCGCAGCCATAGCCGCGGTAAAATTTCCAACGCCCAGTGCTGCATGCAGCCATAGCCGCGTAACGTTTTTTACAAGCCAGTGCTTGTCGCAGCGATAGCCAATTGGAGCGCTAGTGTACTTCCGTCATGAAATTTACCCAATGAAACCCCACAGTTTTAATTGAAACTTTTTCCGGTTATGCAAATTACGGCCAAGAATCTGAATAAAGTATATTTCTGTTTCTGTTTACTATGAATCACGAGGTTTTGTCGAATTTCTATGCTTGAACCGGGCCGAAAGTTGTCAGGAACGCTGTGGACACACAATGGCGGACCAGTTCGTACTGGCGCTCTTCCAAAGTGACAGTGAGGACGACCAAGAATTGCTATATTTTGATGATGATGGCGAGGCAGTTTTCCAAAGACACAATGAGGATATTATTCGGCAAATATTTGACAGCGATGAGGAGGATGAGATAGTGGGCTTTGACAATGATGGTACGGTGATTGTGCAGGGCCAAATCCACATGCCACGGCCAGCTGCGGATCGTGACCTTGAAGAAGACCGTGCCTTGAACTGGTCGCAAGACGTGGACGATGTCCAGCCCACGATGCCTTTCCTTGGTGGAGACGGTCTACAAGTTCATATGAATTCCACAGAACCCAAAGACTTTTTCAATTTGTTGTTTGCGCAGAATATGTGGGATGTTATGGTGCACGAAACTAATCTGCACTTTCGCCAGACACATCCAAACATGGACGAACTTCCTCCACACAGCAGGGCACGCAAGTTACTGTGGATGAACTTAAAGTTTTCATGGCGTTGTCGATCCTTATGGGACTCGTTCACAAACAAGACATTGATATGTACTGGTCTGATAATGAGTTGGATGAGACACCATGTTTCTCTACATACATGTCACGGGATCGTTACCTGCTGATTCTACAAAACATTCATCTGAGCGACAACACCCAGCAGGTGAGATACGTTATCTTGCTTATTTAACGGGTTGGGTCCACAATAACTTTTGCCAAAATGAAATGAAAGGTCTTAGTTCAGCTTAGAAATTAATTTCAGCAGCGTTTTGGTGTTCAAAACTTTACGGCGAACGCAATTTTCACAGAATGATGTACCAGAAACCCAGAAAAAGATGGTCGATAATACAAGAAATTGAAGAATAGGAGACACGAATAATGTAAACATAAGAGGAAAAATAAGGATTTATCTCTGAATTTTGTGACTATTTTATAGCGTTTTATAATGATAACAAATGCATACACAATTCACTTGGTGGGATTGAAAAAATATACATATTATTGCAGCTTTTTCTTTCTGTAGACTGTTCAATACAAACCTGTAAAATTATGTTTTCAGGGTGAGCTGGGTACTCCGCAGTTTGATCCGTTATCCAAGGTCAGGCCTTTGATTACAATGATGAGGGGCAAATTCAATGACACTTATCGTCCAAAACAAGACATCAGTTTTGATGAAGGGAGTTGTGCATGGAAGGGCCGCCTAAAATGGAGGGTTTATAACCCAAATAAACCCAATAAATTTCATATGAAGCTTTTTGAGGCTTGTGAAGCTGATTCTGGGTGGGTGTGTGGATTTGACATTTACACAGGTGCAACAGAATGTGCCCAGTACGCTGATGTGGTTACTGTAACAGAGGACTTGAATCAAACAACACGTGTAGTCATTGGATTATTAGCCTACTGCGGGCTCTTGAATAAAGGTCACAGAATCTACTTAGACAACTATTCTTCTTCTCCAGAATTGTTTGATGAATTGGAGTTACTTGCCACATATGCATGCGGGACTGTGAGAAGCAATCGCAGAGAGGTACCCAAAGCCTTGAAGGCAACTAAATGCAGACAAGGTCAGGGTGTGAGTCGCCGTAGGGAGCATTTGCTTGCATTAAAGTTTCACGACAAGAGGGACATCTATATGTTGTCTAGCTTTCATGATGACAAAATGCAAATGGTACAAAACAAACAAGGTAACATGGTGACAAAGCCTTCTGTCATTGTGGACTATGTAAAGAAAATGGGCGGCGTCGACCTTCAGGACCAGATACAGCAGTATTATAGTGTGTTTCGTAAAACTAGAAAGTACTGGATAAAGTTGATGTTCTACCTCTTCAATATGATTCTGTGTAATGCATTCATATTGCATAAGAAGTATGGAAGCAACAAAGGAATGAGTCAGTATTACTTCCGTATGTCAGTAGCAAATGAACTGTTGCTGGACTCTGATGCTTGCCCATTACCCCATCATCGCGGGCGGAAGTGCCTCAAGGACCCTCCACGTCGTCTCGTAGAACGCCATTTCCCCGCTTTCATACCATGCAATCCAGGGAGTAAGCGGAAGCATGGCCTCCGGGACTGTTATGCCTGTAATCCTCCTGCCAGTGAGCGAGTTGGGTACAAGCGGAAACAGTCCAGCTACATGTGTGTAGAATGTGGCGTAACGCTTTGTGTGCCGGACTGCTTCCGTTTATACCACACAGTTAAAGACTATAAGACACACAGTGCAGCTGAACAGTAAAATTACAATGCACTAAACAGTGCAGTGATATATATGTATGTGTGTGTATATACATATGGGGGAGAGAGAAAGAGAAAGAGAGAGAGAGAGAGAGAGAGAGAGAGAGAGAGAGAGAGAGAGAGAGAGAGAGAGAGAGAGAGAGAGAGAGAGACATAATACCATTTGACACTGACTTTATTTGTACATGGTAAAATTGGATGAGAGAGAGAGAGAGAGGAGAGAGAGAGAGAGGAGAGAGAGAGAGGAGAGAGAGAGAGAGAGAGATTAACAAAGACACATAATACCATTTGACACTGACTTTATTTGTACATGGTAAAATTGGATGACCAACAGTACATGACATCAGAAAAGTCCATTAAATTGTTGTTGTTTTCAAATGTTCCAAATTCCTATTAATGTCACCTTGACCTTTGACCTTGAGGGCATACATTTTTGGGGTGTCACTGTGCTCACTGACAACTCACCTTCATCTCTGGAAGCATCCAGGGCAGAAATAAATGATAACTGTGTCAAAAACAAGAATGTCTTTGTTGTTTTAACCAAGTGTTATAATTATATGAGAACCTGAAAATTAATGCAGCACTGGGTGGTACCATATGCAGAATGACTCCAGCACCAGGGAAGGTAACTCGCAAAACTTCTAAGCTCTTTAAGGGTTAAAACTTTTGTAAAGATTTTTGAAAAAAAATCATAAAAAAAAACAAAATTCATTGGAACATGACCATTGGAACAAACTTGGTAGACACCCACCCAAGGTACATCCCCACCAAGTTTGAAGTTAATCTGGATGACGGTTTTGGAGAAGAAATCGAAAATGTGAATTAGCATTAGAATGCTCATTGACTTCCATGGTAATCAATAGGAAAGCTGCATTGACTGATAAGTACCCAAATTGAAAAAATCGTTAAAAATCATGAATCCTCAGCATTCCCATATAGTGAACAACTTTCTTTGACCCATCCACAAGGAACGTATCCACCATGTTTCAGCTTAATCTGAGAGACGGTTCTGGAGAAGAAGTCAAAAAAAGCTAAAACACACAAAAACTCATAAAAAATTAGAAAAAAATTGCAGCGCCACCTGGTGTACAAATTAAGAACTACGTGTCCCTAGGTGTCTTTCCGTGTGATATCAGAGCAATTGAGTAAGCGCTTTTGGAGAAGAAGATTTTTTAAGATTTGTCCAAAAAAAGAACAAAAAAATTCATTAAAAATCCAAAAATCACTGGAGCATGACCACTCGAACAAACCTGGTAGACACGCACCCAAGGTACATCCCCACCAAGTTTGAAGTTCATCTGGATGACGGTTTTGGAGAAGAAGTTGAAAATGTGAATTAGCATTAGAATGCTCATTGACTTCCATAGTAATCAATAGGAAAGCTGCATTAACCGATAAGTACCCGAATTGAAAAAATCATTAAAAATCAGGAATCTGTAGCATTCCCACATGGTGAATATCTTTGTGTGACCCTTCTACAAGGAACATATCCACCATGTTTCAGCTTAATCTGAGTGACGGTTCTGGAGAAGAAGTCGAAAATAGCTAGAACACACAAAAATTCATAAAAAAATAGCAAAAAATTGCAGCACCACCTGGTGAACAAATTAAGAACTAGGTGTCCCAGGGAGTGTTTCTGTGTGATATCAAAGTAATTGGGTGAGCGGTTTCAGAGAAGAAAATTTTTTAAGATTTACCCAAAGAAGAACAAAAAAATTCATTAAAAATCCAAAAATCAATGGATCTGGCTGACGGTTTTGGAGAAGAAGTCGAAAATGTAAATTGTTGACGGACGACGGACGGACGGACGGATGGACGACGGACGGACGGACGACGGACGGAGGACCATAAGATAAGCTCAGCTGACTGACAAGTCAGCTGAGCTAAAAATCACTGGACCGTGACCATTTGAACAAACTTGGTAGAGACCCACCCAAGGCACATCTCCACCAAGTTTGAAGTGAATCTGGCTGACGGTTTTGGAGAAGAAGTCGAAAATGTGAATTGTGGACGACGGACGGACGGACGACGGACGGACGACCGACGATGGACCCTCAAAAAAACCTCAGCTGACTGACAAGTCAGCTGAGGTAAAAAGGTCAGGTTCGGCCGACATGAGGGACAGCCCAATGCAACCAGCTACGGCCAACTTGATGGGGAAAGGGACAAATACTAAATAGGAATAAATACACTAATATTGACCAGAACAGTACATAAATGAAATTACACGCCTAGTGTAACTTAAGCGGAACCGAACCGCGCATTCATCTTGCTGCAAGCGAGAACATTGCGCGCGCTTGTCCAAGTTAAACAGGGAACGTGGGGCTAAACGGAACTGCAAACATCGATACAATAGGTCTTTCAAAAATGAATGCTAACCTGTTTATCTTGGGGTTTAGCAACATTCTCACTCATTGAGGTGAGAAGCTGTGTCATAACTTTACTCAATAAGCTGAGCTCCGCTTGGCATAATGAAAGAGTAGATTAAAGTCTATTAAACACAAGCCGCGGCTTATGAAATCAAGCGGTATTTGTTTCCCTGCTCAAACACTTGTGCATGCAAATTATAATCCCACTTTTGCAGAGTTTAATCCCCATTCAATCAAAGACATCAGAGAAGAGAGAAAAGAAAGAAAGTAAAAGAAAAGTTGACTGATATTATGTACCCATTAGCTGGACCCCAATCAACAACAGCATAAGATCATGTGGCAAGTGCATTGAAATCGTCTGTATGGCAATCTCGGTACATTTGTTTCTACTCAACTCTCTTCTATGTGTCTAAACAATGCAGAAAATGCATGGCCAGAAATCACTTTGATATCAAAAATAAATCTGCCTTTTTGTGATTTAAAATATCCATAATCTACGAACTCACCTGACTGCATTTTCAGAGCATGAATTTTCCATGATGCATTGCGCGGGTTCAAAAGGGCGCTCATCTTCATGTAATACCTCAGGTCCAAATTAGCTAGTACCATCGGTGGCCGCTAAAGCGCCAGGGTCACTTGCCCATGCACCTTGTGGCAGGTTAGGTCGTTTCAATATAGCAGCCATATTACGCCATAGTTAAAGTACAGGGAAATGACATCTCAAAGTTGACTGTTATTTTCCAACGTACTACGAAAGTATTTACAAGCTTCAATGACAGACTACAATTGCAAAGCTCCTGACTGTAAGCCAGACACAAGAAAACTGGGTAAATTGGATAAATACCCCTGGATGCAAGGGGTAGCTTTCCACAGTTTTCCTCCAAAGAAACATAGAAACGACAGGAGTAGTTGAATATGGAGAAAAGACCAGAAGATTATGAACCAGCAGGCAAATTTGACAGAATTTGTTCAAGACATTTTGTTGGGTGTAAAGGTCCGACACCAGAACACCTAGTGCCCACGTAATTTCCGTATAATAACTGGACAATTGCAGAAACACAACGCACAACCAACCGATAGCAGAACCATGTGAGACTGCCCAGGATTGAGTGACCTACCCAGCAACGGAGAAAGGCCAGTTGCCAAGTAGAAAGCGGGGGTGTGATAGCTGCTTGGCAGCGGTAGCTCACAGTACTAGCTAATTTGGACCAAAGTTATTGAAGCAGCATGGTATCATGTCAAATTTAGATTTGAAACTGATGATAATCACTGCTTCTGACACAACTGAGGTGGCAGATTTAAGTTACAAGAGCATGTTATATTTCAAAATGATTTAATGACCATTTGGCCCAGTAACTTGGATAACAGTCACCAACTGAGCAAAATATTACGATAACGATCATCCAACATGCTACAACCCTGCCAACAGCACTGGTTTACGATGTTTCCCTGACCAAAGTTCACCCTCCAGAAAAAGTTTAAAATAAAGTTTTGTGTTTACTTTATTTCATAATAATTGTACATGTTGCTTAGGCCTTTTGTTTATTTATAATACATCTGGAGTTGATGACAACCCTGTCATTTTTGTTTTGTTTTTGTTTATGGGTGGTCGTTTGTGCTGTACTTTTATCGGTTCTTGATTTTATGCAGCAGGTGGTCATTCACGTCAGGCTACTTAACATTGCTAAAATGTCCAAGCATTGGACCATTGGTCATTTTACCCATGTGGTCCGAAAACCCAGGTTTCCCTGTTGAATAAATTAAGGTGGGGGGGGGGGGGGCAGAAGTGTCCCAATGCAATTTCAAAGCAATTGGCTTGCTGGTTTAGGAGAATCACTGACATGTGACCATTTGAACAAACTTGGAAGAGATCCATCCAAGACAGATCCCCACCAATTTTCAAGCGGATATGGCCAACAGTTTTGGAGAAGTCTAAAATGTCCTCAGTGCATGACAGATGGACAGGCGACTGATGGAGGGATGGACAGACCATGGACAAAGACAAGTCTAAAATGTCCTCAGTGCATGACAGATGGACAGGCGACTGATGGAGGGATGGACAGACCATGGACAAAGACCCACCACATAATCTCAGCTAACTGAGAAGTCAGCTGAGGTAAAAATCAAGGAATGATTTAGATTTATACATTTGATCAGGAGTTTTAACCGCACAAGTGCAATTTGATTAGCACTGCATTTTTAATGATACACAATCCCTAATTTTGTTTAGCAAATTGCTGTATGCAGTCCATTAAAATATACCTTGAAAAATGCACTGCCATTTACTCACTCTGAAATGGAATGTTGCTGAAGATGGTTACAATCTGCTCTAAACTCTTCTTTGTGATCTCCTGGTGGGTCAAAGAACGGTGTGGCTGATTCAGCACGAAGCACAACGAATTGAGGGCACTTCTATCATGCAGGTTCTTTACTGCCTCTTTGTACCTCTTCTCGCATGACTGGCATGTAGATGCCAGTGCACCGGTAGAACCCCTGGCCTGTTTTGTTTGTCCATTTGTTTGCTGGTCCCTGCTGCTGTTGCTTTTGATACTTTTGGGTTGGTCCCTGGGAGCTGCGGCTGTAGATGATGTTGAAGCCACTGGGAAGTAATTAAAAGAGGAAATTATACACTTCACCCACAAAAACTGCTCAATCCACAGCTTCAGGAACACAACAAATCTGGCAGGGTGTGCACCATTCATACAATCAGGAAGGTGGGTACTGGCCAACAGTACGGTTGCCATTTTCACCACATTTCAGCCTGATCATACGGAAACTCACAACTCTGATGAATGAACAAAAGATAATTTTACAGCTAAGATTTCAGACTGACAGACCCACATTAGGAGAATTTTTACAAAGATATTTATTTTTCTGTATCATTAAGAGAAAATAACTCTTCTTTTGAGAAAAAGTAGAATTAGAAGCCGGTCAGTGACCGCAAAATCCCTCGGCCAGGATGGAGGGACAGACAGACAGATGGATGCATAGGTGATCACAATAACCCTCCAGTAAGTCAGGTTACTTCTGTTTAACCTAATGACATAGCTTTGGTGCAAATGCAAAGAGCAGAGATATCATGGCAAGTCCATTTTTCTTCAATGCAGCAATGTGACCTAAATACGTGACCCAGTGACCTAGTTTTCAATAGGCACCTGAGGCATCCTTAGGACCAAACATCATATTCAATATTTTTCAGATGTGTTAACAGCGTGTTTTTTATTCAATGTAGTACTGTGACCTAAATATGTGACCTAGTAACCTACTTTTCAATAGGCACCTGAAGCACCTCTATAACCCGGATACAAAAACTGGGTCTCTGTAAAGTGAGTTTTTTTTGGAGATATGGGGTTAACAAGGCATGGACGTCTCTGGTATGATCCACTTATGCAGAAAAACATGACCCATATTCATAAATATCAAACCAAACAATGACATCAAAGAGATTCCAGAGTTACCAAAGCATCAACCTTCATCCTCCAATACCAACATGAAGAAACAAATTTCACTCCGGACTTGTGATAGGAACCCACCCACAAAAGGCAACCGGTGGCCTCAAACGGGCCCCCTCAACCCCTGTAACATGCTTCATTTAATACAGACTATGGTGTTTCCAATATGTATAGGCCGAACCACTCAAAATCCGGATGGACTCGTAGGTGACGACAATACCCCTCCGGCCTTATGGGCCAAGGGGTAAAAACTTTCTAACACATCATAAAAAAATCTTAGTCGAGAAGTTAATTTTTTACAGTATAATATGTCCAGTGCATTCCAAAGTTCTGTTGGTAGTAACTACACGAACATCTTACATTTTTCCCTTGCTGTTTTGATGATCTTCTTGAGCGGGTGATGTTGCCACTTGATCAAAGAATCTGCCTGCTTCCCAGCCTTGTTCCTGGCATTAACGTCTATACCCTGTTCCACTAGATACTTGCCAAGATGAATGCCCTTGTCTTGAACATTGCCTTTTCCCACCTCTTGGGCCAGCACGTGAAGTAACGTGTTACCCTGAGAATCAGTAACATTTACTCTATCTCGTGATGGTGCATGCTCGAAAAGCCACTTGACCAAGCCATAGCGATCTGCAAAACAATGAACCAAATCTTTTGTGGTATAAGTTGAGCCTAGAATTGATTACCGTTAAATACATAGTACAAATACTTCCCATTAGGATTTACCTTGTATAACGCCTCTCATTCTCTTGCTTTTCATACCCAATTTAAACTGTATGATCATAAATTTTCCCATGGGACCAGTATTCCCAATTTATTCCAGGAGCAGCCCATTCCAGAATATTTGACTATGGGAATTATTTTCAATATGCATCTTTTATATATTAAATCCAATTCAAGATGAATGTGGGAAAATACGACTAAACTACAACTCTAACATTCTATGGAATGTGCAGGTGGGCCTGACGGCCCGCAAAAAGAACTTTAATATTACGAATTTTGATCATTAACCACCTCCTTTTTGATGCAAGACTAGGTTTAAGACCCAGTCAACAGTTTTCCTTGGCTTGGGCACCAGATGAACTGCACAGAAAGCTGCTGACTTGGAGAATTATATCTTGACAAGTCTCGCTTCCATTTCTCATTTCAATTGTTTGTCATTACAGTTGAAATCAGTGAAAAAGCATCAAAGCAGATGAACTTCATGCCTGTCAACATTCCACTCCGCAAAATAGGGAGATTTTTGTAAATTTGAAAAATCCATGGGGGAGATTTGTATTTTAACAAAGAATATAAAAGAAAATACTAAATTTTCATGGGGAAGATTCCGCCAAATTTGCAAAATTTTGCATGTAAATGAAAAATAATGGGGTGAAAAAGTGGGAGACTCCCACCGTATAGGGACGACTTGCCAGGTATGGACCTTTGACCACCCGTCAGGTTTTTGTCAGTTTACTCGGGAATGGGTTAATTGTACAAAAACAACAATATTCACAAGATGGTTCTGAATTCAAGTATCACATATGGACAATTTCCCAAACACCCTGGGTGCTTAATAGATAAGACATGATCACATTTCCATTGGTACAAGGGTGGACTCACCACAGTGGATCGCTGTTGCCACCAAAGACCCTTACTCAGACAGTGCACCCACAGTATTTCAGTCACAACAAAACATTGAATGATTCAATATATCATAGCCTTAATACTCTGAAATTTCATAAGTCATTGTCACACTTCTTGTAACATCTAAAATTTATCCAAAAGACAAGAGGACAGTGACAGTCCTGTGCTCACCTGATCTGGGGTGCCCAGACTAACATAGTCCTGTGACCTTCAGAGTGATATCAAGATCAACTTTGTTTAGGCCTAAAACCATCATTACTGTTTCTAATGTCAGTCTTTACTCATACAGTTCACGACTCACCATTTTTTGAATGAAATGTGGCAGCATATACTGTTACTAAGACATAAGCAAATATGTCTGTTTGAGATCTCAAGGTCACTCAAGGTCAAAATTAATAACGCCATAAGAAGCCCAGAAGGTACTTTCCTAGTGTGTTTAATAGTATACAACTGGGCCTAGGATCCATCATCAGTGACATAGAAGGCAATAAGTCAGCTGGACCTTTTAAAGTCATCCACTCAAAATTAATATCAAATTAAACTATATTTTTTATTTATATTTTTATTTGAATTATATGTCCTTTTCTTAAGGTACTTTCTGTTAGCGTTACAATACTGACCATGGGCCCACAATGCACATTTCGCCAAATATATAAGCTGATATATAAGTAGGCCTTTCAAGGTCAGTAAAGGTCAAAATTAACTAATAAACCAAGAGATACCCCAAAAGTACTTTCTTATTAGTGTTTAATAGTAACCATGGGCCCGGGATTTGCTCTTACCAAGATACATGCCAATATGCTAGAATTGCTACTGCCCCTATTGTAACCATGCTAACAAGTGCATATACACTAACCTATTTTTCATAAATTTGATAATTTATTAAATATCAGAAAATGACAGCAGCAGCATGTAGTAAATGAATTTTTTGCAGATCCCAGTCCAAACACACTCATACAAAGTTTGAAAGAATCAAACATACAGTTCGGGTGAAGAAGTCAAAACAAGAGGCTCATGGGCCTAATGCTCTGCCGATATTCAATCTCATGACCATCACTAAAATCATTTCCTGATGAATGAATGCCCTCCATGACCTAAAAAAATTAATCAAGGTCATCCATACTATACAATATCAGACATCCATGTGATGCACATTTCTGGTACATTTGGTATCATTTTCCCAGTACTGAATATTAACATGTTGAATTATACGTCCTTTTCTTAAGTGCTTAATGACCTTGAAAAATAGGTCAAGGTCACATAACATATCACAAAATTTGACCATTGCCATAATGCATATTTGGTGTAAGTATTGAAGTTCCATCTCAATTCATCATGTCAAGGGCATCACAATATCATTTCCTGATATGCATTCCCTTTGTGACCTTCATTCAAGGTCACCCATATTATGCAATATCAAACTTTGATATACTATACCAGTGCACTGCTAGTGCCATCAGCCACATGCTTAAGTTTTATTGATTTGGCTAGAGAAATTTGTAAGTGACTAATTTATTTGACATGAATCACATAGAAGTCAAGTTAAATTCTGCAGTGATTACAGTTTAGTTTCCCAATTTGGCTACACATTTTTAAGGCTAAGATCTGCCCCTGTGATACATACTTGTCATACATTTGGTATTGTTACCCTTTGTACTTCTCAACATTTCAAATTTAGTGTTTCTTCCTGCATCCTTAATAGCCTTGAAAAATGGATCAAGGTCAACCAGAATTGAATAAAAATTGATCATTGGCACATACTTGGTGTAAATTTAGAAGTTTATTTAGAAATTTATAATCTAAGTAATGAATTTGATGTACTTTTCATATCTATGATGCTAGTTCCACTTAATACCACCAGTGGTGCCACCATGACCCCACGTCATACTTTTGTCTGTATGTTCCGGTAACGATATATTGCCACGTGCACAAGTTCAGACATTCTGATAATAACAAAAAGAACTAGAAGCCGATCAGTGACCGCAAAACTCCTTGGCCAGGACGGAAGGACAGACAGACGGACCGACGTGCAGGTGACGACAATACCCCTCCAGTAGGTCAGGTTACTTCTGTTTAACCTAATGACATAGCTTTGGTGCAAATGCAATGAACGGAGATATCATGGCAAGGCCACTTTTCTTCAATGCAGCACTGTGACCTAAATATGTGACCCAGTGACCTAGTTTTCAACAGGCACGTGAGGCATCCTTAGGACCAACTATCATGAATAATTAATGAAGCTACATTCAATTTTTTTAGATATTGTGTTAACGGCGTTCTTTTTTTCAATGTAGTACCGTGACCTAAATGTGACCCTGTGACCTACTTTTGGATAGGCACGTGAAGCACCTCAATGGCCTTTCGTGATAAAAATTTGCTCTCTGTGAAGTGAGTACTTCTGGAGATATGGTGTGGCAAGGCCATATTTCATCAATGCTGCACTGTGATGTAAATATGTGACCCAGTGACCTAGTTCTTACTAAGTGTCTGAGGCATCCTTAGGACTAACTGTCATAAATAATTGGTGCAGCTACAATGAGTAATTTAATATTTGAAGATATCATGGTATGCCTATTTTGCTTTAATGCAGCACTGTGACCTAAATATGTGACCCAGTAACCTAGTTTTCAATAGGCATCTGAAGCATCCTTAGGTCCAACTGTCATAAATGATGAAGCTACATTCAATAATTTTTAGATATTTTGTTAATGCCTTTTTTTTGGAATGTAGTACTGTGACCTTAAAATGAGAGCTAGTGACCTACTTTAAAATAGGCACCTGAATCACCTCAATAACCACCTGTGATAATCATTTTGGTCTGTGTAAAGTGAGTACTTTTGGAGATATGGCGTTAACAAAGCAACAATGGATGGACGGATGGAGGCGTAGGTGACAATACCCCTCTGACCTTATGGGCCGAGGGGTGAACATTTCCTGAAATGCATTCCCTCTGTGACCTTGAGAAAGTAGGTCAAGGTCATGCATATTATGCAATATAAAACAGGATCTACATCTGTGGCATCATTTGGTGTCATAAGCCTTATTATGTATCAACATATTGACTTCAATGTGTTTTTAACACGTTTGATATATCTTTTGTAATACTGCAGGTGGCATCCCCAAATTCCAATGTGTTTTTGTCTTTTGGCCTGATTGGCCTTTCTGCCAGTTTCATGTTGATTCACTAAAAACTCTTCAAAAAATAGCATTCTCAACATTTTTACATCTTGGTCCATATATTATGCAATACTATTGATGGTGCCACCAATATCACAATTTCACCTAGATTTTCATATACTCGATAAGTTCTGAAAGTTGTATGGGGATAACTTGAAAACTGTGGATTGTATCATGTCTACAAGTAAAAGTTCATAGATGGATGGACATGAGTGATCACACATTAAGCTCTGCAACCCACAGTCAGCAAAGCTAAAAAATCATTTCCCAAAATGCACACCACCTGTGACTTGACAAAGTAGGTCAAGGTCACAAATTGTGCAACATCAAACTTCTACATAGGATATGCATTTAATTTTGTGGTATATTTGGTATCATTAGGTTTATTCTTTTCAAAATATTGAATTTAATAAGTTGTAAACACATTTTGGTCCAGGTTTTGGTATTACTCTGAGTGGCGTCAGCAAATTTCAACACAATTTCATCTTTTTGCATCATAGGATGTATTCATATCTAAATGCGGTCCTGCTCTAACACCTATTGAGCAAAAAAGGGAGCCACCTGCATCAGGGCAGATCCATGTATTTAGCATGGTCAAAAGTACTTTCTCAACAAAATGAACAACACAAACACAGAATAATCTTAAGAAAATGTATTAACATATATTTGAAACAAAAAGGATGCCTAAGTTGATTAGAAATGGGCTATCTTTTGGTTGAAAAGGTGTTATTTATGGATGTTTATGTAGTATGTAATACAAATCTGCCCTGATCATGGTGATTGCATCAGTCTGTTACCCTGGCAACACAGAAGTGAGCAGGATCGCAGTTAAATATGAAGGTCTCCTATTGACATTTCTATCATGTTTTGTGATGGACAGATTGACATTTCTATCATGTTTTGTGATGGACAGACTGACACCAGTGATGATGTAAGCTCTGTGACTTTTGGTCAGCAGAGTTAAAAATCATTTCCCCAAATGTATTCTCCCCTTGACTTTGAGAAAGAGTCTAGGAACTCTATTAAATGCAATATCACATTTTTAAATATGATACACATTTGTGGTCCATTTAGTATCATTAGTCTTAGTATTTTTTTTTCCAGAAAAAATTTAATAAAAAGTGTTTTCATTTTGGTCTGTCCCTTCTGTAATACTGTAGGTGGCACCACCAAATTTTTGCTTTTTTTTTTTTTTGGGGGGGGGGGCTCTTTTTTGGCTGACCAACAAACCTATCAAGTTTCGTGGTGATTCATGGAAAACTAAAAAAAAAAAAAAAAAAAAATTCTCAAAATGTTGACATTTTGGTCCTGGATACTAAAGGCAATGCCACAAATACTGACAGGAGTCCAGATATTCATACCATTTATGGTTCATAAGTTCTGAAGGTTTTTTTTGGTGTTAACTGGAACACTGTGGGCTGTATCATATTCACAAAAATAGCTTACAGATGGACAGAAGGGTGGATGAGTAACTCTTCAAGCTCTCTGACCTGTGGTTAACAAAGATACATAAAAATGTGACTGGTCTTTTATTTTGCTTCTTTTTCTTTCTTCATTGATAGCAAAAAAGCCTGAATTTTGTTCAACAATATTTAAAACAAAAGTACCAGGCTGAGCCCAAATTTTTGTTTCCAAAGTTCATTGGTAAAATTTTTGTTACCTGATAGAGCACCCTTTCTAAGAGCTTCATGTATGATGGACTCCTTTGTGTTCACAAGTCCCTGTGGATTGCCTCCTTGTTCTAGGTACTGGATTGCGATCTGTTCACCCATATTTCTCCATGTTCTTTGTCTGCAAGTCATGATTGGACTGAAGCGTACACCGGACAGATCCACATCCCTGTAGCTGCTGAGTATAAATCTCACAGTTTCCATATCTTCTGCTTGGACCAACTTCTCAATGACATGGTTCCACAGACAAGCTCCAGGTGGATTTTGTTGAAGTGTATTGAAGACCTCTGTACGCCCTGTTTAAGCATAGAATGAAAACAGGAGATTGTTTCGCACTTGGGCAAGATTTTGTTTGAAAATGGCTGTTACAGCATACACGACAATTTAACCCTCATAAACACAACAATGACGTGTATGAATACAATTTTTTCACTGTGAAAATTACCAGAAATTGTCAGGTTTCATACATGTTGCCTGCTGCTTTTTTCCCCATCTAGAATGATACAACAGATTACCCAACAGCATCATTCATGCATTCTGGGTGCACTGTCTACAGAATGCACTGAATCTGGTTGTTGACCTGGTCCTAACAGGGGCAAGATCATTTCTTTTACAGAAGCCATTAGACTCTGCTGCATCAGATGTATACAGTGATATTTATTACGAAATCATATCACCGCGTACAGCATGAATACAATAAGCACGGACACATTTGCAAGCAAGAGCTGTACACGAATACATTTACACTGTATTAGCAATTTTTGTCGATCATGCCAAGACTGAAGCAAAAATAGTCCTTTCCCACTCAAACTCGCTGATGGTCAGAATATCATCTGCTTAGATGTTTTAACTAATTTCAACTGCAAAGAAAAACAATTTAAATGAGAATTGTAAATAAGATTTACCAAGAGAACAGGCCCCTGGTCAACAGCTTTAATTTTAGGTTCAAGAAAGTTCAAGGACTTCTTTTTTATTTACACATGTTATCAGGCATAAATGCATTGCTGCAAATGAACCAGTCTGGCACAACTCAAAGCCTATGGAAACCAGAACATACATGCCACATTCTTGGGTTTTGTTGACTCAGAAAGAAATAAAGGTGACATATGTTAAGTTAACCTAGCTCCCTGGATGTAATCATGGACATCCAGTCTCCCTCCCTCTCTCTGTATGTATGTATGTATGTATGTATGTACGTATGTACGTATGTATGTATGTATGTATGTATGTATGTATGTATGTATGTATGTATGTATGTATGTATGTGCACATGTGTGAATATTTATTAATACATATATATTATACAAAACCAAATTCATGTTAATACTGTAGTTCTGTTGAATTACCAAGATATTTGGTTTTACTTTTACTCCACAGGTCTCATATGGATGTGCAGCTGTCTCACCATTTGAGCCTAAATATTTTCCTGAGTCGATAGAAATTACATTTAAATGATGAGTCTGTCCTTGAGGTATTCCCAGGCAGGCCCAAACAAGCAAACAAGAGGATTGTGATAGTCCTGTGCTCATGTGACCCTGCATGCAGAGGCTTAAGTGACCCTGTGAACTTCAAAATAATGTCAAGGTCACATTTGTTCAAGACCATCATAACAGTTTATAATATGAGTCTTCACTCGGAGTTTACAAGTTATTTTGCTGATGAAAAAGAGATGGATTCACTATCAACATAATATATATATATATATATATATATATATATATATATATATATATATATATATATATCAAAATCACACAAAAATTTGTAAATAAGAGGACTTTGACAGTCCTGTGCTCAGCTGACTAGGCCACCCTATGACCTTGGAAATGAGGTCAAGGTCACTGACTTATTCTGAAACTAACTTTCATAGAGGGCCATCCCCATGTGCAAGATCAAAGTCACAGTACAAATAGATCTCAGGTTATCACACGACCAGTACAATTCATGTTAGTGGCCCTGTGACCTTGAGAATGAGGTCAAGGTCACTAATGTATGGTCTCAATCTTTCCTAAATAGAGGACGACCAACAAGCTTAACATCAAAGTCCTACTTTCCACAGTTCTCAAGTTACAATGTGAAAAGTAAAATTCACGTAAGTGTCTCGGTCCCAGTGACCTTGGGAATAAGGTTACAGTCACCCATGTGCTGTCTAAGTCTGGCCTTTGCTCAGGACAACCATCATGTTCAACATCAAGGTCCAAGTTCAAATAGCTCTCAACTTGTCAGGTGAACTCTAAAATTTGAGCAAGTGGCCCTATGACATTGGGAATGAGGTCAATGTCACTCATCTACTGTCTGCGTTTGGCCCTCATAAAGAACAACTAGCATGTGCAATATGGATGTCCTAGCCTTAATAGTTCTCAAATTACCATATAAACTGTGAATTTCATGCACCTCACCATGACCTTGGAAATGAGGTCAAGGTCACTTGCCTACTGTAAATATATCACCTTCATACCCAGAAGTGTCCCTATGCAATTTCAAAGCAATTGGTCGAGTATATATGAGGATAAAAACTTTTGAATACTTGGCAAAAAAATGAACAAAAAAAAAAAAAAAAAAAAAAAAAATCCAGAAATCATTGGACTGTGACCATTTGAACAAACTTGGTAGATATCCACCCAAGGAACACCCCCACCAAGTTTGTAGTGAATCTGGCCGATGGTTTCACAGAAGAAGTCAAAAATTGTCAATTAGCATTTCAAACCCTAAATTAAATGACTTTGCAATCCCCAATGACTTGCATTGTAGTCAATAGGCATCAACAAGAAAAATTCAAAAAAAAAAAAAAAAAAAAAAAAAAAAAAAAAAAAAAAAAATCCCTGGACTGAGATCGTTTGAATAAACTTGGTAGAGACCCACCCAAGACACATCTCCACTAAGTTTGAAGTGAATCTGGCTAATGGTTTTTAGATGAGGTCAAAAATGTAAACTATCATTGCAATTCCCATTGACTTGCACAGTAAATAATATGAATGTTTGCATTGACCAACAAGTACCCGAATTGAAAAATTCATTAAAAATCAGGGAAACATAGCAACGCCATCTGGTGAACAAACTTATGTGACCCTTCCACAAGGAACATATCCACCCAGTTTTCACACAATCTGAGAGATGGTTTTGGAGAAGAAGTCAAAAATAGCAAAAATGAACAATAATTCATAAAAAAAAAAAAAAAAAAAAAGAAAAATATCGCAGCGCTACCTGTTGAACAAATTAAGGTCTGGGGGTCCCCAGAAGTGTCCTTATACAATTTCAAAGTAATTGGCGAAGAGGTTTCGCAGGAGATTTTTTAAGATTTCCCCCCTAATAAACATAAAAATTCAGTAAAAATCCAAAAACCACTGGACTGTAACCATTTGAACAAACTTGGTAGAGACCCACCCACCCAAGGCACATCCCTACCAAGCTTGAAGTGGATCTGGCCAGCGGTTTTGGAGAAAAAGTTGAAAATGTGAATTGTGGACGGAAGATGGGCAGACGGACGATGGATGCCTCACTCTTCTAAACGCTGAATTAACAGCTGAGCTAAAAAATTACAAACAAAAAATTGTAGTGCAACCTGTTGGAACAAATTAAGGTTTTAGGGGTCCCCAGAAGTGTTCCTGTGTAATTTCAAATCAACTGACCTAGTGGTTTTTGTAGGCGGATCTAGCTGACAAGTCAAAAGTGTGATTGTGGGCAAACGACAGATCACGGAAGATGGATGCAGACCCATCCTATAAGCTCACTAGTCAGCTGTGTTAAAAACATCACCTCTGCTTGGCATGGAGAAACATGCAGGGGCAGATCCAGAAATTTTACAGCCTGGACGCTAGCTGGTTGTGAGCGCCCGAGGGGCCCATAGCTTTACTAGAGCGGTCCAAAGACAAAGACATCATATTTACTGACTATTTCTGAATCGTCCCGGGGGTGCCTCCTGACATTCAATAATATATTCACATAACACTACAAATTATTATCAGCAGGAAACGACATACCACATGTCACCCAAGCTTAATGTTTGAAGGTAAAAGTATTGGAAAATTAATGTTCAGGAATATATTTAGCATCTTGGACTTGTGTTTAAGTCTGAGCTTCTCATATTGTTGTTGATGTTTTTTAAGTGTTTGTTGCTCTGAATATGTTTTGTCCCTTTTGACAGATTGCTGTACTTCTGTAACAGCACAGTCAATAAACAGTCATTCACTCATATCAACTCTGTATGCACAGCCACAAAGGCAATGAAAATGGTCTGCATTCTTCGCAGTTTACAGTATAAAATAGACAGACTTCTGTATTTTTGTACTTTTCTTTGAAACCAGACTCAGGCTACTACTTTACTGGCAATTATATTTTTCATGTACATTAATCGGTGATGTTTGCAGAGTTACAAAGAAGACAGGTTTTTGTATGTGTGTGTGTGTGTGTGTGTGGTTTCTTTTTTTTTGGAGGGGGGGGGGGGAGGGGGGTGCGGGTGCACTTCCCGCACCCTTCTGGATCCGGGCCTGACATTGACGAACCGTGCCAACTTACAGAAGAGTTGATACTTTTTTTCTGGATTCCCCTAAGTCAGAATGGCATAGATCTGCACAGTTGTTCTATTTGGGCAGATTAAATGAATTCAGAATTATGTCATATAATCGCTGCAAAACTGTGCTAAACATAACTTTGTATTTTTTATAGCTTAGAGCTCTGCCAAGATGAGACAGTGCGGTGGCCAGGACTGTCACATTATTATTGGTATCTTTGTCAACTGTTTGATCAATCGTCTTGTACTACCTTGTGAACTGATTTTTGCAGTCAACTTTATTAAGTCCTTCAGCGTGTCAGCCTGGGTCTGATCAGTCTCTCGTTCACTGCGAGCACATGTGTAAGCCTTGAGCCAAGCTTTCCACACAGCATCGCTGTTACATGTATCTTTCTTCTTCTGGAGAATCTGCCCAAGTCGTGCATGACCCTGCAAAATTTACATGCAAAAATGCTACAGCGCACCACACAAAGCATAACAATGAGTTGTGCATTGGGGGGATATATGTAGAAAGTCCTCTTCCGCCAAAAATTTCTTTGGTATTCTATCAATTTTCCAAAGGGTTCCACTTGCTAGAAAATTCAAGAATATATCATATGAATAAGCCAAGAGGGTTGACAAATATTTTTCACACTGCACAGAAGTCCATGCACTAACTGATTGGTGCAAAATGCAAAAGGGATGATTTAGTATGGAACATGACTAAACCCTGAAAGGCACATCACCATCTTATCCCATGCAACACTTGAAACAAATTCTATTTTCTTGGAGTCAAGTCTTTTATTTGGCAATAGCCTATGCCACCAACAGATGGAGCCATCAGCACATGGGAACTATATTGTATGCCATGTCACTTCCTGTTGGCAATGACTGACCCAATTAAAGAACATGTACCTAGGCTTGCTTATCCTCCAGATGCTCAACCAGCACTTGTTGGTTACTAGTCTTGGTTACAGTGAGCTGGTGGCTCCCCTGTTGTGAACATATACTATTACATTGAGTTCCCACCGCTTGTAGCAAAATTTCAAAAGTATTTCAATAAAAATATTAAGAGATAAGGATCAGTTCATGTCTGTCTTTTTGGGTAGATGAGCGAGGTCACCTAAATCAAGTTTGTATATCACCTGCTGTATGTGCATACACATCTACATGCATCATAAAGTTCTTCACAATTCAGTGTATATTTGGCCCAAATGTGTCATAATGACAGCTGGGCCAATGCAAGTAATGTGGTAAATTCCACATGGTAAAATAAATGATTTAGCACACAAGATTCCACAGCTCATGTGTTAAAGTTTAGTTTTGACTTTCATATACTGTTCATCAATATATTCATAATATCTGAACCTGATGATGTGAGGTTTATAAGCAAGTTCTGCAACACACCCGCACAGTTTTGGTTTTAACACGTTCAGTGCCAATCACTTCTTAGTCGATCTACTTAAGTCAAACTAGTCTGAATTATCATTCGGCTCCCAGATTCATATTCCTCGTAAAAAGACCTTTCATTCAAGTACCAGTATGCCTATAGTTCCAGAGAGAATACCCTACGTCAAAAGCTTTTCTCAGTGCGCACTGGGCACATTGCTCCCAATGCGTGCCGAGAAAAGTTGTGGACTCAGTCCCAAATTTGGCACTTAAGATTGTACTGCTGTTGAAGTCAAATTGGTCACAGTGGTAAGAATCCTAAAAGCAGACTTACTGAACAGTCTTCTCTGCATGCAATATGCAACTTAAGTACAGTGGGACCTCTTTTGAGAGACCACTGTAATGAAAGACAAGCTGCCTTATGTGACCACTTTTTGGCCTGCCCTAAAGGGTGGTCTCTCAAAACAAGTTTCACTGCATTAGCTGCACTGCTGCTTTGGGTGTATAATTCAATATGAAAGTCCCTGTCTGTACAGCCACATCCCAGTGGTCTCTACAATTTTTCATCAGGGCATGCCAATTAAATCCAAAGAGGTCACTTGTTAATGTGGGTGGGGACGACATGAGGACACCTCAAAAGTAAGCTTCTAGAAAAAGGGCACAGTTTTGAAGCAAAACCAATAAATCTTAACAGCTGTATCCAAATTAAGGCGAATATACTGCTTTTTTATATTTCTTCTGAGTTCACTTGATACTGTATGTCCCCAAAAATGAAGACAAATGCTCCAGTTCATAAACACATGATGTATGTATCAGTAAAAAGGGAAGAGAACAAAATAAAAAAGGTAAGGAGCAAAGAAACAGGGTTGTGAACAAAAGAAAAAGGCAGGGTAAATTTCCCTCCTATTTTCAGCTGCAGAACACTGGATCCCTGTATCAAAGACAGCAAAATATGTTGCTCTTGCCAAAGTAGCAACTTCAATTAATTTCACCAATTAAAAAGGTAACAGCATTTTTTCTCCACACACTTGCTGAGCTTGATATGAGAGGGAACCACCCTATGTTGAAAGTGAGCATTCTTTACACCCACTTATCGTAGTTTAATACCTCTGGTTTTCAATCACCCTGTGATGGCAAACTGTAAATTTTGCTTGGAAACTAAATATGCAGCGAACATGTTGAAGGTATAGCTTTGTGCACAGAAAGTTCTGTAACATACTTTAGCTACATTAGTATTTTATTTATAGTAACATTAAGCAAATGCACAATGCTACATGGTGCACAATTGGCTGTGCATGCAGGAACGTGCTTGCCTTGTGCCCAGGTTTTATTCTCAGGCCAGGAGCATGTGGCAGAGATCCTACCATTTTCTCTCTACACCATATGTTGATGTCTCCAAATCTTTTGGCTTCCTTTCACACCACACAAAAAAGAGGCCCATGGACCTAATGCTCTGCTAGCATATAATTAGATGATCACAAATGCATTTCTGTGATCTTGAGACAGGTCAAGATCTTTCATGTCATGCAACATCAAACCTCCATGTGCTCAGTTTAGGAACTACTGAAAAATTTGTCAAGTTACAATTGCCTTTTAGCCAGTTCAGCCTGCACATCTGTGTGAAATTTTCATGCATTTTAATAGAATATAGAACTCAATGAGGTTATGCTAACGTGGAAACTATGTTCATCACTGAAAAGTCTATGGTAACTATATGCTTTCCATGCAGAGTAGAATATAAACACAACACAGATAACAGATTATTAGAGATGCCAACTGTACCTCATTATCAGGGACAATCCCTGAAATTGGCAGAAATTTTGACTAATTTATGGTGTTTGTCCCACATTGAAGCTGGGTTTTTTTTATACATGTATATCTAAATATGCTCTGTCCCTGATGTTCTCACTTCAATGTCCCTGAAATGGCATTTTGAATGTTGGCATCTCTGGATTATGGAAGAATTGAAACTGCAGACTTCCTTTAAGTCCAAAACAGTTGTTCTGACAGTCATATCAACTCACCATGTACCAATCTGGAGCCAAGCCTGTGCAGTTCTCTGCATCCTGCAGGGCTGCAGACAACTGGCCTTGCTTGCTGTACGCCTGGGCACGGTCATTGTAAGCATTTGTCAGGAGACGAAGGACCTCTTTGTCATCTCTGGCTGCTCTCGCTTGGCCACCCCGGATGGTCTCCCCCATGGTGATCACTCTTGTGAACCAGGTCACTGCCTGCTTCAAGTTACCATGTTCCATCCAGTCTCTGCCCCCCGACAGGAGGTTTTTCATCTGCACCGGTCCAGCTTCCTCTGAATGCACAGAATCAATGTATAATACACACCACACATTCAAATCTGCCATTGAATGACTCGCCACCCCACCAGTAAGATACTGACTGATTCATCTTCCAGTGGACTCTTTCATAAGGTGAAAAAGTATTTTAACTGTATGAATCCATGCCCTATACCTGTTTATCAAAATAATAATAATATATGTCACGGTGGTTAGCTAACTTCAATTTCATTTGGGTAAAACTACATTTCAATCTCTCAGTAATAGTACATTGAAGTGGTCTTTTAAACTGGTGCAATAATTAAAGACATAAGTGTAAAAAAATGTCTCCCATAGTCACCCATGTGGAAACACAATCATCCCCAACATATGTGTGGAATGATTTTACGGCCGAAATGAAATAAAACAGATAGTCTTATTGGTTGTTGTATTATTTGTAAGCCAATCAGATTACATTAGACTGAAAAGAATAACTGAAAGTTCTTGAGTGACATACCTCAGCAACTTAAAAGTTGAAAGTGAACAAAGCAGAGTCGAAACGGCTGCTGCAAGCATGCTAAACCAAGCAGGATTTTGACAAAAACAAAGGATTTTATGCTGGATGGGAGAAAAAAAATCCACATGGCCGAGTCATGGGGTATGGATTAAGTTTAGACAGCATTCATTTCAAACTGATCACTGCTCACCAAAAGTTTGCAGGGAACGGTTTTAAAACTCGTGCTGTCTGAAAGCATACCCCATGACACAGCCATGTGGAATGCTATATTTCTACAGCTGCCATTTTTTTTTTGCCAAAATGAAACTAATGAAACACTCTGTTAGTATTAACGCACCATAGATGTACATTTTCTCCTGCTGAGCAAACATCATGTTTACTTTAAAGGTTGTCCTCTAATTCCAGGCTGAAAATGCATGAATATTTGTTCTATACTGGACTTTGCATAAAGAAAGCCATCTCATACTTGAGCCACCAGAGGCACCACCTGTCCAAGAGTTCTGTTCCCATATCCCTGAACAGATTAGATCAGCCACTGGATGATGCCACTCACAACCCAACACCTTAACGGCTGAACCAACTTGCCAACATATGGGCATTTTTTTGTTTTGTTTTTGTATGCTTCTCTACCTGTGGGAGTGAGCTACATAAATACACCTGGTGCCTGTGAGTATGTGGTGCCTACAAGTTGTGCATCTTTGACATGTAAGAATGGTATGGAGGTTCTTTCTGACAGAAAGAAAAGCGTGGAATCATGTAGATTTCTCTTTCAAAGGTATATAAACTGCCAGGCATAGGCAGTGTTTGTAACAATGATTGACAAAAAATCCTACTTTTTCGGGATAGGTGTCACAGCATTGTGAACGTGGTATCTTTGATGCCAACACCCACAAAACTGGAATATTTTAGTCAATTTTAAAGCTTTTATGACATCAAATTTAACTGAAGCATTCCTTGTTAAGATAAATTGCCATTTGTGAGTTTTCTTTGCCCTGTTGTCAGAGCTACAGAAACTTTAACAGCATGTAAAAATGCTCAAATTAACATACATTTTTATTTGTTTTTATGAATTAGAGGCACAAATCCTACAAATTTGAGCATTTTCACTCAAAATCCCACTAAATCCTACAATTATTCCCAAATCCTACAAAAGTAGGAAAATCCTACTCGTTACAAACACTGCATAGGTCTCCTTGACAGAGAACAGGGTCTGCATGTCTGACTGACTGAAGACCCAAAAAACATACATCTGTTCAACTAAAGACCCAACAGGGATAAGTCAGGATCTCTGGAATGGACAGTGGATCAACAATGAGAGCTAGAAGAAACTGACTTAAGTTGGACTGTGCTATTGTGGACAGTGACCAGTATTGAACGAATGGACTGCGGTCATATCTGGATTAGTCTACAAACAAAGCTACGTGTAACCTTTATTATTGTAACACTGCATTAATTTTTGCTATGACATAGTGTCATAGTTATATCTAAAGTCCTTGTGATTCTTTGTTCGGTTCATTCAGAGATTTCTGGAGCATCTGGAACATCAAGTCACAACTGGCTTATCTACAATTCTCAGTCACGTTGTTTTCCATTAAAGAGGAATTCAACTCATTCCATACCAGTCCCTGATTTTTGCGTATATTTACCTAGATTTAAGACGACAATTGCATCTTTAAATGCTCCATAAAAAGAGCTTTCGTTCAAGTACCAACATGCCTATAGTCTCAAAGTCAGTGGTTCTGGCACTGCCTGGCAAGTCATGCTGCAGCTGTCGCAAGGGCAGCTGCAGCATGACTTGCCAGGCAGTGCCAGAACCACTGACCAAGGCCTGTGACCATAGTGTGGAATGAGTTAAATGAAAACACTGGAAAACATTTTACATTAGGGCACTTTTTGGTAATTTTCGTGCCATCTATCACCTCCTCATTTGAAAGCCCACAATTTTATGACATACAGGGTGGTCTGTCCAGACAGAGACACCACTACCAATGCATGCCTTCAGTCAACAATTTTCCTTTACACTTTACTGCTCCAGATTGCACCTAGGGTAGCACCTACACCTGGTGTACAAATTGACTCTTTCAATGCCAACTGCCACTATAGTCGAACTACTTCAGATAAACTGCTCTGAATTACAATAAAGGTGCTAGATTCATGTTCCTTGTGAAAACACCTTTCATTTAAGTTTCCGCTTGTTTGTAGTTCCCAAGAGTCTAATGGTCTGGGTCAACAGCTTTCCTCAGAGCACTTTGGGCACAACTGAGGACACCTGTTGTCTCAGTCTAAAACTTGGCACTGAAATAGTTAAAGGATCTACTCTAAACCAACAAGGTACTCACTCTTGGACATTTCAGTTTCCAGCTTTGTGTACAGTGGCGAGGACTTCTTCAGGTACTCAATAGCAAGCTTTGAATCTTTATTGGTTATCAATGGATCTGCCCCACGACTTAAAAAACGTTGGCCCCACACTGCCCCCTCATTTTCCAGGCGTCCAGTATTCTTGGCAATGATATGTAGCAGGGTGTCGCCATGTTCATCCTTCTGGTTCAGCTCCGAGGATCTTGGTGCGAGTTTGGCCAGGAGCTGGTCCAGTAACAGAAAGCTACCTACAGAAGTCACCAAAGCACAGGATACACAACAAGTTTGTAAAACATAGATGCCCCACCTACCATCATTATATTTGCTCTCATGATCATCACCCTGTTGATAGTATTGTAATACTAAATGGGCATGCAAAGTCACCCATTTGCATACTTGACCTAGCTCTTATTAGGGGTGAAACAATATGTCTCAATCATGATACAATACGTATCATCCAATCTTGACTTGAAATGAAATAAAAATATATCAACAAAGAATTTTGTCTTGGTTGTAAGTTTTTAATAACTTTAAAACAACTGTATTCAATCAATCAATCAATCATACATAATAACTGTATTCAATCAGTCAATCAATCATAAATGATTGTACAAATGTGATGTTTAAGAAATGAGGGTCGATTTTGTGTGTGTTATGGCATAATGACGCGCGTGATCGAAGCTGACATCGTGGGCGTGGCGCACGCCAGTGCGCCTCGCCCGATGCCAGCTTCAATCACCCGCGTCATTATGCCATAACACACACAAAAGCGACCCTCATTGCTTATATTTACATTTCCCTCTTAATTTTTCTGCTCAATTACACAAAATTTAGAAATGTAATACATAAAATTAAGAGAAACGTCCCGAAACTGATTTACCCAGCATGTTCAAGTGTTAAATTCCGGAAACCCAGGTGGGCGTGGCTTATTGGAATATGGGCGGGACACTTGTGTTATGGTCCCATAACACACATGGCTACTGTGTTATGGTCTAATAACACACCAGGCTCTCTCCTACACTTGCAATGTTAAAAGTTAGATTGAATGTAAATATTGCACTGTGACAACAGTGACATTATGTCAGTCTTAGATCAAAATGACATAATGTCACTTGTTTTCAGCCACTTCCCTGAATTTTATCAATATTTAATTTTCCTTTTATACTTCATAGTATTAATTTATCAACTGCCTTGAATTTTACTTGCCGTCTCCTGGATTTTAAGTTTTGCAGGGTTGGCAACACTGGACTCTTGCATTGTCAAATGGGTAAATGTAAACATGGAATGTTCACAGTGGCACTGTCCTGAGGGTTCTCACTGTCATGGTTAAAAATTGGCAAAACAGTGTAAAAACAGCGATAAAATTGCATTTGTTTCTGCCCTCCATAGGCCGCAAGACTGGATTAAACGAGGCATGTGTCAATGTTTGGATTCAGCCTTGTGTCAATGTTTGGATTCATTGGAAAGTTCAGAACTTCATCTACGTCAGTAAAATGCTTTCTTATTGGCTCAATGCGGTTAATTTATGCCAAACATCGCTGTTTCCAAGGTTTGAAATATTATTCAAATGACGGTTTCTATTGGCTGATGATGACGTAGTCAGATCATCATATGGCCTATTTGAATAATTAGCTCTGAACACGTGGACCAATAGGAGCATTGAGATCGCTCAGACCGTCACTTTCTTCCCTGCACTTCCGCTTCGGTATTTGGTCATATCTCTGGAAACATTTCAACAGAGTTTTGTGTAGTAACTGTTGTTTTTTACAACCTTTGTGTACTAGTTTTTGCAACAAAGTTCTGACTCTATTGACAAAATCGCTAAAAAGTGTTGTGTTTCTAGCAATACGTGTAGGTATCACTTGTCCGATACAAACTCCATATGCTTGTTTTTCTGGAATGTTTCCTGTCAGATCATGGTACGAGATATCAAATTTGAACTGGTCTCTCTTGTCAAATATTTTTGTTACATACTGGTTGTTCTTTATTTCTATATCCAGATCAAGGAAAGTAGCTTTTGTATCACTTTCATTTTCCAGATTTAATATTCGTTTTTTGGGATATAGGTTTTTCCAGTTTCCCTTTATGTTATCTCCATTGTTTAAAGCACACAGGCCATCTATAAATCTTCTTGTGTGAGAATATGATCTTCTTGCAGCTGTAAAGTTTGTTTTTGCCAATTCCTCCATCCATTTTGATTCACAAAAATGTAAATAAAGGTTGGCAATATATGGGGATGGATCTGTTCCCATTGGTATGCCTACTTTTTATTAACAGACTCTGGTTCCAAAGCAAAAGTATGCATTGTTGATAATGTATTCTATCATTTGAGCACACTCTTGCTTCGTGTAAGATATTCCTTTGTATTTACCTTTATCAAATTTAGCCATAGCACCAGATATTTTAATATACTGACATGTGCCACCTTTGAACACTTTATCCAATATTGAAATTAACACGTTGTTTAGGTCTGTCAGGTTGATCTTTGTATACAATGTTAAGAAATCAAAGGTATGAATTGATTTGGCAACATTCTTACTGTTGATTTTGTCAGTGTCTAGTAGAATATCACTTGTGCTACCTGTAATCCACATTCTATTCACTACCGTGTCCATTTTCACTTTTTTTGCAGTAGTTAGTATGTGAATTTTTGACAAGTTTGAGAACTTTAGTGAGTTGTTTGGCAACTCGTTTTGAAACACATTTTTTGCTGCAATGATGAACCTGAATTTAACAGGGTTTTTATGCATTTTGACAATTGGATATATATTTGGTAATTTCTTGTCCTCATTTGAGACAATGCATTTCACCTCCTTCTTTTTATCCACTTGGTCCTTGATAACAGTATCAGAGGTTCCTGCCTGTTGATAACTATCATTATTTAATTCACTCAGTATTGCATAAATGTAGTATGGTTTACGAGTTAGTGCAATGTTTTTGCTAGCTTTGTCAACAGGTGTGATGACAAACTTGTCATGCAAATCACGCAATTCCTGACTACAACGTGAATCCTGCAGCACTTATTTAATCTGTGTCCACTTTTGAAGAGGTCCTTTTCTCAGGTATTTAATTCTTTCATCGGATGGACGACAGATGGCTTGTCATAACATAACCTCCGCTAACTGACCACTCAGCTGAGTTAAAAAACTCCAAAAATCACTGGAGCATGCTAATTTGAACACACTTGGTAGAGAACCACAGGTTTCACAGCAGAACTCGAAAATGTAAACTGCAGATGAAAGACAGACAAAAGATGATGTCTGGCAATGGTCCCTCATGAGCTTAGCTGACTTATCAGTCAGCTGGGCCAATAATTAGTCACCAAGTCCAGGCATTCTTGTGTCCATTAAATACAATGTGGGGTAAGAAAAGGACCTGAATGAGCCTTGGCTATATGTAACTGAATAAAACAGCAAACTGACCTGTAGCAATGCCTTTCTTCAGTGCCAGGTGAAGCACTCCTTCTCCATGCTGCAGCCTACCCCCCTGTGCCAGGTACAACAGGACGATCTGTTCCCCATGCCGGCGCCAATTGTCAGAGGAACAGTTCATGATGGGCAAAATATCCACTTCTGGTCGCACAGAGTCTTCAATCAATTCCCATCCAAAGATAAATCGTATGCCATCCCAATGGTCCACTTTCTGCAGCTGCCGCAGGGCTTCCGTCCACACATCTGCCTTGATCCAAATTTGACGCAAGAACCTCTCTAATTCTCTGCAACCTGCAACAGATACCCATGCATCATTTTGCCTTATTATCTGAAGTCTTCTTCAACTCAGCTACCCCTTATGAGATCGAAAAAGTATAAACAGTGGTCTGGTCTTGAAGAACCAGTCTGAGGGATCATCTTTTCCACAAATAATATACTTTGCTTAATACTTTTCATCTTATTTATACCTCCAATGAACAACCACCATCTTGAAAGATCACGGTTTGGTCATCCCCTACAATCGTCTTTCAAGCCAGGTTTTGCTGTAATGGTAAATTAATACAAAATACAGGACCTTTGGTGGTGGTGGTGGGGGGGGGGGTACATTCTGGGTCACCTTAAGTGAAGCTGGGCATCAAACACGCCAACCAAAGCTGTACAATTCAACTTAATTTTCAAATTTATTAGTAATACTTACCTATAGACTACTAATGGGTAATGACCTCTAAGGTCATGTTTCTCCAAAGTAATACCAGCAGAATTAAGTTTCTGACTCCTATACTCACGCTATGGGGCCTGCCACAGCGCCATCTATAGGAGGCAACTGAGTCCCTGCCTTGACCTCATACTTCAGTCATTCTTTGGCAGTCAAAACTCCACAATGAACTGATGTGGGGGGGTTGGGTGGACTTCTACACAACCTATAGGTAAGTATTATTAATAAATATGAAAATTAAATTTAGATTAAATCTTTACAGATTTATGTCATAATACATTACCTATAGACTACTAATGGGTAGAGATGCCATCAAAGTTGGACCGTGGGCGATCATTTTGGCCTCCAGAAAGTAAGGAGCCCATAAGAATGGAGTGTAAAAAGAAACATCTCTCTACCAAAGGCAAACCTGCTGCAGCAGCAAGGCCGGGATG
Source organism: Hermodice carunculata (assembly GCA_964020975.1). Classification (NCBI taxonomy): domain Eukaryota; kingdom Metazoa; phylum Annelida; class Polychaeta; order Eunicida; family Amphinomidae; genus Hermodice; species Hermodice carunculata. The sequence continues at coordinate 51,319,861 of OZ026624.1, read as the reverse complement.
AAGTAAGCCGAGAAAGGAGACATCATCCTCAGAAGGATGAATACCATCACACTAAGTCAAGGTAAGAATTTTGAAGTGTGAGTATATCACGGTTATTCACCCTAAGTTGCCAATAGATGTGTTCACTGTCACACATGGATGTGCTCTGTTCAGTGTGAACACATAGAGGGAGTAGGAATATCTACCAATGCAAGTAATTCCCTTCAATGCAGGATAAATCCCTCAAGTAAAAGTAAGAAAACATTGAATGGGATTGCCAGTGGCAAGCCGCCATGATGTCTGTAAAGGACACCTGTTTAAGAGCATCCCATGAAGACGCTATGACCCGTACTTCATGTGCCCTGAGCCTAAGCACTTACTGCAGTTTGGTGATTTTCTGCACAGCTACTTACGCAGCCCTAATGGCCTTTGTAATCCAACTGGATATTGTGTTGGCACGGATATCCTCTGGTTTTAGAGGCAAGAACAAACAGTCCCTATCTTTCTTGTGGTTTTCACCCTGTCAAATAGAACTTAAGTGAACGGACAGGGCATAGTAGCCTATCAGGATCATGGCGATCCCAATTTGTGGATAGGGCCTTGATGTAGAAGCCCTTGAAAGCCTTAAGTGGCTTATCAGGAAACATGATTCTTAGCCATATGGAAAGGATAAGGCTCTATTAAACCTTTTGTTTGTCATGTGACCATCTAAGCTTAGAACAGTCCAAGGCATTCATATTCCCCTCCGAGCTCCTGAAGCCAGAGTGATAAGGAAGACTGTCCTGTAAGTCAAAACATTCAGAGCAACATGCGCCATGTCATTCCTTTCAAATGGACGGGATCGTAGTCCAGCCAGGACTATCAAGAGATTCCATTGAGGGACGACGTTCTGCTGAACAGGTCAATCAACAAAGAAACTCTTAATTAGCCTAGAAAGAATTGTGCTGGATCCTGCAACCTTTCAGATCAAGTGAAGAGGAAATTGGGGACCTACAGCCATAGTCCGCACTTCCAGAGACCCTGGTCGAAGACCTCCAGCAGAAAATCAGCAATTTGGTTGACAGTAGCTTTCCACGGGTTCACCTGCAGAACCTGTTCTTTACGCCACCGTTCAAAATGAGCCTACTTTGAATCATAAGTTTTTAGAGAAGTGCCCGAAGTTTGCCTACTTGCGACTGCAGCTGTCACTTTCTGAGAGATGCTGGTATGCTCAAGGCACCTCACGACAATCACCAAGTGTGAAGATGATTAACCTGGGGATGTGAGTGGAATATGTTTGACGCCCGCTGGCATAGAAGTGTCTTCTACTGTGACAGAGGTCTGGGAGGTGCTAAGAGATCAAGAGATCCAGTAATGCTACTGCCCATGGCCTCTCGGGCCACCATGGGGCAACTATTATCATTTCTACTTCCTCCTAGCTGACCTTTGTCAGCACTTTGGGAATTAGTGGAGATAGAGTGTATGCGTAAGCCCACATCCTGTTCAAAATGATGGACAAGGCATCCACTGCCCAAGTCCTTTCGTCCTGAAAGGGAGACACAGATGTCTGACATTTGTTGTTTTCTCTAATCTTGAACAGGTCTATGTGAGGTGTCCACCATAGCTCCCACATTGCTTGCGCCACTTTAGGGTGTAGTGGCCACTCTATGCTTATGATCTGATGTTTTTGTGACAAGCCATCAGCTCTCACATTGAGGGCCCCTGCTATGTGGGGGCATCTCAATGTCACTTGGTGTAGCTAGCGCCAAGACAATATTTGGCTGGTCAAGCATAGAAGTGCCTGCAACTTTGTTGATAAAAGCAACAGTCGTACGGTTGTCTTTTTACCAGCACTTATTTGCCCTGTACCAGACTCTGGAAGAGTATAAGGGCCAAGCCAATAGCCTCCAGCTCCAGCCAGTTGATTGGATAGTCTTTGAGACGCGAGGCCAAAAGCCTGATGCGTTCGATGAGAGAGTACGACTCCCCCACCCCTGAAGTGATGCATCTGTGAAGATCACTAGATCTTCCTTGAAAGGCTGCACAGTCTGGCCTTTCATGACATGGTTACCATCCCTCCACTATTGAAGGGACTGTTTCACATCCTCCAGGATCGGGGTCAACTGACCTGGTGATAACTGATCCCAAAGTTGAAAAAAAGTCTGCTGGATCACCCTCCTGTGCAAAGCCCAGCCTGGTTATGGGGCCAGAGACAAGGTCAGTGGCTGTTCACGGGGCTGCACATTTGTGTTCCGATGAGCCCTCTTCTGTGCTGCTTTCCGTTGAGCTTTGTGGACTTAATCCTACAAAACTTGTGGCTGGCCTTGATGCATGACACATAGATTGTCCTGAGAATACCTGCGCCCTTGAATTTTCTCCATGCAGGACCTACATTGTGCGTGCAAGTCCCAACCTGCTATCATATGGCCAGCCTCATCCCATTTGCTGGGTTCTGACATGTTGATTTCAGTTGGGGCGCATGTGCCGTGCACCCATGCAAAAGAAAAAAGAGAACTAAGTTCTCATGGTTGCCCAGGTGACGCATAAACATTCACCCTTCCAGAATCTACATAAGGTGGGGAATAAGACCCCTGGTTATTGCGATCTAACAGCACATAAGTACGCCATTATGAGACATTTCTCCTACTCAAACACGGACACATAATCATGGCCACCAAAAGAGAACAACTGAAGTACGTGGTCAGCTGCCTGGTATAGATGGCCCTGCGGCAGGCACCCTCGCATGAGTAGCAGTCAGAAACTTAATTCTGGTGGTATTAAACTTTGGAGAGACATGACCCCAGAGTGCATTACCCATGACAGGCTTCTACAATTTTTCTAGAATCACTTGTCCATAGGACAAGTGAATCTGAATTTTCACTTGTCCCTCTGTAGATCATGCAGTACAAAAAATCAGGGGGGGGGGGGGGGGGGGGCTTGTGTCAATCAATACTGAATAATTGTCTGTCCTGTATGCAAATATTTCTGGAAATAGTTTTAGAAGCTACAAATACATTCATTTGAAAAGAACCACAGCTTGCCAATGATTGTTGAGACCTTCAGTGCGTCCCCACGCTACACCTTCAGCCCAGCCAGCTGCTAACTTGTTCGCGTTTCCTACTGGCTCAGTCAGTATTCCAGGCAATTGGGTTTTAATAAATCATCATTTACATTAAAAAATTTGGTTGCCCACTGGACAAGTGATGTTCAAAGGTCACTTGTCTGACCTAGATATCCACTTGTCCGAGACAACAGGAACATAAAAATTGTAGAAGCCTGCATTAGTAGTCTATAGGTAATGTATTATGACATAAATCTTGCTGACTACTGGAAACTTGGATTTGAAACATGCATTTCATCAAGCATTGTTTTAATTTACATGTATATAAGTATGATGTTTACATTACTTTTGTCACGGCAATAGCATCACTAACATACGTTATACTAAATATTGTTTATGTTACAGTAAAACACTTCTGTGCAGTCCTCAGCCTTGCACAAACATCCAAACTGGATGAATTTGTACAATGAAATATACATGGTAAAATACCTTGTGGGGATGTCTGGTTAGACAAACGCATCACATCAAAGAGGCGCTCTCCCTTGGTACTCAGACCCTCGGAACTTGAGCTGATGAGTCTGCAAGCTGTAAGATAACACATCAGAGCCATGTCAAGTGGCTCTGTAGCTCGTAATCCTCTGCGTTCGTAGATCTTCCCCAACCGCATGTGACCCTGAAAGATACATTACCAGGTGTGTATAAAAATGGGACAAAGCCTGTCACTACTGGTACACTAGACAAATCCCCCAGCCCCAACAACTTTTTTGAACAGCATCTTTGCCTTCATGAAAGATGATACAGGAAAACTTGAAGCATTGAAAAACATCTTCATAATACTGGATTGTGTATTTTTTGCTGTCTGACTAAATCATATCAGAGGGGCACCTTGATTGGCCTTTTTAAGGGTAAAACTCAGGGTAGCATCTCTTTTGACTAATGGCAACAATACTTGATGGCACCTGTCTGCTACTTACACTGTTTCACCAGAGGCAACGGTAGTGGCTGGCGAGTGCTCTCTGACCGCTTACATTACTCAGGGTGAAAAAACTGAAAGAAACTTTTTACATGGGCCTATGTTAAAATCATATCTTGGCAGAATGTACATTATCGGTTTGTCTTTGTTCTCATTCAGGTCCACCCCTCCTTATTTTTAATTTGGCCAAAAAATAATACCCCCCCCAATCTAAAAATCATTGGAGCATGACCATCTAAACAATTTGGTAGAGCCCCACCCAAAGTACAGTCCCACTAAGTTTTAAGCCTGGCAGACAGTTTTGGGGAAGTTGAAAATATAAATTGTAGACGATGGACAGACAAAGACCCATGACATAAACTCATCTGACTGAAAAGTCAGCTGAGGTAAGAAAAAAATTGGTCCATGGGCCTAATGCTCTGCTAACAACCAAGCGTAGCCATAAACACAATGTGTTGTTGACCGCTGTCTCTGATGTGTCAGTTATTGATGTTTTTAACAAAATTTTGTTGTTTTAATTTCATTAAAATGTTTGAATGGAACAAATCTGTATGACAGAACAGGATAGGAATGAAATTCATGATGCCTGTATACACTGGCTTGTGTTGCACTGCCTGTGTTGCTTGGTAAAAAAAGTGACCGCACTGAAGATCAGATTCTTGACACTCCCTACCGCATCAAATTTTTCCGGTACATGTACATGTAAATTGAAATAGAAAGTGCACAGAAATATAAATCCTGCAATTTCTGACCAACTTAATGTTCATCACTTGGAATGAATCCCAAGAATAACAGAGCCCAAGCATGTTCAATCATGCATATCGCTTGCTGCGCGAGTGGGTAAAAAAACTGCCCGGTGGCACACTGTGTGTGGTACCAGATACTGGTAGCTTGCTAAAGGTTAAAACAATTGGCAGGTGGTGTTGGAGAGTTTAAATTTTGCCACACATGACACCCCACCCCTCACTCAAAAAAAAAAAATAAATAAAAATAAAGTAAACCAATAACTGGAGCATGATCTCTTGAACAAAATTGGTACCAGACCCAAGGTATATACACACCAAGCTGAAAGTGGTTCTGGCAAATGTTCCTTTTTTTTTTGGAAGTCAAAAATGTAATTGTGGACATACCACAGACAATGGTCTCAGAGCATTCCTGTAAGCTCAGCTGACTAACAAGCCCCCCCCCCCCAAAAAAAAATAAAATAAAAAACAAACAAACAAAAAGTACAAAACTAGAAACAAATTTGATGCTCAGTTACCGGATTATATTTTTGAGGGCACCGACAAATTGTCTGCTTCAAGAATTTTTAAAGTTGATTTTCATGTTGACGAAAAACAGTTTCAATGCAAATTGTACCAGACTCCTTCCAGAATAGCAGGTCAACAACTTTCCTTCTGGCTGGTTGGATGGTGAGCTTAGTGCCCAACCCCTCCAAGGTAAGCTGCTAACTCAGTCTAAATTCATGGGTGAAAGGGTTAAAATCTGAGCTTGTTGTCACAGCCACTTTTGTCACCTGTTAATGACTTTCACCCTATCCCATTCAAATTGCCCAAAAGTGCCCAATGTATATTGCTATCAGCCTTTACTTAAATTTCTGGTCACTAGAAAACACTTTTGCAGTGATTTGTGTGTAAAACAATTCATGATGACATGCTCTAGGTTAATTGCTTTCCTTGGCATAAGTTGGGCATACTGCACCAAGGAAAGTTGCTGACTCAGTCGCGCTCTGACCAGGAACGCATTGACACACAATTACCTTATACCAGGCTGGATAGAAATCAATGCTCTTCTTGGCACACCGCTCAGCTTCCACAAATTGGTCTAGTTGACAGTGTGCCTCTGCCAGATTGTTCCAAATGCGGGATTTCTCTTCACTGCTCATGTTTGCATCCAAGAATTTTTTGATGGCCTCTTTGTAGCACTTAACCGCCTCGGTGTACTTCTTCTCCCGCGAGTATCGACATCCTTCTGCATTCAGTTTCATGATCTCATTGTGAACAGTACCTGCAAAATATGTGCGTGTGATAGCACAATGTTCTCTACCACAAATACAGGGATGGACATTGAGGATTTTTTGTTACTTGTCCCATGGTACACTTTGCTCAATGTCCAGACAAGTAAAGGGTTCAGGTGGCAGGCCTGTCCATCTGCCTTGAATGCATGGCTGAGACGGACTCCCTATTTAGTATAGAGTACGAGGCATATATTCTTTTTCCAAGAGTGCTCACTCCTGCCACCTTAAATTTCCTCTCAGCTCAAATTTTTTATCTGTCCTGCCTGAAATTTACTTGTCATGGACAACAGGACTTGCCTTCCTGTAAAGCCCTGAAATCCATTCTGGTAGGGTGGTCAAGAACGGTCACGCTAAAACATTTATTTTGTGCTTCAAACTAATGTTTCAACTGACCTATTTTACACTATTTTTTGCCACCTTTACATTGATGCAACTGTATCAAGTGAAATATATTAAATAACTTTTGGAACTACTTTGAGGTCCCTAAAAGATTATTTTGGTAAAAAGAAGGATAATTTAGGAGAAATAGTTGTAAAGCTATGACCTATTTTTATGTATGACAAATGTGTTTAGCTGGGGGCCAGAATCCCCCCCCCCCCCCCAATGCACAGTATATCAGGGTGGGTTACTCTGTAGATAAACTAGTCTACAGAGGGAGACCGGCAGTAAATTTGACTGAAGCCGTGTAGTCAACAAATGTAGTAAGCAAAATGAGAGCTTCTGGACCATGCCGTCCTTATCGGCATCCAGACCAAGATTTGTGTCCTTTCCACATGTTCATTAGTCTTAAACTTGCATGAATGCATCTGGTATTTTTTAATCACTGCACAGGTCGCATGTAATGACCAAGTTTAATCATGAATACAACCAACGATTTCAAATAAAATTATTTCTTTCCCTCAAAATGGCTTGACCCAAAAGCAAATAGCTTGGGTTAACTCCAAATACATGTATACTGATTAATAATCCAGCAAGGTTTCATAACTGTAGGTCAAATAGTTCTGAATATGCAAAACACGTTTCATGTCAGACATGGGATGGTCAAGTCATTTTCAGTAAATCAGGGGTGTCATACAGACAGACAGACAGACAGACACAGAAGAACAAAACCCCAAGTGCACATCATCATATATTCATTACCTATCCTGTAAAGCTTCATGACTGTATGCCAAATAGTTTTTCAAGATATGCATGACACTATACGATTTTTATGCCCTCCCCCCACCGCCCCCAAGTGGGGGGGGGGGGGCACAAAAATCGTGACAAGTCACTTCAAGTAAAATTCCAAAAAGCATTGGGGCATGACCTTTTGATCAAAGTTTGTAGAGTCCCACCCAAGCTTGAAGTGGACCTGGCTAGTGATTTTGTTGTAAATTCAAAAATGTAAAATGTGGATGGCAACAGATGGTGGGACAAAGACCCATCACATGAACTCAGCTGAATGACAAGTCGGCTGACCTGAAAATCATTATAAATCTGCAGTTGGTTCCGAGTTTTAATCTTTCACAAAACACGTATCTTCTTCATCATACATGTACTAATACTTATGCCAAGCCATTAATAACTCTGTCTGCTGCTTTTGGAGAACAAATTTGGGGTTTCCCAGACAGACAAACCCCTCCCAGTCCCAAGCATTTGACTAGAGGTTCATAAAGCCACCAGAGCCTGAAAAGGAAAGAAAACACATGAAAGAACATGATTATCTATTCTGACAACTAAAAATGTTCTGGCCAGCAGTACCTGTATCAGTGGACGGCACGAGTCCTGGAGGTGGTCCCAGGTTCCTGATGCCAGGAGCAGAACCCTGGCGACTTCCCGGCACTTGACTTTGTGGCACTTTATTTTGGGCTTGTTTGCTTTCGTTTTTCCCCAGCACAGGTTTTGGCAGCACTAGTCGAACAAGTGGGTGGTCCTGAGGCAGGTAATCACCCGCACGTTTCCCTGCTTTGTTTCTTATGGCTGGATCCACTTCACTGTTCAGCAGTAATTTGATAGCAGTTTCGGTCGTGTCTGGTCTGTGGCTCTTGTGGTCCATTCGATAGACATGATGGAGCAGTGTGTTACCCTCCTTGTCTGTAATGTTTTTTTCTGCTTTGGTCTTTGCATGGTTTTGGAATAAATACTTCAGCAAGTCAAAGGAGGCTGAAATTAAAAGCATAGGGTTGTTAGGGGCTGGGAATATTCTCATACAATGCTTCCTCATTATAACGCTGATGATAGGGTCCAAGCTGTTCAGGTAGCGAGATACAAATGTGGTGCAAATCAGCATAGACAACTTTACGGCCCTGTAACTTTTAAGCTGTTCACATGAACATAGTAAAAGTATACATTTTTGGATTTACCTAGCTCTGAACTATATGTCAGAAAAAGATCAGGTCAATACTGATTGTAATTGTTGAATAAACAAACCATGAAGAAGAGCATGTCATTTATCTCAGACCCCAGCGCTCCTGGCTAATAACTTTTTTAATGTATACGACAAACTTGTGACAAGCATGCCATTTTATTGGCAATAAATCAAAATTCAAAAATGTCCTTTTATTTGGCTGTATGTATTTTATTTACATAAGTGCAGGCATTCAAACACAGCGGCATCACTTGATAAGCTGAATGCATTGAGCATTAACATTCTATACAAGATAAAAAAGCAACCAGTACGCGTATAGAAAAATAAAAGGACCCTTTTAAACTCCACACAATTATCTCTCTAACCCCGTTTGTTTTACGGAAATCGGCCGATAAGTTTTTGCGAAATAAATTAACGAGTTCGAGTGGACGGCCTTTCATCTTTGTTCAGGAACGGCAATCAAAGGTTCACTCGTCATCTTTGAACTGGGTCTGAGAACAATAATTCGCGCAATTTGACTCAAACACTCTTGGATTTTTGCATAGTAAGAGTTCAGAGTGTGTTTGAACAAACATGATAACTGTCACTCATGTTGTTTACTTCTGAAGAGCTTAATCGCGTTGTTTATTTGCTATTTGCGATTAGATCACAAAACATGATTTCCCTGTCAAGCGTGCCGCTTTGCTACACTTCATTTTGATTGGCCAATCGTAGTGATGCGAGATGCCAATCATCGTCTGCTTGACGATGGCGCTCTACATTTCAATAGCATTGATATCAAAGCTTGCTTGCGTCAGTTTTGAAGGCTTTGTAATATATGTATATATATATGTGTGTATATATATATATATATATATATATATATATATATATATATATATATATATATATATGTATATATATATATATATATATTCAAAGCATGGCAAGTGTTTTATATGATTGTACATTCTGTGAGCATAGGACAGTTGTGTATTGGATGTAAAGGAAAGTACACGTACAAGACAAATTGGCAATCACAATAGGGAGAAAAATAAAAAAAAAAAGTGTCCGATGGACCCAGCAAAAAGGCAAAGGCTAAGCTTAGAGTACAACCAAGAGCGTTGGGGCAATAATAGGGGACCAACAAAGCTGTTCAGTAATTGAAAGTAATTTTTATACAACTGGACTGTAGGCCTCTATGCTAAGGCTATGTGTAAATGTACTGTTTAACATGGTAATGTTTCATTAGGTAGACTCCTATTACCTAGATATGGTATTTTCAATGATCAAATAAAACGGGATATTTTGTCGCAAGAAGTAAGCTGTACCTTTACTTACCGACAAGGATATCGAATTACAATGTATATTTGATCAAATTGCCACTCGATTAGCCAGGCTAATTGATAGTTTTGGGACCGGGTTAGCGGGTCGGGCCCCACTATAATATCTGAATTGTACATGCCCAAGCTCAGTGATTCTGTTCACCAGAATCTTTTCTTGCGTGGGTCATAGCATCTGTTGCTAGCTGCATCGCCAATTTTTCCTTCCTAACTTTAGGTATTTTGAGACTGATTTTGCTAGTTCAGCGATACAACTCCTGACGAACGTACTAAGATAAGACCACCAATACAATGACCAAGTCACAAGTGCAGGTTCTGAGCTCGCAAGAACTTCCGATACAATTTAGACAAAGGCTTTAATTTTTTTCTGTTGAATTTAAATGTAAAGAGAACTTGTGTGTGAATTATTAAATCTGATTAAAACTATTAGTTTCTTTGGGTGAGAAAACAATCGCTGCCACATCGATGATGAAAGAAGACGTTAAAACAACAATGCCTTTGAAGTAGGATTAGGACGTGCAGTCATGTCATGATCTCGGCTGACTGTACAACCTGTCTTCAACACTTTTCTTTGGATAAATGTTAAAAACTAAAGAAAGCATAAAGAAAAAAAAAACAATGTACATGTAACAGGAGAGACCTAATGCATAAACGCATGACCATATGGTTTGGGAACCACGGCGCTAATGCATCAGCGTCATCCCTAGAGCGGACACAGTGGTGGCCATTTTTAAACGAGCTGTTGCCACGGCTGGTCATGTGACCACTTTCTCAAGCCCACCCCCTTCACACTAACAACAAACACGGTCAGCGTGACTGTCAACGCTCAGCAAGAAGCTCTACTTAATACCCCCCTTTTTCTCTGTTTTGCAATTTCAGCAGAAATTTGATTTTTACATGACAGATCCATAAGATATTCATCCATACAAAGATCAAAAAACATTTTTTGGCCGAAATTTTGGGTAATTTGTATCTCGCTACCTTAACTGCCTTACAGGTACTGCTTACACGCAGGCCTCAACCCCAAAAGCTCTGTAACAAGAGACTAGCATAAAATGTGCATGAAAATAAAGCAAATAGCCAATTCTGCCACAAAATGTCCTGTTAATTAATTTTGAGGTTTTCAAAGTGGGAAGCTCCCGGTGGGAAGGGGAGAGTTGACAGCTATGCTTACAGTGGTCTCTGTAACAAGACACCACTGTCTTAACAGATTACTCTCTCAGGTGAGAATTCTATACAGTGTCACCTGAAGTAGGCCACCCCTTTTGACAAGAAAAAATGGCCACATACAGCAGGTGACCTGTCACCACAGCTCAATTTTACAAAGAAACTGACTGAGGACTATGTCGGAGCCTAGTGACCACAAATAGCGAATCGGCTGCTCAGGGCAGTGGTTGCATACAGCAGGTACCACTGTATATGTACATGCAGCTTCCTATGTCCTACACTTCCCACATTAAGGATATATGGCAAGTTGAATACAACTTTGTATTCAAACATAAAGTGTGCTAAACTGTACAAGATGGTTAGAAAGTTTGGCTTCAATAATTTTAGAGATTTTAGACTTACCTGTTTTGCTATTTAATGTTATCATTTGGCATCATTTTGTTTTAATGTTCACCTTTTAGACATTTTACGGTAGCTTGTTTCTGTTACGTTAACCCCCCCATCGGCTATCGGTACCAAGGCTCGGCCTACGACAGTTACAAGCTTGCCTAATCAGTAATGGTACTTAATATCTGGTTAAGAAATATCATATTTTCATTGCATTCTCTTGACTTAAATACAAATAACTTTCATTCTTTTCTGACTTGCCCTGTAATTTTGCTGTTAATATCCAAAGTTTATAAGAAAATTTGGCTACAATAATTTACAGTTTTTAGACTTGTCTGTTTTGCTACTTATCTTTAGGCATCATTCTTTTCAATATTCACTTTCTGACATTTTAGGCTTACATGTTTTCTGTCAGGTTAAACCCCCCTGGGCTATCAGTAGCAAACAGTGCCAAACACAACAGTTATTACATGTTTGCCTAATTGTATTTAAAATCCTGTTAAGAAAAATTGTTTTGATAACATGTTTTTGGCATAAATGCTAATGACTTTCATTATTTTCTGACATGCCTAAATGCACATTTACTGAATATTAAAAAATAACTAAAAATTGACAGTATTTTCTCAAATGTCACAAAACTGACACATTACGTTGAGACATTGACACACGGTTTGCAGTGAAATAGAGCTTAATTGCTTGTAGACTTTCAAAGTGAGGAGCAGGTGTCATCATGGAGTTTGTTTTACATTTCTGGTGCAGGATGTACATTGTTGCAGTCCTTGTTACGATTTCCCTTGGTTTGTACAGGTGGTCTAGCTGCAACTGTTTATTTTACAATCACTGGGACTGAATATAATGCCCCAGCTTGTTTCCACTTCAGTTATACACTGACGTGTGGTTTAACTAGGATAAGCTGTCTAGCTAGAAAGGGTACAAATTGGTTCAGGGGTAAGTCAAATTGTTCTTATCTGAACCTGTACTATACAAATTTAGTAATTATGGCTTGTTTGACAGGTATTCTTTTTTCATAATGAAGCTCTGCATTTATACGCAAAACTTCACGTATTTAGCTAATTCATCATTTGCCACGTTCACATTTATTCATTATTATGTGTGTTGTCTTTGCTGAATATTTAGCTTAGACAAGGAGCCGCTACTCAGAGAGACATGTACGGGTAATAGGCTCCAAAACATGTTGAGTAGAGCTCACACATAGTGATTAAAAAAGCAGACAAGGGCTCGTGTATAGTCATACAAAACACTGTAGACTATATTGCAGAGGCCACCAAACAATTGTCAAATACAAATCACTATAGAAAGGTTGATTTCAATTTAACAAACACCCACAACAAGAAAGTGCTTGATGTCCTCACGGAAATGCTGTCAAACAATAGCATCAATCCAAAATTGTACAAATATTTGTACATTAAGGAACCAAGAGTACCGAGCCTTTATCTCCTTCCTAAGATACACAAGGGCATCTTACCACCACCAGGACGCCCTATCTTGAGTGCCAATGAGTGCCCCACAGAAAGGATCTCGGCTTTCGTCGACTTCTTTCTCAAACAACTAGTGAAAAAAATTCCTAGTTATATAAAGGACACAACTGACTTTATAAACAAGATTGAAGCACTGGGTCCTTTACCAGAAAATGCGCTTCTGGTCACGTTGGATGTAAACTCTCTTTACACCAACATACCGACTCATGAAGGCCTTCACAGTGCGGCCAGAGCCCTATTACATAATAGGGATCACTCGGATAAGCCCAGCACTTCAGAACTCATTCAGCTACTGAGACTAGTCCTCACATGCAACAACTTCGAGTTCAATGGTGACCACTACTTGCAGGTTAGTGGTACTGCTATGGGAACCAAAGTAGCCCCCTCATTTGCCAACATCTTTATGGCAGATCTAGAGGAAAACAAACTGCTACATTATCCACTGCAACCTTTAGTTTGGTGGCGTTACATTGACGATATTTTTTGTATCTGGACGTTTGGCGAGATGCAACTAGCTGAGTTTCTCTCCCATTTGAATTCCTGCCATGAAACCATCAAGTTCTCTTCTCACGTCTCCGACACAGAGATTAACTTTCTTGACACTCTCGTCAGAATTGACACACAACGTAAAGCGTACACCACCCTTTACGTCAAACCTACAGATACTCATACGTATCTGCATTACAGGTCAGCCCACCCCAAACATTCTAAGGTGGGTGGACCATTCAGCCAGCTGCTCAGAATCAAATGGATCTGTAGTAAGACCATTGATTATGAGGAAAATTCTAAGAAAATCCTCCAATATTATGAGCTTAGGGATTATCCCACTCAAATTCTGACTGATGCGAAAACGAAAGTGGACTCAGTAAACAGGTCCACAATTTTGGCTCCCAAGCCAACCACCGAGACCGACCAAGAAAAGCTTTTCTTGATCACAACGTTCAACCCCTCACTTCCACCTATAAAACAGATCATCCAAAGTCACTGGAGAACACTTGAGGCCTCGCCGCATGCAGAAGCCTTAATCGACAAGGAAGTTATAGTGGGTTTCAGAAGGGCAGACAGTTTGAAAGACATGCTGGTCCATAGCAGGATCAGATATCACACAGACACACAGCTGAATCCAGCTGTATCTGGAAAGAGACACAGTAACGAATGCAGTCGAGCTGATTGCAAATACTGTATCTGTCTGGACACTTCAGGCAGAGTAACCAGTACACAAACTGGGCGGACATACCATGTCCCCAAGGGCGGTTGCTGTGAAAGTTCCAATCTAGTGTAGCTACTTACCTGTGTCACATGCAACAAACAATATGTGGGGCAAACGATGCGCCCACTCAAAGACAGATTGCGCGAACACTTTCGTTACATCAGTAACAAAGTCATTGCACAGCCACTGGGCAGACATTTTGCCCAAAATGACCACCAGGGTCTTACTCTAAAAGTGCACATTTTAGAGTATATCCGCACTCCCCCCCGTCTACAACGCACCAGACAGTTGCGTCTAGACAGGGAAAGACATTGGATACACCAATTGCGCTCCATTGAACCTTTCGGTCTCAACATCATGGGGAGATGAGCTCTCTTGCTCAGTCTAATGCTAAAATTTTATGTTCAGAGTTCATCCCTCCATGAGATTCTGCTTTGGGTAGCATATTACCTATGCAACCCATAGGGAAACCGCACACACGCACCCACACTGTGTTCTCACACACAGTCCCAAGCTCCTGTGTTCAGGGCTTTGTGGTACGGTAGTACCACCACCTAGATGTCTGATTAATTACACTTGCTGACCCCCAGCATTGTTTTTACAGCAGTCCTTATTTTATTGGCCTGCCAGGATTCAAATTCTTTTGAATCTAATTCACCTTGACAATAACGTCTTGGTAGAACCGAGATTCTGTGTTACGCAATCACAATAGCGTGTTTTACGTGACAACAGAAAGTTACCCCTCGGCATATAAATCAGACGTAACGTCGGTTAGCCCACAGTTCCTGACGAGTTATGAAACACAACGAAACCGGTCGAACTTCTTCAACTTCTAGCTATTGTGACCCTTGCTCGGTCCTGAGAAAATATAGCTTCTCTGAGATCTTATTCAAGATTAAAACTGAGTGCAGATCTATGTCAAAAACTGTTCAAGTTATTGTGTGAAAACCAAAGTCACTAAAACAGCTCTGTGACCTTGGATTTGGGTCAAACTCAACCATCTTCCTACTTGTTTGAGACCTTACACAGGACTATAATCACGTGCAACTTGAAAGGACTATGTCAAAAATTTGTCGAGTTATCACGTGAAAACCAAATTCACACAAATGGCTCTGTGCCCTTGGGATTTGTGTCAAGGTCATTCATCTTTGAATGTATCTGAGACCTTATGCAGGACTATAAGCATGTCCAATATGAAAGGCCTATGTCAAAAACTTTTCAGCTTATCATGAAACCCATATTAACTAAATGGCTCTGTAACCTTGAGAATTGGGTCCAAGTCACCCATCTTCAAACTCGTCTGAGACCATATGTAGGACTGTTATCAACTGCAATTTTACAAGCCTATGTCAAAAACCTTTCAAGTTATCGCATGAAAACCAAATTCATTAAAATCACTCTGTGACCTTGGGAATAGGTCAAGGTCATCTATCTTTGAACCCACCTGAGACATTATTCAGGACTATAAGCATGTGCAATATGAAATCCCCATGTAAAAAACCTTTCACATTATCTCATCAAAACCAAAAAAATTCCCTAAACAACCCTCTATCCTTGGGATTCAGGTCAAGGTGTGTCCATCTGCCAACCTGTCCGAGACCTTATGTAGGATTAAAACCATGCGCAATAAGAAAGGTCTGTCAAAAACTTTTCAAGTTATTGCGTGAAAACCAAATTTACTACAATGACTCTGTGACCTTGGAAATTGGGTCAAGGTCACCCATCTTCCAAGACCTTAATCAGGACAATAAACAAGTGCAATATGAATGCCTTACGCAAAAACTTTTCAAGTTTATGGAGTAACAACCAAATTCCCTAAAATAGGTCTGTGACCTTGGGAATTGGGTCACGGTCACCCATCTTGAAACTTGTCTAAGACCTTATGTAGGACTGTAATCACTTATAATTTGACAGGCCTATGTCAAAAATTTTTCCAGTTATTGCATGAAAACCAAATTCACTAAAATGGCTCTGTGACCGTGGGAATTGGGTCCAGGTCAGCCATTTTTAATCTCATCTAAGACCTTATTCTGGACTATGAGCATGTGGAATATGAAAGCCCTAAGCATACAACTTTTCAAGTTATCACATGAAAACTGTCCATCCGGGGACACACACACACAAACACAGACAAAGTAATCTCTGTATGCCCCCTCCTCCTTGGGGGGGGGGGGGGGAGGCACAATTAATGTGTAAGAGGTAGTTTTGGGTGCTGGGCTACACTTACATTTAGCCCTAATTCCCACTGTAATGTCCCTTTAGTTATTAACTGTACATTATGCTTTACTGAAGCCTGAGTTGAGTTTCCCTTAGAACACAGGACAATGCGGACAGTTACATCTGGACCCCAAAGGTCAGTTTCTATGTTGGCAACACCTGGCAGTTGTGGGCACCTGCCTTCTGTGGACACTTTTTGCCAGTTGCAGAGGTGTTGTGGTTTCACTGTACACTGGTCCCCCTCTAAAACGACTCCCTCAAGAGAGACCACTCTCTCTATAAAGGCCACTTCTCCATGCCACACAAGTGGTATTTCCATTGTGCTGTCCCTCTCAAGAGAGGCCACCCCTCTAATGTGGCCACTTTTTGGTTGCATATGGGGTGGCCTTATTAGAAAGGGATCACTCTACATCACAGTGTGCTAATTTTGTGTCATACTCACAATGTAAACTGGAACCAGCATGAAGTCCAACCACTAAAGCTGCCAGAAGGGACTTGAAGGCAGGCTCAGCCTCTATTTCCCGGCCCTCATCAGACCGCATGTAAAGACTGGTCCAGTCAGCTCCCATACGTAGCAGAGTCATCGCCAACTTTATCCCCCAGTCTGTGCGCTCTGATTGGCTACATGATGTCAGCAGTGTGCGTAAACTACAGCCATGTTCCTGCAGCTGGCAGCCTGTAGCCAGACCACCTCCTAGTCCATCGGGACCCAACACCAGGATGCGCATCGTCTGCCACACTGTGGGTTTCTGCTTATCCAGCTTCTGCTTAGACAGCTTTGTGACCACACGACTCCACAACTCGGCTGAGAGATCCAGGGCTTCCAAGTCATCCAGGGCACCTACAAGCCAAATATTGGTCAAAAGCACTTTCATAACTTCACATTGTAACTGGTAGAATACATAGCAGTAATGGACAGAAAAGGGAATTCTTTGTCCTGAGTTTTTTTATACCAAGTGACCAACCCATGCCAAGAAAAGCTGTTGCCCCAGGTCATGTTATCTTGATAGGTCTCATCTACAATTCTCAGTCAAACTTTTAAAAAAAATTTTTTCATTGCCGTTGAAATTTGTTGAAAACATTAAAAGCAGACGTCATTTGACCACCAGCCGGTTTTGGACAGTTTGAGGTGGAAAGGGTTACACGAAACATCAACCTCCTCAAATGGGATACAATCTACAGAAGGCGTAAGGCTAGGTAAATTTACAACCTTCTTTGCAGACATCCAACTCTTTTAATCATGCCCTCATTTGGACAACAATTTTATTCACAATCTTGCAGAATCAATATTCACATTTTACCATAAAAGAAATATTATTCCCAGACACTATGTACATGTAACAATTTTTCTTCTATCATCAATGTAATATACGTACACAAGTTCAGGCAAACAGGCCTATGGTTATGCCAGGCATGAAGAAAGAAACTGATTTGTATGGTACATATTTCTTCTTTTTCTGTATTTTTTTTTAAAGGGGGGGGGGGGGGGCAAGGAACTCAACACATATGTGTGGCAAGGTAAAGTTGACATTGCATTTATAGTGGTAGCATTGGTAGAAAATGCATTTGCTACCAACTTTTATGATCTGCTACCTATATTGTTGTGCGGTTGCAAACCTAAATGCTACCAAAATTTTGCAGGTCAAAATCTCAAATTTACAATAAGATATTTGATACAAAATTGATGTCCTCGAAATGTTTTCGATAATAAGGAACCGAACCATGTTAATTGTAATCAAAATTGTCATTTTGAGAAAAATGGGACAAAATCAGCCACAAGGAAGACAATAATGACAAATATAGGTAATTAATGTAATTACTTTTCAACACATATTGTGGAAGTTCCTTGCCAATGGAAAAAGACTGGATAGGCTATAAATCTGGCAGTACTACTACTGTACTGTACAATTGGCATGATTTAAAAAAGCAAAAAGTTTGAAGTTGGATCCCAAATTATATTCTCAAGTCTTGGTAATCTTACTTCCATCGATATCACATTCATTTTAAGTTTTGATGTCCATGATCATGCCAATCTGTCAGGTTTGATGCCTGGAATTTGTTGAACTGTTTACAAACGAAGAACTGTCAACAAGTTAAATGTTTTAGTAAAGTACCAAGACTAATCAATTAAGTTAGTATTGTGCAGCTGTTTCTACCAGCTGCCTTGTACATGTACATGTTGTAAAATCGTTTTGGCTAGTTTTCAGTAGATAATGTTGCACAAATTTAGTTCTCCAGTTTCTGTCAAAAAGTGCCTCAGAATGCACAAATTTGCATGCTTGATTTCAAAATTTTCCGGGGGGGGGGGGGGTATGCGTAAGCACCCCCCTAGGTGGGCTTCACACCTTGTGGGCGCTTGCCAAACCCTAATGATTTGCTACCAAAAATTAAACCTTGCTAACAAACCCCTGTTAGTGGTTAAATATCAGTTAATTTCTACCCCTGTTGCACGATTTATGGGTGACTGCCACCACTTGACAGTTTCGAAAACTAAAAGTTGTGCGGTTTTGGAAACTGTCCACCAGGTGGTTGTGCTGGTGTGAGACGTGACTAGTCTCTTGTTTCACAAGAACTCACCTGTCTTGTCACATACACACAAGGCTTTTCTTCCATCATAAATATACATGTACACAAACTCAGGGGAACAGGCCTAGGTTTATGCCAGGTATGAAGAAAGAAATTGATTTGTATAGTACATATTTCTAACATTTTTTTTTTCGCAAGGAACTCGGCACATATGTGTGACAAGGTAAAGCTGACATTGCATTCATACATATATGATTTATGGGCGAGTGCCACCACTTGACGGTTTGAAAGCTAAAAAGTTTTGCCTTTTTGCAAACTGTCACCAGGCGGTGGTGCTGGTGTGAGACTTGATTGGTTTCTTGTTTGATAAGAACTCACCTGTCTTGTCACATGCACACAAGGCTTTTGAGGGAACAACAGCTCTGGAATGGAGCTCTAGCAATAATGTACTATATGAGCACAGTGCAAATGTGGCCACAGGTATAATACAATATTATCAATACATTATCAAACATACTTAACATACCAGTCCAAGTCTGTGGATATGTGGCCACATTTTAAAAATATAAACACAATGTGCCATTACTGTAGTTTAATGAAGCCAGACTTGTGGCCACAAACTTGGACCGGTCTCTTAAGTATGTTTGTTAATGTATTGATAATATTGTACTATGCATGTGGCCACATTTTCACCATGCCCGTATAATACAGTATCCCCGGACCTCCTAACATCCTGGATGGAAGCCACTTTATAGGAGGCAGAACTTGTGTCCACTGTGCCTGTGCTGGGTGTGACCAGTGACATGTATGCCAGTAGTACATATATGTGCATTGTCTTGCTGTTTTCTAGAGGTGGGTAAAGTGGTAATTTGAAGTAATGTGTAGTACTGTCACTGTAAGTTTGTGGCTACACATTAATTCATAATTGACCCAAAATGTTGTAATGTTACTTTGGCTAGTACAACCCAATGCAAATGTAAGCTTGTAACTAGACCATAATTTGTAAGCTTGTAGCTACACCATAATTCATAATTTGGGCCAAAATATTACTTTGGCTACTAAAAGCCAATGCAACTGAGACTAGTTCTGGTTGCATGCATAATGCATGCTTCATGCAGGTTGTGTATCAGCGCACAGGATATGGGAATGTGGTTTCACTGCAAAGTAATGAAAACAAGGCAGCTTGTTTATCATTGACTGTATTTAGCCACAAGTGTAACCTTTATGAAACACAGTGTTCTGTTAACTGAATTGTAAATTCATATCATGAATTCGGTGAAGATCCGCCAAAAAATTAAAGATGCTTAAGTGTTCACAAGTTTTCATATTTTGACCCCTATATTGCATAATATTGTAGGTGGTGAACCAGTATCAAAAGGGACCTAGATTTTCATAACCCATAAATATTGGACTGACTTGAAAACTCTGGACCGTATTGTGGTCACAAGATTTTCACATTTTGATCTGTATATTACATAGCATTATGGGAGGTGCCACCAACATTGATGTAGATTTTCATGAACTTTATAACTTATTAACATTATATGGGCCTAACTCAAAACTTGTGGGGTGCAGAGCATTCACGAGATGACCACGATATTCCAAGTGGCCATTTGACCTTGACCTTCTCCTAGAATTAAAACATTGTTATGTTCAAAATGTGCACCCCACATCTAGCTTTCCATACATGGTCTGTTTGTTCAAATCAGGTAATAACTTTTCGAGTTATTGAAGAAAAACAATAAATTTGGAGAAGCGCCAAACTCCATAATAACTGGGTCACGGTGACCCCAAAAGTAGGCCACCAAGTAGAGTTTAGCTCATAATTTCTGTCAAATTATAAGTGGAGCCACTAGTATCGATAGTACCTCAAACTTTGACCTCCTGCACAATCTCACCAAAGTTGGTGAAGATCCACCAAAAATTAGAGATGCTACAGTGTTCACAAGATTTTCACATTTTGACCCCTACATTAAATGATATTGTAGGTGGCACCACCAATAGCAAAGCTGTCCTAGATTTTCATGCAGTCCTAAAAGTTATATTGGGCTAATATCAAAACTTTTTAAATTACTGCCCTCACAACCCAAAATTTATGGACAGACGAATGGACAGGAGCAAAGCTATAAGCAAGCTTCAAAAAGTTAAGTTCCGGGGTGGCTTAACTTCTGTGTACAGTATACACTGTATATAGGGTCAAACCTGCTTATGTGACCATGTGGATTAAGGACTTCACTAGTGGTAACCTAGGCTATCAAGCCTTTTTCTTAATCCACAATACAATGTATTCATATTTAAATGTGGTCCTACTCTAGCACCTATTGAGCAAAAGAGGGAGCCACCTGCATCAGGGCAGATCCATGTATTTAGCATGGTCAAAAGTACTTTCTCAATAAAATGAACAGCACAAACACAGGATAATGTTGAGAAAATGTATTAACATGTATTTGAAACATAAAGGATGCCTAAATTGATTAGAAATGGGATCTCTTTTGGTTGAAAAGGTGTTATTTATAGATGTTTATCTAGTATATAATACAAATCTGCTCTGATCAGGGTGGAAGCATCAGTCGGTTGCCTCAGCAACACAGGAAGTGAGCAGGATCACAGTTAAATCTGAATGTCTCCTAGTGTGCTATTTTCATAAAGATTCACCAAAATTTAAAAATGCCAGAGTGTTCACATGATTATCACACAAATTTTGAAAGTTACTTGGACATAACCTGAAAACTATGGGCTGTATCATGTACCCAAACGACAAAAACTTTATGGACAGATGAACAGACTGACACAAGTGATCACATAAGCTCTGCAACCTGTGGTCACCTGAGCTAAACATTAAAATACATTTAAAATCCATTGGTGACATTACCGCCTTGTTTTAACTCATCATTCTTGTACAAATGAAAAATCTTGGACATACCACAACACATGAAACTTTTTAACTTTGACTCAATTTTCACTGGTACGTTTCACGAATGCAAACAATAGGTTTTGCTTTATTAATCACTGTATTACCACATCATTTGTGGAAGATAACAAGCCTGTGTCCGACAGCTTCAACATCTTTATTTTCTGCAAATGATGTGTTCTTCAGTGCTCAACCTATACATCATTACTTCCTTTGCTGTGGTATCTGCACTAGCACTACGTAAGAAGAGGCACATGGGCCTAATGCCCTGCTGGCACCATGGCTATATTGCACCTCTTCATTTCAAACTTGCAAGTCTTCAAGTAGCTTCTGAACATATAAAGCTTATGTACATTTAGAGTATAACAAGATATGTTTGTAAAACATATGTACATTTAGAGTATAACAAGATATGTTTGTAAAACATAGATGCCCCCCGCCCTCATTACACTTGCCCTCACTACCCTATTGATAGTGGTAGATGGGGCACTCGTGACCTTACAAAATTAGTGAAGGTAGATCATACATCAATGTCACATATCTTTAAACTTTAACATAGCCCTTAAAAGACAACTAAAAACCTGGACAATATAAAAGTTATAGCTGAAAAATTAGTCATCATTTAGAAACCATATTCAGTAAAGTGGCTTTATGACCTTGGAAATTAGGGCAAGGTCACTCATTTTCACTTGACCTTCAGTTATTGTGCAAAAACCACAGGAAGTCTACTGTCTGTGTGTGACCCTCAAAACTGGGTCAAGGTCACCCATCTATAAACTCAAAATAGCTCTTATAGGCAACCATAAAGCTTTGCAATATAAAAGTGCTACCTCTCGAATGCAAGTCATCATGCAGAAACAGTATTCAACCAAATGGCTCTTTGACCTTTGAAATTAGATCAAGGTCACTCATATTCAAAGTTGACCTAGCCCCGAAAACGGACAATTATCCAGTGCAATATAGAAGTCCTAGTTTAAAAACTTCTTCAGTTATCATGTGGAAACCAAAGTTAACTCAGGTACCACTGTGACCTTGGAAATAAAATCAAGGTCACCAAACTTTAAACTTCTTCTAGCCCTTAGCAAGAACTATAGACCTGTAAAGTATCCCAGTCCTAACTTAAAAACTTCTTGACTTATTGTGCATTGTGCAGAAACCACAGGAATTCTACAATCTCTCTGTGACCCTGAAAACTGGGTCAAGGTCACCCATCTTCAAACTTTGCCTAGCTTTTGACTAGAATGATACACCTGTATGGTACTAAAGTTCTAGCTCAAAAACTTCTCGAGTTATTGTGCGGAAACCACAGTCTACCAACCGACCGACATGTGCAACGCTATATGCCCCACCTTCTTCGAAGGGGGGGCATAAAAAAGCACCAGATGGCACTTTCCTCCACATGTAATCATAGCTTATATGTGCAATTCCTGTGATGGATATCGTTACATGTGGTAAGACAACAATGAGTGAGTCTTAAACTTTGTCCTCAATAACCTTGGGACAGAAGATCAAGGTCACCCAGATTATGTAATACAAGAGACCCATAGGCCTGTTGCTGTGCTGATGTTGTCATTGATGTACAAGCTACACTCTGCAATCACAAAATTACCTCTTTCAACTTTACAGGCCTGGTGGCCTCACAAAAATATGTCAAGGTCACTGATATCATATAACATTCTACCTTTGGTCATGGTATATCCTATAAATTTGGCAAGTATATTCTAATTACTTTTCCAAATATGGAATTTTATATCTTAAAGCACATTTTGGCTCATTTCCATCAAATTATAGGTGGCGCCACCAGCATCACTGGCAATTACACTTTGACCTCTTCCATAATCCCACCAAATTTGGTGAAGATCCGCCAAAAATTATATATGCTTGAGTGTTCACAAGGTTTTCATATTTTGACCCCCTACATTACATAATATTGTAGGTCGCGCGACCTATCGAAAGGAACCTAAATTTTCATATACCCTATAAGTCTTGACAATTATACTGGGCTAACTTGAAAACTGTGGATGGTATCGCGCTCACAAGCCACAAGTTTATGGACGATGGACGGACAGAATGACGGACGTCTCTAGTATGATACACTTGTGTAGAAAAATATGACCCATATTCATAAATATCAAACCCAATAATCATGGCAAAGAAAGTCCAGAGTTACCAAAGCATCAACATTCATCTTCCAATACCAATGTGAAGAAACAAATTTCACTCCTGACTTGACACAGGCAGTCACCTACAAAAGGCAACTGGTGGTTTTAAAATGTTCCTCTCAACCTTTGAAATATTTCTCATTAAATACAGACTATAGTGTTTCCAGTATGTGTAGGCTCAGCCACTCAAAATCCAAATTTTATTACAACTGCAAAAAATAAAAAGAGAATTGGTAAATTGGTAGTCTTATCACCATTTTGGTTCTTCTGACTAGTTTGTCAGCTGACCGCAAAAGTAGAAAGTAGGCCTATATCGTTTTTGTGATATCTATAAATCTGGAACATTATGTAATTAATAAGTTAGGTGATTGAATCACCCTTATAGAGTATCAAATGCAAGGAACATACTTCTACAAGACAGACATAAGTGATGCTATAAGCTCTGCAACCTTAGGTCAGCAGAGCTAAAATTCTGCATAATGGTGAATACAGCCCCCACTCAACCCCAAACAACCAAAGTGCAATACATGTATCTAAACACACATATTGCAGTGCATGATACAACATTTTTCAACCGCTAAGTTACTCACCTTGCACACGTGCATGAAACTGCAATATTTCCACAACAAAATCCAGCTTTTCTTGGGTAGTAAGAGAGCATGTCTTCAGTGCAGACAAAAATGAATGGAATGCTTCAGGGTAGAATCCTTCACCTTTGTATATCTGTCCTTCCCGCCAGTATCCCTGGAATTATCAAACAACAGTGACACTGTACTTATTTCCCTCAGCATAAAAAGTGCCAGAGGGTATTCTTGTCCCCTGCGTAATCCATCTGTATATCTTGTTGACGTACCGTGATATAAAAACTTCACTGTAGCTTTACCAAATTTTTACCAGAAATGTACCTAATAATGCACCAGGTTTCTATTTAAAACTAGCTTCCTCTGATTATTATTTTTAAACTTTTATGAAACTTTTAATGTGTTTATTTGAAGGCCGTCTGAGCAGCATCAACCCTGAAGAAGTTACCACGATATCTAAAAAAAATATTCATGGTACCTTTACCAAATTTTTACCAGAGATGCATCTTATACTGGACCAGGTTCCCATAGAAAACGAGCTTCCTAAGATCATTTCAAAACTTTTTATGGAACTTTCAATGTATTTATATGAAGGCCGTCTGAGTGGTGTCAACCCTGAGGTGGTATATCTCAAAAAATATTGACCACAGCTTTACCAAATTTTAGTCAGAAATGCATCTTATGATGGACCAGGTTCCCATTAAAAACCAGCTTCCTCTTTGTATCTATAAATTTTTAATGCAATTTTAAAGTATTTATTTCAAGGCCATCTGAGTGGCGCACAAGGGGACGATGTTATGAAAATATCTCAACAAGAATGCATTGCAGCTTCACCAAATTTTTATCAGTTATATATTATGATATATATAAGTTAGCTGAAAAAGTGTATCTCATATTTTCAATAACAAGTGTAGTTTTGTCAGGAGAAAAAGTTAAAGTCTGGTCCCTTTATGTATTGAGTGACTGTCACTGATGCAACTCCAAACATGAATAGCACCGTAACAAAACATAAATCACACAAAATGAGACACACTTTTCACTTTACAGTGTTATAAACAGTTTGCCACAAATTTTATGTCTTTACATCAGAAAACAAAAAAGTTGAATCCAAGTTTCTTCAAGGTTCTTTGAAAAAGAGTACGGCACTTGGTACCATTGCTGTATGCACATAGGACAAAAAACACACAGGACAGTGAGAGAAAATGAATCAGGGCCAAATTTCCTATACATACCGTCACACCTGCGACTACCAAACTTGGTGTGTGAACACTTCATATATGATAGTTTGTTAGGTTTCCAAAAATGTATGGTTTGCGGCAGTTTTTATGCATGGATTGTTTAATAGAATCTTTACAAGCACCCTCAAAATAGCACTGAACCAGATGCTCAACACCATTTATATCGAGGAACTTGCCAACACTGTATGCGCAAACTGACTATGATGTACCGATAGCATCTGTGGTAGGTATGCAAACTATGTGCATCCCATAAGAGGCAACGAGAAACAGAATCCTGAAACCGATGCAACTATTAATCTTCATTAAACTTTACCTGGGATAGCAACTCCTATAGTCCCAGAAATAACACTGTATTTTTCATCATAAGTCACCCCATGCAAAAAGCTTACTTTTCAATTTGTATTTTTAATAGTTTGTAAGTTTCACAGTCGTAGCTAGAATCATGGTAAAATTTTGACATATTTTTGCGAATTTGCAAGCGACAATAAGTGGCAAATTAGGGTAAATGGTTTGTCTCGGTCCTTGTCTATGGATTGACGACAAAAATTTGTTTATAGTATCCAGTTATATTTGGACAAGTGGATTGTGCATATGGGCAAGTGGATTTTGAAATCTACTTGCCCTGTGGACAAGTGATTTTTGAAAAAATTGTAGAGCCCAGCTCTCAAGGGTCAAAGTGATAGTTTCAATAATGTTCACATTATCAAGTGAACAGTCAAGGTCATTTATGTATTGTGTAAATGTAGCCTACATTGTGGACCACCAGCACCAAAGTCCAAGCTCAAATGGTTCTTAAGGTATTAACTGAACAGTAAAATCTGGTAAGTGGGCCTGTGAATTTGGGAATAAGGTCCAGAACATCCATGTACTGTGTAAGACTCATCCTCATACCCAGACATGATCTGGTGCAATTTCTTACCTATTGGTTACATATTTTTTTGTTTGTGTATGAGGGAAAGAGAGAGAAACAGGTTTGTTTTTTTTAAGTTCCCCCCCCCACAAAAAAATGAACAAACAAATTAGTAGAAAAAAAATTCAATGTACCATGACCATTTAAAAAACAAATTGGTAGAAACCCACCAAAGATACCTCCTCTCCAGGTTTGAAATGGATTGTCACCATTTGAACACACTTGGTAGGGAGGGATCCATCAAATGCACCCTCCCCCCCCCCCCACCAAGTCTAAAGTGAACTAGAACAGGCTGATTTTCCAACAGAAAATCAAATGTCTCCCCGTGTGCCCTTACTATTGTCACCCTTATTTTTATAAATAGGCATACCGATTCCAATGATCTACAGATATGGTGAAGGTACACTCTTTATTGACATTTAAAATGTGGATTTTTGACGAAATGCCCACATGACCTTGGAAAATAGGTCAAGGTCATACATTTGCAGTTACAAGCAACGTCTTACTAAAGTCTTACATAGAAACATAATCACACAAAATGTCAACCTCTTTAAGACAAATCTTTCTCGAGTGCATCTGCAATGATTTTAAAAAGTGCCCATGTGACCTTGAAAATAGGTCAAGGTCACCCATCTACAATCCCCACCTAGTTGGTATTACAGTACATAAACATATAAAATTCTAACCTCCTGTGTCAAATCCTTGCAGAGTTGTTGCATGCGTGTCAATTTTAGATGACATGCCCATGTAACCTTTAAAATTATGTCAAGGTCACCCATCTGCAATCCCAAAAAAGATCATATATAGGAATATCTTCACATAAAATTTCAATTTACCAAGTCGAATCTTCCTTGAGTTATCACATCCACAAGCTATTGGGTGAGTGGATTCAGAGAAGACAATTTTTTAGATTTGTCCCAAAAAAGAACAAAAAATCATAAAAAATTCAAAAATCAATACAGCATGTCAGTTTGTACAAATTTGGTAGAAACCCACCAAAGGTACACTGCTACCAACTTTGAAGTCAATCTGTATTACAGCTTCAGAGAAGCTGAAAATGTGAACCAGCATTAGAATGCGCATCGACTTCCATAGTAATCAATAGGAAAAGTGCATTCACTGATAAGTACCCAAATTGAAAAATTGTTAAAAATCAGGAATCCACAGCAGTGCCACCGAGTGAACTTTATCTGACCTTTCCACAAGGAACATATCCAACAAGTTTCAGCTAAATCTGAGTGATGGTTTTGGAGAAGAAGTTGAAAAAAGCAAAAACACACAAAAAAATCATAAAAAATTACCAAAAAATTGCAGTGCCACCTGGTGAACAAATTATGAACTAGGAGTCCCCCAGGAGTGTTCTGTGGACTATAAAAGCAATTGGATGAGCAGTTTCAGAGAAGAACATTTTTTAAGATTTGCCTCCCTCCTCATCGGCCCAACACATATGTGGTATAAATTTAGAAGTTTATCTGAATTCAATATTCATTATTTAGTGGTTGCTGGTTTTGGAGAAGTCATAATCATGAATTGCAATCCCCACTGACTAACATGAGTGTTCCCATGCAATTTTGAAGCAATTGGCTAGGTGGTTCTGAAGATTTTTAGAGACTTTTCTACAAATGAACAACAAATACAAAATAAACAAGAGGGCTTTTTGTCAACTGCCCATTCTCAGCTGACCTTGACATTCAACCTATAATAGTGGATGAGAATGTTGGAGAGGAAGTAAAAATTTGAGTTTCGATTCCATCCCCATTGACTTACATGGTAATCAATAGGAATGCATGCATTAACTGACAGGTACCCAAATTTAAAAACATTTCTACTAATTTTCAGAACAATCTCACTGACCGTTTCATCAAAATCAACAAGTGCACAGTGATCCAAAGGATCTACTCCCCCGCCACAGTATTTTTTAATGCCACACATAGGGCCTATACAATATAACATCAAGTGGGGCAAACAGTGGCAAAAGTGGCTGCACTTGTTGAAAGGATGCACCACCTAGGCATAAAATTATATGTATGATATCATACACCAAGTTTGTTCCTGAATATATCATATGGTATGTACAAAGAACATGGAGAAAATGATATAGCTATAACATTGGGACATATAAAATATATCACAATCATACATAGTGAAAATCATGTTTCAAATAGGATTGTCATGGCAATATAATGGTACTTAAACTACTTGCTTGAATACACACTTGAGGTTTAATGTAAAGTGACAAAAGTGATGAAATGGTCTACATATTGTAAAGGGATAACATCAGCATGGACGCAGTTGCACGATGATGTTTGAGAATACAGAAGTAAGCTGTACCATAAATAAGCATGTCTGGATGCACGAACAATTGATATGTTCTTGGGCCCTGTGACCTTGAAAATAGGTCAAGGTCAAAAACAATGCACAGTGCATATGCCCATGGTATGATGCATCTCTGGTATAAATTTCATTATTCTATATCTTAGGGTTCTAAAGATATGCTCCCGGACGTACGCATGGACGGTCCTCACTAACTCTGTGTCCCCCTATGCCACCTTCGGTGGCGGGGGACAAAAATGGAAAAACCACAGATATAATTGTAAAGAGACACAAAAAACAAGTGCAGCACCACCTCTTTAACTAATTAAGGCCGAAGGGTCCCCAGAGCAGTTTCTGAGATTTTTTTTGATGTTGAATGAATAAAAAAAAAAAAAATCTAAATATCACTGACGCATGATCACTTGATCACTCAAAGGTACATTCCTGCCAAGTTTGAAATGAATCTGGTTCACAATTTTGGAGAACAGGTTGAAAATGTAAATCTCCTTCAAATCCTCATTGACTCACATAGTAGTCAACAGAAATTAATGCATTCATCGTCAAGTACCTAGATTGAAAAATTCATTAAAAATCAGGGATAAGAAGATCACTACTTAGTGAACAACTTTGTTTAGCCCTCCCACATGCTACATATACACTATGTTTCAGAACAACCTCAGAATTGGTTTTGGAAAAGAAGTCGAAAATAACCTTAACACATAAAAAGTTCTTTAAAAAAAAGTAAATTAAAATTGCAGCTCCACCTCTTGGAACAAATTATGGTCTTGGGGTCCCCAGAAGTGCCCCAAAGCAATTTCAATGCAATCTGCAGAGCACTTTTGAAGAAGATTTTTTAGGATTTTGCCAAAAAACAAACAAAAAATTTCATCAAAAAATCTAAATATCACTGAAACATGTCCACTTGAACAAAGTTCAAAGAGACCCACCCAAGGTACATTCCCACTCAGTTGGAAGTGAATCTGGCTGCAAGTTTCACAGAAGTAATCCAAAATGTGAATTGTGGACAGACAGACGGACAGACAGACCACAGAAGCTGGACCATACCATAACAGTCTGCTGAGGTAAAAATCACCAGAGCAAGACCACTTGAACAAAACCATCAAGACCCGACTAAGGTAGATCCCCACCAGGTTTGAAGTGGATGTGACTCACGATTTTGCAGAAGAGAAAAACGTAAATTGTGGATGTCAACAGACTGATGATGGAGGATGGATCAAGACCCATCACATAAGCTCAGCTGACTGACAGGCCCAGACTTGCATTGAGGTCAACAGCAGCCGATGTCTCCCTCTGGAGACTGAGTCAACAGTTTCCTGGAATAGCCAGGACAGCTGCTGACTGACGGCATATGATTACTTACATAAAATGAAGCAAAACAAATCTACATCAGATGCTTCCTGGTATTTTTTATTGGGAAAAAGTTACTTGCTGATATATATTGGTGGAATGGTTAAAAACAGGTTACCTTATGATATGTGGGATCCACTGCTATGCTTGACTGTGCATCTTCCATGGCCAGTTCTTTATCCCCACAGCGGCTCCAAGCCAGAGAACGATTACTCAGCAGAATTGCTTCTTCTCTAGGGTCGTTCAAGGGCTTAGCAGCTTTCAGTGCTTCATCGTAATAATGGGCAGCTGTTCTATAATCTCTATCATCCAGTGCACACTTTGCATGCTCTTTCCATTGCTCAACGATGACCTTGGCTTGTTCCGCAGTGTCTACAGAAACCCAGACATTGTCACAAATTCACTTTACAAATACATGCAGTAGAACATCAACCACCTTTATATCTAAAATTAAAACATTATCAGAGATTACTGGATCCATGTCCAGCTGTCTTGCCCCACCAATAACCTTGCAACTGGTAATCACTGGTGTCACTTGTAGTCACGAACAGTAAAGAAGAGGGCTGTGTGAACAGCCCAGCTCAGCTGACCTAGACATTCATCACACTTGTGGCTCTGTGAACTTGGCATAGGATCAAGGTCACCCATGTACTGAGCGAGTCTCACCATTATGGAAGAACACTAACATGTACAACATCCAAAAACACACAAAAAATAGAACAAGAGGGCTGTGTGAACAGCCCGTGCCTCAGCTGATCTTGACATTCATCACACTTGCAACTCTATGAAGTTGGGAAAGGATCAAGGACACCATGGTCTAAGTAAGTCTGACCTTTATAGAAGAACACCTACATGTGCAACATCAAAGTTCAAGTAATTCTCAAGAGTAAAATTCATGTATGTTGCACTGTGAACCCACAAACGAGGTCAAGGTCATTCATGTACTGTCTCAGCATGACCTTCATACAGAATAATTAACGTGTAGCTAACTCAAAACAGATCTCAAGTTATTAAAAAGTAAACAGTAAATTTCGTGTCAGTTGTCCCGTGAATTAGTATTAGAATGCCCATTGACTTACATAGTAATCAATAGGAAAGCTGCATTGAACGATAAGTACCCGAATTGAAAATCCTTAAAAATCAGGAATCCAAAGCAGTGCCACTTAGTAAACAACTGTTTGACCCTTCCACAACAATATATCCATCACATTTCAGCTTAATCTGAGGGACGGTTCTGAGAACAAATGAAAAATAGCAAAACCATACAAAAAATTCATAAAAAAAATTATTGCAGCGCCACCTGGTGAACAAATTGGGAACTAGGTGTCCCCGGGAGTGTCTATGTACGATATCAAAGCAATTGGGTGAGCGGTTTCAGAGGAGAAAAATTTTGAAGGTTTGCCCCCCCCCAAAAAAAACAAAAAAATTCATAAAAAATCCATAAATCAATAGAGCGTGACCATTTGAATACACTTGGTAGAGATTAACCTAAGGCACATTCCCACCAAGTTTGAAGTACATCTGGTCAATATTATTAAAGTTATGACCATTACAAGAAATTCCCATGTTAAACTTTCTTATTAAAACTTTTGTAGAGATTTTTGAAAAAAAATCATAAAAAAATCCAAATCCATTGGAACATGACCACTGGAACAAACCTGGTAGACACCCACCCAAGGTACATTGCCACCAAGTTTGAAGTAAATCTGGATGAAGGATTTGGAGAAGAAGTCGAAAATGTAAATTAGCATTAGAATGCCCATTGACTTACATGGTAATCAATAGGAAAGGTGCATTTACCCCAAAGGAGCCCACTTGAAAAAATCATTAAAAATCAGGAATCCGCAGCATTCCCACACAGTGAACAACTTTGTTTGGCCCTTCCATTAGGAACATATCCACCAAGTGTAAGCTTAATCTGAGTGATGGTTCTGGAGAAGAAGTCGAAAATATCTAGAACACACAAAAATTCACACAAAAAAAAATAGAAAAAACTGCAGCACCACCTAGTGAACAAATTAACAACAAGGACTCCATAGATGTCTTCCTGTGTGATATCAAAGCATTTGGGTGAGCAGTTTTGGGGAAGAAGATTTTTTAAGATTTGTCCAAAAAAAACAACAACAAAATTCATATAAAATCCAAAAATCACTGGAGCATGACCACGTGAACAAAATTGGTAGAAACCCACCCAATGTAAATTGCCACCAAGTTTGAAGTGAATCTGGCTGACGGTTTTTGAGAAGTTGAAAATGTGAATTGTGGACGACGGACAGACGGACGACGGACCCTCAAAAAACCTCAGCTGACTGACAAGTCAGCTGAGGTAAAAATTAGAAAAAAATTGCATCGCCACCTGGTGAACAAATTCAGGTCTAGGAGTCCCCGGGAATGTCCCTGTGTGATATCAAAGCAATTGGGTGAGCGGTTTGGGAGAAGATTTTTTAAGGTTTGCCCAAAAAAAAGAGAAAAAAAAAATCCAAAAATCAATGGAGCGTGACCATTTGAACAAACTTGTTAAGGCCCACCAACACACATCCCCACCAAGTTTGAAGTGAATCTGGCTGATGGTTTTGGAGCAGATGTGGAAAATGTGAATTGTGGATGACGGATGGCTAGTCATAACATAACCTCAGCTGACTGACAAGTCAGCTGAGCTGTAAAATCACTTCATTCAATTTTGTGGGAATATCTGTGATGATTACAGATAGATGGTCAAGGGCATAGTCAGTATGGATTGAAAGTGTCCAACCTGTGCAGTGCTAGCTGGGTTAGTCAGTTTCCATTAACAATCACATGTCCAAAACGTTTCACACTACTACGTTATATTTAACTTTATTTATATCTTTTTTTTTTAGCTAAATGTACAGGTGCACATACTGCATTTTATATTTTACTTTTGTTTTTCATTTTTAGATGTTGTCTCCACCACTGTGCAGCACAATGAATTATTCAAACACTGCAGCTGAGATAGAGGTAAAATCTTAATGAAATAGTTGTGTATAAATGTACTCAAAAACAAAACTACAAAAAAAAAATAATAATAATAAAATAAAAATAAACAAATTACTCAGTTTTAAGGCTCATAATTTACTTAATACGTAATTACAAAAAAATTAAATAAATAAACAAACTACCCAGTTTTAAGGCTCATAATTTAATTAATATATGTTGAATATTAACATGTAGGTTATATACAAGTGCACCCTCTGTGTGAAATAAATGCAAACTCCTCAATTTTAATGACTTTAATTCAGATTATGTCTATTGACTATTTACATATAGGTTACTCATTGAGAGGAGTCATCTCCTGGTGTGTAGAATAGGACATTTATTATCTGTCTAGCAAGTTAAATGTATCAGCACCTGATCGGAGTAATCTGGAAGTCCAAGATTCATCAGAATACCTGGAGGTAAATAATTTCTTTCATACATATGAAAAAAAAAAAAAAAAATTGTCACAATATGTGAAAATACCTATAACATATCCCCTTTGTAAAGGAAATTTGACAAGAATGGGGATTTGGTCAAGTGGATATGTGCATTTCCCATTTCAGCTAGGCGACGGGTGCCAAAGGTTGCAGGTTCGAGTCCCGCTCATTCCGAACATAAAATATATAATTCATTTACACTTTAGACACCCAGTGACATCACAGAAGATGACTGGCCGGATCCGGACCTCCCCATCTATGTCCGCCTGGACAACGGCACAAGACAAGGCAAGTGGGAAATTGTGGAACAAAGTACAAAATGTTCCAGAGCAAAACTATGCAGACGGAAGGACATGCATACACAGCATTAAGTCCAGGGAAAAAGGTTCATAAAGCAGATTTCTGTTTAAATTTGGCTTGTGATAGGTTGAATTTGACGATTTATGTCACATACACACTTGCTTATTCACCTTGTTTACAGGAACAACCTGGCAATGTGTTGTCAGACAAAAAAAAACAAAAAACAAAAAAAAAACAAAAAAAAAAAAAAAACCAACAAAAACAAAAACAAAAAACCAGCAAGGCAACAGTGTTTCAAGCTACTGGCAAGATGGTATTCATCACGGGGAGACACACACATTCACACCAACCACAGGTATTAAAACTTAAATTTTTACTTTGGTTGCTTCTTGCTTTTTATTTTGTGTCAAAATGATTACTTTCCCTTTTTATTTGTATTGATTTTGTATTTGTTAGTTTCTGAGGTTTTTGTTTACAGATGGGTGCTGTACAGCGGGCAGCCATAAAGGCAGCTGCCACGAAAGAAGGAAAAAACAAAAATCTGCAAAGGCAATTGTTGACCAAGCAATGGCAGAATTGTATGATGGTAAGTCTGGTAACTTTCCTTTAACTTTTCAACCAGAGCCATGCCGGGGGGCATGAATGTCTCACCACCATAATTCAAGCCACTCCAAAGTTTTTCTACAATGCTCATTCAAGCATGATGTGACCAATGAAGTATGACAGTGATGGTACAAATCTGCAGTGACCATCATCATCAATCATTTACCCAAGTATGAAAGCCCTACCCAGTGGAGTTAGTGAAATAATGCCACTCCCAAGTTTTTTGTTGACAGACAGAAAGTGAGTGCTTTGTCTCTCCAACAGCTTATGCTGGTGAGACAATAATCACAAGTACTGAAACATTATTTTTTTTAAGGTTTAGTTTTTTATTATTACTTTTTTATGTTACAGAGGATACACCTTCTCAGTGTGTGTCTAATCCAAATAATATAGCATGGCATATCTACAGAAGCAGGAATTCAAAAAGACCCAAGGATCCAAAGGACTTCAACTTCAAAGTCCAGGATTTGAAACTGCCCCAGGATTTCTTCCAGGGAGAGATCAGAGTGGCTGGCAGAAGGCATTTTAATTTGTCAGAGGTTTTAAGCTGAACACTAGTATCTTTTTCACATTGCAACATGGTATTCTGCATGGAAGCATATATAAATCAATGTCACTCCATACATGATTTTTTTTTCTTCAGACACATGGTCTTTTTCACTGAGACCCAGCACAGTCTACATGCACTTGTTATAATGCCAAGCTTTGGTTTGTGGGTGGGACAGTTAAAATCATTTCACACCCTTTTACCCAGCTGCTTTCACAAATATATTGTCAAGAAGAATGACCTGATCAAACAGATTCCAGTGTCTTTTATATTCATGTCTGACAGAGGAACAAAGTCGAAATTCATGTGGCATCATACAGCCAAATGTTAACAAGGACAGTGAGTTTGCAAGCTTATCTGCTGGGACTACATAATGGATCCACTGCATCATGCTGCATGTAGAATACAAATGTGTAATATTAATAATTATGTGCTTTTCATATTTACTGTCAATATACTCTAACACATAAAGTTAACTTGCATCTTTAAGTTATTCCAAAGCCAATGGACAAGCTTCTTATTATGGGCCTACTGGGCAACTTAAACTTGTTACTCGGTTGCATATTGCCAAAGCTTCTGTGCTCCTGTTCACAGCACCATTCTGACAGTAGGCCTACCTTGCCTCGCCATCTCCATATCATGCTGCAACTCATGTCATCAAACGTAACCCATTTCCTGATCGTCTCCCCCCCCCCATTCATAAAATATACAATGCAATATGAATTTGACTTTGTTCCTCTGTTAGATGTCGCCCAGACTTTTGTACCACAGCTGCCAGCGCAGTGCATGGTCCTCCGACACTGTTGCCCGACTGTAGACCTGCTGCAACACGTGTCATCAAAGAGGGTACCCGGTACACATGTTTGTTTCGGGTGCTGTTGCCTGGCCGGTGTGTTTTTCGGCCGGCACCGCAACGCCCCCGAATGAATGCGACCAGAACTCTGCGAAAATTAAAAGATCCTTTCTTCACTTCTCTCCAGGAGCACATCGTTCTAGCTCAAAGCTATGACTGACCCTCATTTATTTTCATAAAATTCAGTAGCATTTTGTTTAATAATGAATTACTAAGAAAGGGTCTTAAGAAAGACTAGTTGCTGCAGTATGTCAAGGAGACCTGGATTATCAAGGCTTGACATTAAAGATATTTGTTGCTTGTCCCACAGTACTTTTTCTGTAAAGCCCGGACAAGTAGTGGATTCAATTCATATTCAACTCAAAATTTTAGCTTGTCTTGACTGAAAATTTACTTGTCCTGGACAATAGGACTTGCCTTAATGTCGAGCCCTGATTATCAACCAACTATGCCTCCCCCGTGTCATGGTCTGTAATGATATTCTGTGGCACTCCGCTTATCTGCCGCGGTCCTGGCTAGCTTAGTAGCTAGTCAGGTGGCCTTCAGGAAGGAAAAAAAAAAAAAGAAACCAAGCCCTATCCCACTGTCGCAACTTTGCGCTCGGCATGCCCACAGCCCCCTGCTGATGATGCCACCTGGCAGGGTCATGGGAGCCCTAATGAGGGCTACCTTCTCCCTTCCCTTGCAAAGTTTGTCCTCTATTCTCTTCCATGATTAATCCTAAGATATTATTCCTACTCTCCCAGCACTGCACCAAGAAGCCTTTCACTGACTCTAAACCAACTCTACTTCCTGGAAAATCGCCCTTCAATCCTAGTATCCATGCTAACGTATCATTCTCTGCCATGTCCCTTACTTGCTCTAAGCTTTTACACTGCCCATCTCTTGTTCTCCATTGTACAAACAGCTGGTCTCTAAGTGCTCTATAACCTGTACACCATGTCAACATATGATCAATGGTCTCATCCACATCCTCCCTACACACCCTGCACTTCCCATCACTGCCATTTGTCCACTTCTGTTTCCTCTTCTCCAGATTGATTACTCCTGCTCTGCCCTGAAACAACAGTCTAGAACCCTTGCTACCATCCCAACATTTAGTCTTCACTGGCTTGTCTACAGCTCTATACGCTTTCAATGTGCTTTTTTCCTCAACCCCTCTTTTCCACTGCTCCACATGTTTCTCTTGGATCACCTTTCCTACATAGGATTTCCACACCACTTCAATTTCATCTGGCCCTTTCAGCTCATATTTCTCAGCTAACTTGTCTATTTCTTGAACCCATTTTG
Organism: Hermodice carunculata; assembly: GCA_964020975.1. Taxonomy (NCBI): domain Eukaryota; kingdom Metazoa; phylum Annelida; class Polychaeta; order Eunicida; family Amphinomidae; genus Hermodice; species Hermodice carunculata. Next base: position 51,282,670 of record OZ026624.1, on the reverse strand, counting down.
TCTTTTCACTGACAGCCTCAATGTACGCCTTCCTACACCATCTTTCTTCATTCACCTGTTGCAAATATCCCCAGTAGCCTAGCCTAGCCTTAGCTATTCTATCTCTTATTGGTAAGCATCCCAACTCTCCCAACACTGCCTCTGTTGCTACACACGGTGGTGCCCCAAGCACCCATTTCCCCATCTCCCTCTGTGCCTTCTCCATCCATTCAATATCCTTCTCACTAATGGCTATTACATCTACCCCATACAACATCCCAGGTATGGCTACACATTCCCACAGCACCCTTCCTGTGAATGATCTATTGAAGGTGTTCCCTGCTGTGACCTTTATCATACCTTTTGCTCTATTCACCTTCTGTCTGATTTTCTCAACATGGTACTTAAACATTCCCTGTCCTGTGACCTTAATGATCACCCCTAAATATTCGTATTCCTCACCCTCTCCAATTCTGACGACTTTCTCTTTACCCTCTGGTATCCTAAACTTTCCTACCATCCATTTTTCCTCCTGCCTTCTCTTCTGCCCCAAGACCATGACCTGACTTTTCTTCTCACTAAACTCTAATCTCCACTTTTCTCCATAGTCTCCTGCTATCCTAAAAAGTTCCTGTAACTCTCTACCTGTATCTGCCATTAACACAATGTCATCAGCGTAGAACAACCCTGGTATCTTTTCTCCTCCTATTGTTACTCCTTTATTGCTCTCTATCAGCTCAGTTCCCAGTTCTCTCATGTATATGGCAAACAAAATCGGTGATAACACACAACTTTGTTTTAGCCCGATGTCTAACTTTGCCCCGTGAGTTTCCACATCTCCTATACTGAGACTACAATTTATATCTGCATACAAAGCCTTTAAAACTTCCAGAAAGCCACCTCCAAAGCCTAGCCCTTCCATTTTAGCTCACAGTGCATTTCTCCAAACCCTGTCATAAGCTTTCCACACATCAAGGAAGGCCATGTACACCGTTCTTTTCCTTTTCCTTGCTATCTCTAGCACCTGTGATAATGTAAACACATGATCGACAACCCTCCTGCCTGGTCTGAAACCATTCTGAATCTCTCCTAAGAAACTCTCCCTCTCCACAACTCTCCCCAGTCTCATGTACATTACACGTGCAAAAATCTTTCCTATATTTGAGGCTAATGCTGTCCCTCTGCACTGATCTAGGCTATCCACTGATCCTTTCTTTGGGATGTATGCTATCTTCAGCTCCCTCCATTCTCTTGGGGCTTCCTTTCTTTCAATAACCAAATTAAACAGAAATTTCATACTCTCCCACAATTTTTCCGGACCTTTCTTGATAAACTCATTTAGTACCCCATCTGGCCCTGGGGATTTTCCTACTTTCAATCTGTCCACTGCTATTTCAATTTCTACTCTCTCAATTCTTTTGCATAGTTCCTGTTCCCACCTGTCAGGTCCTGCTTCTACTGCACCACTAGGTGGCTCCCCCGCCCCCCACTGTGGGTCATTAATTTCATCCCAGTGTTCCTGCAATGCCGCTTCTATATCCTTCGCTTCCTCTACTACTTTTCCTTTATGTTTAAGCTTGTCAATTCCTACTCTCTTCCTTCTCAACACCTGTTTCCAAAAAACTGCCGATGAGTCACCTCCACTTGACAGAACCCTTTTTTGTCATCTCATCATTCCTCTTTATCCTTCTCTGTGTCTTCATCTCCTGTACGATCATTCTTGCCTCCTTGTACTCCTCCTCAGCCTTAGCTATTTCATTCTGCTGTCTGTATTTCCTAGCAAACCTCCAAGCTTTATTCTTAACCTTCTTATTTTTAATTGCAATCTTTATCTCTGCATCTATGCTGTACCCTTTCTTCTCTACTGGTACTCTTTTCCTTCCTATTACGTCCTTTGCAACCTCGAATATTACTCTCCTCATGTCATCTGTCATTCCCTGAATATCAACTGATTCACTCTCCACCCACCGTTCCTCCCACCCCCTCAGCTCATCATGTAGTCTTTGTCTGTATGCCTCCCAGTCAGTATCCTTACCAACACACCAAACCCATTTGACGCCCCCTTGTTTCTTCACTTTCTTCACACACCTAAGATTCACAACTATCCAATTATGGTCACTTCCAATATCCATATGCCCTTCCTCATCAATGCTACAAGTCTCAATATCCCTGAACATTCTCTCGTCTACCAGCACATAGTCTATGATTGACCTCCTGTCACCTGTACCCCATGTCCACTTTCCTTTACACTGCATGTCCCTATTCAAAATCCGTAGCCCAAACTCTCTAGAGAAGCTAAGCAGCCTCCTGCCATTCCTGTTTTGGTCTCTATCACCTCCATCAATCCCATCTAATCCATCTCCTATGTGACCATTGAAGTCCCCCACAACCATGACCTGGTATCCTTGCCCCTGTACACTGTTGACATGTGTTCTGAACTGCTCATACACTTGGTCATTCCATTCCTCTGGTTATCCCTCTCTGCCTACATATACTACCCCTAGTGCTATCTTACTCCTCTGTGACTCTATTCTTATCCACTGTATCTCGTTCCTAATCTCACTGCGCTCATCCTCTTCAATCCCAACCCTGTGCCACTTCACTCCCTTCTTAATGAGAAAACCTACCCCTCCTCCCTTTCTCTGCCCTACTGCCCTCCCTCTTCCTGTGAAGTTATACCCCTCAGTTATCTCTAATTGGTCCTGTTCTCCTCCCCTTAAATGTGTCTCTGTCAGGGCCACTACATCAAAGTCTTCCTCCCCAACTACCATGCAAATATCAACCATCTTTCCTCTAACTCCTCTGCAGTTTACATACCCCACTCTAATCCTTGACCCCTGGTCCTTACTTTCTCCTTTCTTTCTTCTTCCCTCCCTGCCAGTCCGAGCCTCTTGAATGGGTGCTGGGTTCCCTAGTTTTCCTGCTGCTGTTGCACCCACTCACTATACACCTGCCCTAACCTGTCTCCTCCTATCTGGCTCGGGTGCAAACCATCTCACACAAACATCTCCCTCCTGCCTGCAAAGTCCTCCCACACATCCCTGAAAGCAAACCCTCTCTCCCTGTGTTCAACAGAAATGTTAGGACAAATAATGATATTGTGGGCTGGCATCGCAGCCTAAATTACAAGGACCAGGACAACACTCTTGAGTTTCAAAAACTTGTACACCTCATCAGAAATGAGGCGAAACTCAATTCGAACTGAGTCAATAAACATTATCATGCCGAAATGACTAAACCAATATGCCGAATTGACCAAAACCTCCTACCTAAATGACCCCGTTATCTAGCTAGAGCCAAACTGATGGCGCTGCCAAACTAACTCAGTACCGCAGAAACATACCTGTGCAACCAGCCTCTCCCAACAACCTGTTGGAGGGACTACCAGTGAAAGGGGTACAGCAGCGCCTTGGCAACAGCATTGACAAGAGTACAATACAGACCCAACCCTGGTGGGAGATGCAGAAACGGATCCCAATCACATGGAAATAAACACTTGACAGGAAAATGGGGACAACAAAGAGAGCAAAACGGATGTTGAGGTAAACAGAAGCTATTTGTTGATATCCAGCAGCGCCGTAGGAAGTCCCACTGTAGCCAACCACTGTTCTTTCCATTTTAAATAATAAGGGACTGACAGTATACATCAACAACCACAAGTGCATATAAAGGGACTAAATCTGTTTCATTTTTCCCCCTTCAATTTGAAGAGAAATTTATTAGCCGAAAGATCTGGCAAACGTTAAGAGCATCATGATGGATGAGGGTCCATATTGTGCTTTTCTTATATGTTGCCGCAGAGGTACCATATGCCATAAACGGACAGTCACAAAGTATTACAGTCCATAAGAAAAGTGACAAACTGATTCATTTTTAATACCA